>CM065590.1:83504255-84008530 GCA_033119425.1 Bufotes viridis | reverse complement strand
GCTCTGACTTTCTGAGCACCTGTCATGTTTCTTCAGGTGCTAGAATGCCAGGATAGTATAAATACCCCCCAAATGACACCATTTTAGAAAGAAGACACCCCAAAGTATTCGCGGAGGGGCATGGTGAGTTCATGTATCATTTTTTTTTTTCACAAGTTAGCGGAAAATGACACTTTCTGAGGAGAAAAATAATAATAATAAAGTTTCCATTTCTGCTAACTTCTGGCAAAAAAAAAAAAAATCTCCCACGGACTCACTATGCCCCTCAGTGAATACCTTGGGGTGTCTTCTTTCCAAAATGGGGTCATTTGTGGGGTGCGTTTACTGTTCTGGCATTTTTGGCGCGGCTAAATTGTGAGCAGCCATGTAAAACCTAAAGGTACTCATTGGAATTTGGGCCCCTTTGCGCACCCAGGCTGCAAAAAGTGTCACTCATGAGTATCGCCGTACTCACGAGAAGTAGGGCAATGTGTTTTGGGGTGTATTTTTACATATAACCATGCTGGGTGAGAGAAATTACACCCCAAAACACATTGCCACACTTCTCCTGAGTACGGCGATACCACATGTGTGACACTTTTTTGCAGCCTGGGTGCGCAAAGGGGCCCAAATTCCAATGAATACCTTTAGGATTTCACAGGGCATTTTTACGCATTTGGATTCCAGACTTCTTCTCACGCTTTAGGGGCCCCTAAAATGCCAGGGCAGTATAAATACCCCACATGTGACCCCATTTTAGAAAGAAGACACCCCAAGGTATTTCATGAGGGGTATGATGAGTTCATGTAAAATTTTATTTTTTGTCACAAGTTAGTGGAATATGAGACTTTGTAAAAAAAAAAAAAAAAATAAAATCGAACTTGTGCCAAAAAAAATAAAATCTTCTATGAACTCGCCATGCCCCTCACGGAATACCTTGCTTCCTTCTAAAATGGGGTCACATGTGGGGTATTTATACTGTCCTGGCATTTTAGGGGCCCTAAAGCGTGAGAAGAGGTCTGGAATCCAAATTCGTAAAAATGCCCTGTGAAATCCTAAAGGTACTCATTGGAATTAGGGCCCCTTTGCGCAAAAAAGTGTCACTCATGTGGTATCGCCGTACTCAGGAGAAGTAGGACAATGTGTTTTGGGGTGTATTTTTACATATACCCATACTGTGTGTGAGAAATATCTCTGTAAATGACAACTTTTTAAAAAATCTTATACAAAGTTGTCAATTTACAGATATATTTCTCTCACCCAGCATGGGTATATGTAAAAATACACCCCAAAACACATTGCCCTACTTCTCCTGAGTACGGCGATACCACATGTGTGACACTTTTTTGCAGCCAAGATGCGCAAAGGGGCCCTAATTCCAATGAGTACCTTTTAACAGGGCATTTTTACGCATTTGGATTCCAGACTTCTTCTCACGCTTTAGGACCCCTAAAATGCCAGGGCAGTATTAATACCCCACATGTGACCCCATTTTGGAAAGGAGACACCCCAAGGTATTCTGTGAGGGGCATGGCGAGTTCATAGAAGATTTTATTTTGGCACAAGTTAGCAGAAATTGATTTTTTATTGTTTTTTCTCACAAAGTCTCCCTTTCCGCTAACTTGTGACAAAAAGTAAAATTTTTCATGGACTGAATATGCCCCTCTGCGAATACCTTGGGGTGTCTTTTTTCTAAAATGGGGTCATTTGTGGAGTGAGCTTACTGTTCTGCCATTTTGGGCGGGGCTAAATTGCGAGCAGCCCAGTAAAACCTAAAGGTACTCGTTGGACTTTACGCCCCTTTACGCACCTAAGCTGCAAAACAGTGTCACACATGTGGTATCGCCGTACTCACGAGAAGTAGGGCAATGTGTTTGGGGTGTATTTTTACATATACCCATATACCCATGTTGGGTGAGAGAAATATCTCTGTAAATTGACAACTTTGTATAAAATTTTTTAAAAAGTTGTCGTTTACAGAGATATTTCTCACACAAAGTATGGGTATATATAAAAATACACCCCAAAACACATTGTCCTACTTCTCCTGAGTACGGCAATACCACACGAGTGACACTTTTTTGCAGCCAAGATGCGCAAAGGGGCCCTAATTCCCATGAGTACCTTTAGGATTTCACAGGGCATTTTTACGCATTTGGATTCTCACGCTTTAGGGCCCCTAAAATACCAGGGCATTATAAATACCCCACATGTGACCCCATTTTGAAATAAGTCACCCCAAGGTATTCCGTGAGGGGCATGGCGAGTTCACAGAAAAAAAAATTGTGGGCACAAGTTAGCGGAAATTTTATTTATTTTTTTAGAAAGTCTCATATTCCACTAACTTGTGACAAAAATAAAATTTTACATGAACTCACCATACCCCTCACGGAATACCTTGGGGTGTCTTCTTTCTAAAATGGGGTGACATGTTTTTGTACTGCCCTGGCATTTGAGGGTCTCCGCAATCATTACACGTATGGCCAGCATTAGGAGTTTCTGCGATTCTCCTTATATTGAGCATACGGGTAATGAGATTTTTTTTTTCCGTTCAGCCTCTGGGCTGAAAAAATAAAATAAATGAACGGCACAGATTTCTTCATTCGCATCAATTATCGTGGTTGAAAAAATCTCTGCCAAAATCAGTGACTGCGGTGCGGTGGGCTGGGCGCTAACTACCTAACAAGTAGCTAACTAACTGGCCGTGATAAGGGACCCTTATGCCCCATGCACACGTCCGCAATTCTGTTTGCGGAACGGAATTGCGGATCCATTCATTTCTATGGGGACAGACTTTGTCCCGCTCGGATCCGGAATTGCGGATCCGCACTTCCGGGTCTGCACTTCCGTTCCGCAAAAATATAGAACATGTCCTATTCTTGTCCGCAATTGCAGACAAGAAAAGGCATTTTCTATATAGTTCTGGCAACGTGCGTATCTGCAAAATGCGGAAAGCACATTGCCGGTGTCTGTGTTTTACGGATCCGTGGATCCACGGAGCGGCAAAACACATATGGACGTCTGAATGGAGCCATACAGGGGGGTGATCAATGACAGGGGGATGATCAGGGAGTCTATATGGGGTGATCAGGGGTTAATAAGGGGTTGATAAGTGACAGGGGGGGGGGTGAAGTGTGGTGCTTGGTGCTACTTTACATAGCTACCTGGTCCTCTGGTGGTCGATCCCAGCAAATGGGACCACCAGAGGACCAGGTAGCAGCTATATCAGACGCTGTTAACAAAACAGCGTCTGATATACCTCTTTGATGCGATTTATTTAACATTTACAGCCTGCCAGCGATTGATCATCGCTGGCAGGCTGCAGTATAACTGACGAGCTGCTATGAACGCGCCCGCGCGTCAACGAGGAGTAACTGGGCCGCCGAGATCACGCAATCCTGCGTGCGGCGGTCCAGAGCAGGTAGCGCCGTACTGTACAAGTAACTGTCAGAACTCTTGATTGGATTATTCAGCATGTAAATGGCACATAGGTGACATGTAATTGTGGGACAACCCTCTAACCTCTAAACACAAAATCACATGCATGTACATCATATGCGTTAGGGGTTGTAGTCTGAGTCTGTATTTACCTATGGGTGCTGGATTCTATTGAATAGAATAATATAGTCCCCACCTATCACTATTCCGAGTCTATGGAACTGCTGGAGATAGCCCAGCTCTGTACTCAGCTATGCAGATTCGGGACTGTTGTCAACAATGGTCTATGAGTAACAGAAAGGGCCAAGACAATCAATGTGGTATTATTGCCTCAGATGGGAAAATCCCTTTAAATGTCTTCCCATGTTTTTCCATTATTTCCCCCCCCAGTTGAGGACAGCGGTGTTCGGCCAACCTGCTCTAGAAGCACAATCTCCGAGAACATCAGGGAGAGATTAATATTCCATCATGTGCTCGGGCAGGGAAGTTATGGAAAGGTCGTCTTGGCTGAGGATACTTCTAACCATCAGAAGTATGCTGTGAAGATCATCAGCAAGAGAGCCATGCTTGCCGACTGTGATGAGGCGGATGTGTTGGTGGAGCACCGAGTGTTACAGCTGGCATCTGGGAGCCCCTTCCTTGTCCAAGCAGACTTTGCATTTCAGACCAAGGTAAACTACTGACAACTTCACTTTTATCAAATGTCTCCACTTGTAACCCAATCAGCAGAAAGGGGCCAGCAGCACTCTGGAGAACCCAAGACCCTTCACTGTAACACCTGACAGAATGACTATCCATGTCATGGCGAATGGGTCTGGTAGGATTGCAGGGGCCCCCAGTGATAAGAAGAATGGAGGTCCTTGAATCCCCATGTCAATGAAGAGGTAGTTTGCATGAGTGACCACTGCCCCATTTACATACTTCTGTGGGACTGTCAGAGATACAGCTATCCCTGCAGACTCGAGGACCTCTGGTCAGGGCCATACACAGATCTCCTAGGACCCTATAGCTGTTGTGTAATCTGCCTCCACAGTAGCCGCACCACTGCCCCTGTTCTCAGGATTATGGGGGGCTTCGGCAGATGGATCTCAGTGATCAGACACTTACCACGTATCCTGTGGATACGGATCCACTCACACGAACGTGTCTGTTCTGTGGACCACAAACTGCAGAGCTGCAAAACATGGACACCAGCTGTGTGCACCCCACTTCAGGGTGCATACCCACTGACTTCAATGGGTCATCGATCCATAAGACTTGACCAAAGAGGGGACATGTTCTATCTTTTGAGACGTGATCACACAAACCCAGAAGCACTTGGAAAGGCCAATGTTCGTGTTTTGCCGATCCGCGGTTTGGGAAAATATTCCCTTGTACTCCAAAACATACAATACTTTTTGTATCAAGTCCTCAGTTTGTCAGATCTCTTACTTTCAGTTATTAATAATCCTTCATTGTTTCTCGGATCATTAGAGAACAGTTATCAGATCTGTGTCTAGTAAAGTGCTGAGCACCATGTCTCCATCACAGGACCAGGACAGATTTATAGCAGCTACAGGAAAGCAGTGAAGGTTTCTATTCATAACTGCAAGCAGAGATCATAATAACTGACAACCTGATACAGAAAGATCGTAAAACTGTATAATCTTTCACAATATACAAAGAATAGCCTTTACTTAATGAAACTTGAACATCCCTTCAAGAATTACAGAAGCCGCTGCTATATTCTGTACAGTAAATGTGATCTGATGGTTCAGTAATGGCGTCTTCTATGTCACAGATGCTTGTTCTTCTTGGGCTGGAATACATGAGCTGCGGGGACTTTGATCAATTCCTGCAGATGAAGGGGCGGCTTGACATCCCCAGTGCAAGGTAAGGCTGAATACAAAACCTCAGCTTAACGGGTCAGAAGATGCCATGAAATATTAGATACAGCGTCCTGCCTTATATACATCCCACTGAGGAGATCTACTCCCCCGTTTCTTCTCTACCAAAGAAGGATTGAAGAAATGTTCCTCAGGAAATGTTAGGGAATGTTTCCCCTCTTCCTTGTGCTGTGATCATTCATCTGATATTAAAAGACATACAGGAGAACAGATCTCCGCAGTGTGATGTGAAGAAGCCTTAGCCACTTTCCCAGGTATTAAGGGGTTCTCCGGGAATGGTTATCAGGGGTCACAAGCAACCTGTCCTAGAATGTGACTAGAACTGGTTTCCTCCAATAGCAGAGCTGCTTAATGGGGTGCGGGATGTTAAGCCACCATGCTGCCCTGACAATAAGAACTTGCCTCCTCAGTTGAAAGTGATGACATTGATTTTTGACTCTTATTCCAGTGACTGGTAATAATGTCTAAGAGTCTTCTGTGTTATCCTTGCATTATATTCATTTTGTTACTTTTCTGACAGATTCTATGCCGCTGAGCTCGTGTGTGGCATCCAATTTCTACATTCGAAGGGAATCGTCCACAGAGACCTCAAGCCCGAGAACATCCTGGTGGCTAAGACGGGCCATGTTAAGATCACTGATTTCGGTCTCGCACTTGAGAACATGCTTGGAGACCGCACAGCCACCGAATATGCTGGGACAAAGGGCTACGTGGCTCCTGAGGTGAGAAAAAGGGAGTTTTCCTCATTTCTACCATTCCATTTGTATTAACCACTTCCCGACCGCCTAACGCACAACTGCGTTCTCGCGGCGGTCGGGCTGTTCTGGGGCGCCGCAGATCTGCGTCATCTCGCGAGACGCGAGGTTTCCTGTGAACGCGCGTGCACGCGCGCGCGCGTTCACAGTAGCGGGCGTCTCAGGAGTTTAACTACAGCCTGCCAGCGATGATCAATCGCTGGCAGGCTGTAGATGCGATATAAATCGCATCAAACAAGTATATCAGACGCTGTTTTGTGAACAGCGTCTGATATACCTGCTACCTGGTCCTCTGGTGGTCCCATTTGCTGGGATCGACCACCAGAGGACCAGGTAACTATGTAAAGTTGCACCAAACACTACACTAACCCCCCACCCCCCTCACCTATTAACCCCTTGTTAACCCCTTGATCACCCCATCTAGACCCCCTGATCACCCCCTGTCATTGATCACACCCCTTGTAAGGCTCCATTCAGACGTCCAAATGTGTTTTGCGGATCCGTGGATTCACGGATCCGCGGATCAGATCCGCGGATCTGCGGATCCACAGATCCTCAAAACACGGACACCGGCAATGTGCTTTCCGCATTTTGCAGATCCGCACATTGCCAGAACTATATAGAAAATGCTTTTTCTTGTCCGCAATTGCGGACAAAAATAGGACATGTTCTATATTTTTGCGGAACGGAAGTGCAGACCCGGAGCGCGGATCCGTAATTCCGGATCCGAGCGGGACAAAGTCTGTCCCCATAGAAATGAATGGGTCCGCAATTCCGTTCCGCAAACAGAATTGCGGACGTGTGAATGGGGCATAAGGGTCCCTTATCACCGCCAGTTAGTTAGCTACTTGTTAGGTAGCTAGCGCCCAGCCCACCGCACCGCAGTCACTGATTTTGGCAGAGATTTTTTCATCCACATTGATTGATGCGAATGAATAAATCTGTGCCGTTCATTTTTTTTTTTTTTTCAGCCCAGAGGCTGAACGGAAAAAAATCTCATTACCCGTATGCTCAATATACGGAGAATCGCAGAAACTCCTAATGCTGGCCATACGTGTAATGATTGCGGAGACCCTAAAATGCCAGAGCAGTTCAAACACCTCACATGTGACCCCATTTTAGAAAGAAGACACCCCAAGGTATTCCGTGAGGGGTATGGCGAGTTCATGTAAAATTTTATTTTTTGTCACAAGTTAGTGGAATATGAGACTTTGTAAAAAATAAAAATAAAAATCAATTTCCTCTAACTTGTGCCAAAAAAATTTTTTTTCTGTGAACTCGCCATGCCCCTCACGGAATACCTTGGGGTGTCTTCTATCTACAATGGGGTCACTTGTGGGGTATTTATACTGCCCTGGCATTTTAGGGGTCCTAAAGCGTGAGAATCCAAATGCGTAAAAATGCCCTGTGAAATCCTAAAGGTACTCATTGGTTTTAGGGCCCCTTTGCGCATCTTGGCTGCAAAAGTGGCACACATGTGGTATCGCCGTACTCAGGAGAAGTAGGGCAATGTGTTTTGGGGTGTATTTTTATATATACCATACTTTGTGTGAGAAATATCTCTGTAAATGACAACTTTTAAAATTTTTTATTCAAAGTTGTCAATTTACAGAGATATTTCTCTCACACAGTATGGGTATATGTAAAAATACACCCCAAAACACATTGCCCTACTTCTCCTGAGTACGGCGATACCACATGTGTGACACTTTTGCAGCCAAGATGCCAAGGGGCCCAAATTCCAATGAGTAACTTTTAGGAGGGCATTTTTACGCATTTTCTTCTCACGCTTTAGGGCCCCTAAAATGCCAGGACAGTATAAATACCCCACATGTGACCCCATTTTGGAAAGAAGACACCCCAAGGTATTCGCTGAGGGGCATAGTGAGTCCATGAAAAATTAAACTTTTGTCAAAAGTTAGCGGAAAGGGAGACTTTGTGAGAAAAAACTATAAAAAATCAATTTCCACTAACTTGTGCCAAAAATTTTTTCTATCAACTCGCCATGCCCCTCATGGAATACCTTGGGCTGTCTTCTTCCAAAATGGGGTCACATGTGGGGTATTTATACTGCCCTGGCATTTTAGGGGTCCTAAAGTGCGAGAAGAAAATGCGTAAAAATGCTCCTCCTAAAAGGTACTCATTGAATTTGGGCCCTTTGTGCATCTTGGCTGCAAAAAGTGTCACTTATGTGGTATCGCCGTACTCAGGACAAGTAGGGCAATGTGTTTGGGGTGTATTTTTACATATACCATGCTGGGTGAGAGAAATATCTCTGTAAATTGACAACTTTGAATAAAAAATTTAAAAGTTGTCATTTACAGAGATATTTCTCTCACCCAGCATGGGAATATATAAAAATACACCCCAAAACACATTGCCCTACTTCTCCTGAGTACGGCGATACCACATGTGTGACACTTTTTGCAGCCAAGATGCGCAAAGGGGCCCTAATTCCAATGAGTACCTTTAGGATTTCACAGGGCATTGTTACGCATTTGGATTCTCACGCTTTAGGTTCCCTAGAATGCCAGGGCAGTATAAATACCCCACAAGTGACCCCATTGTGGAAAGAAGACACCCCAAGGTATTCTGTGAGGGGCATGGCGAGTTCACAGAAATTTTTTTTTGGCACAAGTTAGCGGAAATTGATATATATTTTTTTTTTATTTTGTTTTTTACAAAGTCTCATATTCCACTAACTTGTGACAAAAATAACATTTTACATGAACTCACCATACCCCTCACGGAATACCTTGGGGTGTCTTCTTTCTAAAATGGGGTCACATGTGGGGTATTTATACTGCCCTGGCATTTTAGGGGCCCCTAAAGCGTGAGAAGAAGTCTGGAATCCAAATGCGTAAAATGCCCTGTGAAATACTAAAGGTACTCATTAGTTTAGGGCCTTTGCGACTCAGGCTGCAAAATTCACACATGTGGTACGCCGTACTCAGGAGAGTAGCGCATGTGTTTGGGGTGTATTTTTATATACACATGCTGGGTGTGAGAAATATCTCTGTAAATGACAACTTTTTAATTTTTTTTATACAAAGTTGTCAGTTTACAGAGATATTTCTCTCACCCAACATGGGTATATGTAAAAATACACCCCAAAACACATTGCCCTACTTCTCCTGAGTACGGCGATACCACATGAGTGACACTTTTTGCAGCCTGGGTGCACAAAGGGGCCCAAATTCCAACGAGTACCTTTAGGTTTTACATGGCTGCTCACAATTTAGCCTCGCCCAAAATGCCAGAACAGTAAACACACCCCACAAATGACCCCATTTCGGAAAGTAGACACCCCAAGGTATTCACTGAGGGGCATAGTGAGTCCGTCTGAGATTTTATTTTTTTGCCAGAAGTTAGCAGAAATGGAAACTTTATTATATATTTTTTTCCTCAGAAAGTGTCATTTTCCGCTAACTTGTGAAAAAAATGAAATCATACATGAACTCACCATGCCCCTCCGTGAATACTTTGGGGTGTCTTCTATCTAAAATGGTGTGATTTGGGGGTATTTATACTTTCCTGGCATTCTAGCACCTGAAGAAACATGACAGGTGCTCAGAAAGTCAGAGCTGCTTCAAAATGCCGAAATTCACTTTTTTGCACCATGGTTTGTAAACGCTATAACTTTTACCCAAACCAATAAATATACACTTATTGGATTTTTTTTTATCAAAGACATGTAGAACAATAAATTTAGAGAAAAATTTACATACAAATGTAGTTTTTTTGAAAAATTTTACAACAGAAAGTGAAAAATGTCATTTTTTGCAAAAATGTCGTTAAATTTTTATTAATAGCAAAAAGTAAAAATGTCAGCAACAATGAAATACCACCAAATGAAAGCTCTATTAGTGAGAAGAAAAGGAGGTAAAATTCATTTGGGTGGTAAGTTGCATGACGGAGCAATAAACGGTGAAAGTAGTGTAGTGCGGAATTGTAAAAAGTGGCCTGGTCATTAAGGGTGTTTAAGCTAGGGGGCTGAAGTGGTTAAAGGGGTTTTCAGGTTCGCATATTCTCAAGATCGGCCATATATCAGATTGGTGGAGGTCCGACTCTTGGCACCCCGGCCTATTACCGGTTTAGGTTAATAGCAGCATTAAGTGTTCATGGAGTTGTTCTAGTTATTGCCATGAAATGTGGACAATACAGGATGAGACAGGCTGCTTTCCATGACAGGAGATTTTCTATTCACCTACAGACATTTATGAGGGCTAAGTGATCCTCCAAGTGATTAGATATTTACTTCTTGGGTTGAAGCCACCCCAATAATCCAGGGATCACAGTGTGTCTGACTTTTCTAACCCTCAGGGATCAGATGTTATTGCCAGGGGAAGCTCAGTGTGGCCATTCAATTCCACTGCAGTGGGTGCTGGTGAGAAACCTAATATCTTAAGTACGGGTTTATAGTATAAGCCATGAGGGCATGGCGAGTTCACAGAAATTTTTTTTTGGCACAAGTTAGCGGAAATTGATATATATTTTTTTTTTTATTTTGTTTTTACAAAGTCTCATATTCCACTAACTTGTGACAAAAATAACATTTTACATGAACTCACCATACCCCCTCACGGAATACCTAGGGTGTCTTCTTTCTAAAATGAGGGTCACATGTGGGTATTTATACTGCCCTGGCATTTAGGAGCCCCTAAAGCGTGAGAAGAAGTCTGGAATCCAAATGCGTAAAATGCTCTGTGAAATACTAAAGGTACTCATTGGTTTTAGGGCCCTTTGCGCACCAGGCTGCAAAAGTTCACACATGTAGATCGCCGTACTCAGGAGAGTAGCGCAATGTGTTTTGGGGTGTATTTTATATATACACATGCTGGGTGTGAGAAATATCTCTGTAAATGACAACTTTTAATTTTTTATACAAAGTTGTCAGTTTACAGAGATATTTCTCTCACCAACATGGGTATATGTAAAAATACACCCTAAAACACATTGCCCTACTTCTCCTGAGTACGGCGATACCACATGAGTGACACTTTTTGCAGCCTGGATGCACAAAGGGCCCAAATTCCAACGAGTACCTTTAGGTTTTACATGGCTGCTCACAATTTAGCCTCGCCAAAATGCCAGAACAGTAAACACACCCCACAAATGACCCCATTTCGGAAAGTAGACACCCCAAGGTATTCACTGAGGGGCATAGTGAGTCCGTGGGAGATTTTATTTTTTTGCCAGAAGTTAGCAGAAATGGAAACTTTATTATATATTTTTTTCCTCAGAAAGTGTCATTTTCCGCTAACTTGTGAAAAAAATGAAATCATACATGAACTCACCATGCCCCTCCGTGAATACTTTGGGGTGTCTTCTATCTAAAATGGTGTGATTTGGGGGTATTTATACTTTCCTGGCATTCTAGCACCTGAAGAAACATGACAGGCGCTCAGAAAGTCAGAGCTGCTTCAAAATGCCGAAATTCACTTTTTGCACCATGGTTTGTAAACGCTATAACTTTTACCCAAACCAATAGATATACACTTATTGGATTTTTTTATCAAAGACATGTAGAACAATAAATTTAGAGAAAAATTTACATACAAATGTAGTTTTTTTTAAAAAATTTTACAACAGAAAGTGAAAAATGTCATTTTTTTGCAAAAATGTCGTTAAATTTTTATTAATAGCAAAAAAAGTAAAAATGTCAGCAACAATGAAATACCACCAAATGAAAGCTCTATTAGTGAGAAGAAAAGGAGGTAAAATTCATTTGGGTGGTAAGTTGCATGACGGAGCAATAAACGGTGAAAGTAGGGTAGTGCGGAATTGTAAAAAGTGGCCTGGTCATTAAGGGTGTTTAAGCTAGGGGGGCTGAAGTGGTTAAAGGGGTTTTCCAGGTTCGCATATTCTCAAGATCGGCCAATAATATCAGATTGGTGGAGGTCCGACTCTTGGCACCCCGGCCTATTACCTGTTTAGGTTAATAGCAGCATTAAGTGTTCATGGAGTTGTTCTAGTTATTGCCATGAAATGTGGACAATACAGGATGAGACAGGCTGCTTTCCATGACAGGAGATTTTCTATTCACCTACAGACATTTATGAGGGCTAAGTGATCCTCCAAGTGATTAGATATTTACTTCTTAGATTGAAGCCACCCCAATAATCCAGGGATCACAGTATGTCTGACTTTTCTAACCCTCAGGGATCAGATGTTATTGCCAGGGGAAGCTCAGTGTGGCCATTCAATTCCACTGCAGTGGGTGCTGGTGGAGAAACCTAATATCTTAAGTGCGGGTTTATAGTATAAGCCATGTAGTCACTCTTCTCTCCTTTCTGGCAGATGCTGGCTGAGGAGGAGTATGGTGTCGGAGTGGACTGGTATTCATTTGGTGTCATCTTAAATGAAATGATTACCAGTCAGTGCACTTACCATCCTGCACTGTTTGACACAACACGCTCCGGCGCTGGAAACATCATTAAAAAGCTCCTCCAAAGAGATCCTGCCAAGCGCTTAGGAGTCCACGGGAACATCAGAGGCCATCATTTCTTCCAGCATATTGACTGGGTCTCAGTGGAAGCCCTTCGGATGCCCCCACCACACATCCCTGTAGTAAGTAAATGAAGAGAAGCTCTACCTGCTCTACATACACTTTATATACGGTATAGGATTCTCAATGTCAGGGGCTTAATAGGGAGACATGTTGGTAGGTGGAAAGGAGAGGGACGCAGCTGTCACAGGACATGGTAGTTTGGTGACTGGACCACTGAACTCTAAATCCAGGGATGCATGTCACCATACAGAGCTTTTATGTATGACTTAGTGGAGAAGAGCAGTACAACCCACATGAGGGTGTAGCGGAGGAGAAATACTACTGAATTAAAATGTCAGGTTCTGGACAGTGCTTGAGGTCCTGATCTGACACATATATCCTCCATGATGTTCAATTATTCTTTATGAAGCTTTTAATAGGGTTGCCTCAAGATGATAACTTCTGTCCATACTTCCTAGTAGGGTACATACATGCCATAGAGAGGGGCCAGATATTTTTATTCGATGACCTATGGTATCTATGTATAGGTCATCAGTATCCGGTGGGAGTCTGACACTATGGAACGCCGGCTGATCAGCTGTTTGAGAAGGCACTGGCGCTCGCTGAATCATTGTGGCCTTCTCGCGGCCGAAGTCAATACCGGTAGAATCCAAACCGAACCTAATCATAACCAGAGGGCAGAAACTAGGGAGTCACGTCAAGTCCAAAAGGGGTCAGACAAAGAGTAAACGTTAACCCGGCAGAGGTCAGAATCACATGGGGCAGAATATAAATGAAGCAGGGTAGCATGGTAAAAATACCAATCACAGGAAACCTGTGGGCAGCAGGCTGCCTGTTTAAGTAGGCTGTTCTTCCTGGTCACATGACACTTCACTTCTGGCGTCATGTGACGATAATGACAGCGTGCTGGACATGCGCTTATGATGGAGGATGGGTACATAAGGTGATCATATTACATGTGATAATACTACCAGCAGAAGCTTCATATCAGGTCTGTAAAGACTTGTGATGACCATATCCTGATTTTTATCTATTTTTTTCTTATAGCCATCTACACCTCAACGCTGTGCCAGGCGATTCAACCTGGACAGAATGGAGGCAGCAGCGGCCAAGAAGGGACCTTTACCATCCAAAGATCAGGCCATTTTCAGAGGGTTTTCATTTGTCACCCGGTAAACCCTCCACCAGCTCTAATGTCATCAGAGCAAGATGTCCTCCTGAGCTCCTGGAGAAGATGGACGGGCAGAAGAACGGACCCAGGTATATAGCTGGAAATAAGTGGTGTTCCTATTCTGCTGTATGAATTTCCTAATGATTCAAGATTTAAGGTGCCCCAAATGTGTGGCTTCAGTCTTAGGACCATTAAATGGTTGTGTAAAATCCCTCATCTTCACATGTAGCGTTCAGTCTTTATATATTATATCACTTCTTGTGGTATCTGTATTGATTCATCCTGTCATATATCCTACAGTGTGAAGAACATATGAAGACAGGACCTGCGATTGGCACTGGGCTGAAGAAAACTAACATCTGGAAGACACTTGAGAGAGGACACTGGTCCTGGATCTCACAGATCAACGCTGGATGACTGTGGGTATGTATACGGGCATTTGATCCAGGGACTATATTCCCACTGCCATATTTGCAGTCAGGAAGGAGTGTTTTTCCCCTTAGATCAGGACAGATTGGCAAATGTCATAAAGGGGTTTTTTCTCGCCTTCCTGTGGATCAACACTGTTGCCCTTCCCCCAATTCAGCCATTCCCCTAATCAAAAGTACAATTTGGCCAACCTTCTGTGGACAGATTATTTAGTCATTGATTCAGGGACTAATCTGACTGCCATGCGTGGAGTCGGGAAGGAATTTTTCCTCATGTGAAGCTGATGGCTGAGGCTCAGTGAGGTTTTTTCGCCTTCCTCTGGATTAACAATATCTGATCCAGGGAAATAGTCTGACTGCCCTAAGCGGAGTCGGGAAGGAATTTTTCCCCCTACAGGGGGTTTTTTCGCCTTCCCCTGAATCAATAAAAGTCAATGGATCTAACATATCCTTGACTTTGATTTGGCATTTACACCAAATCCTCTGTCCCATCATTAATAAAATTATAAATGAAATAAAATTCTCTATTCCCCCCATATGGTTGTGTGTCTGGTTTTATTTCCACTGACGAGCCATGTGCTGCTCAGGGCTGTATTTCACTGGTCTCCTCATATGATTACATATTAAGCTTCTGCTCTGCTTTCTGTAAGTAAAAAGAGAACATAAGAATTCATGGTAAAGAAGATTAATATTGAATATTAATCTACATTCAGCAATTTCATAACTGGGGACGTCAGTATAAAAGCAGATTGACGATTTCAGTAAAGAATTAATACAAATACCGTACTATTACAGATTCACAATCACCTTTTAATGTACCTGGGATGTCAGTGACCGGGTCACATTCATACAGAATTGTCTATATCTTCATAAGGGCTCATGCACACGACCGTATTTTCTTTCAGATGACGGATGTCATCCATTTTTTTTTTTTGCAGATCCGTGTTTTGTGGACCGCAGAATACATATGGTTGTGTGCAGGGTCGGCGCGTCCTATAAGCGGACTAGGCTGCCGCGTAGAGCGCCCCTTGGGAATGGGCGCCGCTAGAAGCGCCGGCCGCCCTCATGCTACAGCTGCCCGAATGCTCTATATTGAGCCTCTGGCGGCTGCAGCACTGGCCAGCCGGCTGGCGTGTCAATGAGGGCGGACTGCCCGGGTGCAGCATTAAGAGAGGGACTGACAGGAGGGAAGCGCTCAGCGCTCCCTCATTGTAACGTGGCCGAGCCCTGTATGGTCCGCGGGTACAGGGAGGATCTGTCTCCTGTACCCGGCCGGACTGACATGAAGTGCGCATACAGTGTGCACTTCCTGTCATTCCGCCCAGGTACAGGAAACTAAAGCTCCTGTACCCATGGACCATACAGAGCTCGGCCACGCTACACTAGAGGAGGGAGGGGACGACAAAGAGAATGACAAGGAGGGGAGGGGAATGACACAAAAGGGAAAGAGAATAACAAGGAGAGTAAAGAGAATGACAAGGGGGGGGGGGGGGGAGTGACACAAAAGGGAAAGAGAATGACAAGGGGGGTAAAGAGAATGACAAGGGGGGGGGGGGAGAGAGAACTGGCGTTAGTTAAAGGGGTTCTGCAGCTTATTTAAACTGATGATCTTGTATTTTTTATTTTTTATTGTTAACAATTCTTGCTTGCTTTTTGTTTAATTTTTATGGTGGCGAATAAGCGTAAAACCCTGCTATTGTGGTTTTTTATTTATGGAGTTCACAGTATATATAGTGCTGGTTGGTTTAGACATGGCAATATCAAATATGTGGATAGAATTATAAGTTTGCAAATTATTCCACCGAAAAGCTTTTTTTGAAGGAAAAAAGCATTTTTTTACTTGGATATCTTTTAAATTCAATAAAACATTTAACTTTTTTTTAACCATTTACTAGTCCCACAAGGAGACTTTAACACGCAATCTTTTGATTGCTTCTATAATATACTGTACTGCTTATGTAGCACAGTGTAGTATACTGGCAGTGCTATACTGACAGGCACCATCAGGATGCGCCAGAAAGGCACAGCCTAATGGCATATACTGCAGACAGACCTGGGGTGCTTCATTAGGCCCCAGACAGTCATGCAAAGACATCAGCACTTCCGCAATCTAATTCACAAAGTGCCGATGGGAAACAGAGGGAGAACCCTCCCTCTAAAGCACTTAGATGCTGCAGATCCTATTGACTGTGGTGTCTAAGGGGTTAAACGACCCAGATTTGCACTTCTGCCAGTCCGGACCATTCAAGCAGGAGCTAGGCTCTCATATGAGAGCTGAGCCCCTGCTTTACGCTGCATGGGACACCCGCACAGTAATTGTATTCATTCTTTACTGAAATCCTTAATCTGCTCCTATGTATTACATTTTTATCTTGTATACTTTCATAGAAAAAGAGCAGCCTAGAATAAAGCCCAGTAATGACCACCGTGGTAACCTGTATTGGCAGTCATTAAGGGATTACGCACGGTCCCCCCAGACACACCCCAAACAAGGCCCAGAATGGCTGGTTCTGGGTGTGGATTACATGAACCCCACACAGAATTTGCTAAGATGATCTCTGAAAACTTGCTGCAGGCCATGGTAGCATGTTTAGGCCACACAAGCTGCACGAACAACATGCAGCCTGGAGTTGTCTTGCTGAAAGATGGACTCTGGGGCAATGTGGAGAAATGGCCGTACCACTGACTCTACGCCCAAATAAATTTAACGCAGAGCTGTTAAGTGTACCTGAAAGAAAGGTTTGAGGGGTCTGGCTACAGTACATTATGCCATCCCGGGAGCAGAACCGTTGTGAGGTTCCCTTGTGAAGGTCTCTTCATGGCATAGTCTACTTGGTTTCCAGAGGCTTTCATTGTGTCTGAGACAAAAGGGGGACTCATTGCTGAAGCGGATAGACCTCCATTCCAGCATCCATTGCTGTCTTGATGTGCACCATGATAGCCTTTGATAGCAATGGCATGAGGTCAATGGAACACCTATAGCCGGATATCTGGCTCGAAGCTCTTCTGATGGTTTGTATACACACTGTTTTGCTGCCCTAGGCTTGGGATGTGACATCAAAATTCACTTGCAGTTCAGAATGGATCACTATGCCCTATTTTTATATTCAGACGATCTGTCACTATGGAAGTTCACCTCCGTGTACCTCTTGCTGTCATTACAATTCATTGTTGTTCTCCCAACCACCGGGGCACAGAACTTTGAGCTGTGCTGACATTGTGACCCAGTTGCATAATGATCTGCCAGAGTGATAAACCAAGGTCTTTCAGTTCAAAGATTCTGTCCCTCTCAGTTTGCAAAAAGTGGCGATAACCGGCACATTGACAAACAGGAGGCAAACCACAATCATCCCACGTGACTTGATCATGACTTGAGCTATTTTTCAAAAATGTATGATTTCAGTAATTAACGTATATAAGAAAAATAGTCAGTATCACTGTCACTGACAGCCGGGCCCCTGCTGCATACGCCAGAACACCGATACATACGGGTGCCCTCCGCTTCCCCATCGGGTCCCCGATGGCAGAGAAGGTAGGCCCGATGCCTTCCATAGGCATAGGAGCATGCCTTCTAAGGAAGTCTGTGAGATCCAGCCCTTAGGCTGGGTCTCACAGGCAGGCTGTCCGCATAAAAGCTGACAGCCAATGCATTACAATACAGGTTGTATTGTAATGCATTGCAGAGGGGATCAGACCCCAGAATTTAAAGTCCCAGAGTGGGACAAAAATAAAAAGTTAAAAAAAAAGTAAAAAAAAGTGTTTTTCGTAATAAAAAAATAAAGTTTCAAGTAAAAAATAATAATAAAATTTCCCAAAATTGTAAAAAACATAAAATAAAAAACATAAAACAAAAAATAGAAAACCAGACATTGGGTCTTACATCACAAAAAGTGCAAGACTAAGCGAACAAAAAGGCGTATGCCCCCCAAAATAATACCAATCAAACCGTCACCTCATCACGAAAATAAATGATACCCTACATAAAACAATTTTAAAAAGTATACATATTATGTATCGCCGCATCCGTAGGAACCTGCTGTACAAAAATATCATATGAACTAACCCCAAAGGTAAACACTGTAAAAAAAAAAAAAAAAAATGGTGTAAAAAAAGCCATTTTTGGCACCTTACATTACAAAAAGTGAATATGCAAGCGATCAAAAAGTAATACGCACCCCAAAATAGTACCAATCAGACCGTCATCTCATCCCACAAAAAATGAAACCCAAGACAATCGGCCAAAAAATAAAAAACTATGGCTCTAAGAATAAAATGCTTTTATTGAGTAAAATTGTAAAAAAAAAAAAAAAGTATACATATTATGTATTTCCGCGTCCGTAAGAACCTGCTGTATAAAAATATCACATGAACTAACTCCTCAGGTGAACATCATAAAAAACAAACAAACTAAAAAAGTGTAATACCAAGTGATCAAAAAGTCATACACATCCCAAAATCATACTAATCAAACCGTCATCTCTTCCCATAAGAAATGAGACCCTACATAAGACAGTTGCCCAAAAAATAAAAAAAACTATGGCTTTCAGAATATGGAGACACCAAAAAAAAAATCTTTTTTTTTCAAAAATGCTTTATTATGTAAAACTGAAACAAACAACAACAAAAAAATAGTCATATTTAGTATTGCCGCATCTGTAACAACCTGCTTTATAAAAATACCACATGATCCAACCGGTAAGATGAACATTGTAAATAACAAAAAATAAAAACGGTGCCAAAACAGCTATTTTTTGTTATCTTGCCTCACAAAAAGTATAATATAGAGCAACTAAAAATCATATTTACCCTAAAATAGTACCAACAAAACTGCCACCGTATCCCATAGTTTCCAAAATGGGGTCACGTTTTTGGGAGTTTCTACTCTAGGGGTGCATCAGGGGGTCTTCAAATGTGACATGGCAACTTAAAATTATCCCAGTAAAATCTGCCCACCAAAAACAATATGGCGTTCCTTTCCTTCTGTGCATTGCCGTTTGCGCATACAGCAGTTTACAACCACATATTGGGTGTTTCTGTAAACTACAGAATCAGGGCAATAAATATTGAGTTTTGTTTGTTAACCCTTGCTTTGTTACTGAAAAAATGGATTAAAATGGAAAATCTGCCAAAAAAGTGAAATTCTGAAATGTCATCTACATTTTCCTTTAAATCTTGTGGAACACCTAAAGCGTTAAGAAAGATTGTAAAATCAGTTTTGAATACCTTGAGGGGTGTAGTTTCTAAAATGGGGCCATTTATGGGTTGTTTCTATTATGTAAGCCTCCCAAAGTGACTTCAGACCTGAACTGGTTCTTAAAAATTGGGTTTTGGAAATTTTCTTAAAAATTGAAAGATTTGCTTCTAAACTTCTAAACCTTCTAACGTCCCAAAAAAAGAAAATGTCATTTACAAAATGATCCAAACATGAAGTAGACATATGGGAAATATAAAGTAATTAACTAAGTAAGTTACTATTTTAGGAGGTATCACTATTTGTTTTAAAAGCAGAGAAAATGAAATGTAGAAAATTGCGACCTTTTCCCAATTCTTGATAAATTTGGTATTTTTTTTAAATAAAAATGAAATATTTTAACTCAGCTGAGATTTACCACTGTCATGAAGTACAATATGTGCTGAGAAAACAATCTTAGAATGGCTTGGATAAGTAAAAGCATTTTAAAGTTATCACCACATAAAGTGGCAAATGTCAGATTTGCAAAAAATGGCCTGGTCCTTGAGGTGAAAAATGGCAGGGTCCTGAAGGGGTTAAGCCTCAGATGGGATGGGGTGGTTTGGATTGGGTGGGTGGTCATCAGAACCTAACAAATACCTTTAGCTATGAGGAAGATGAGTATTGTATATTCTGATGAAACTGGTGCAGTTTGATGCCAGAATATGCCAATAAAACATTCATTATTTACAGACACCTCCAGTTGTGGGTTTCAGAATCTCGGGGGCCTATAGGTGCCCCTCCCAAAAGTAATTCCACGCTAAAACTGCATCCCTTATACAAATACACACAGCCGGAACATCAAACATCATTTTCCATTGTTTATTAATCATTTGGATCTACCTATATATTCATGTAAGATTTAGCAATACATCATTTAATAATTCACGTGGAGAGGTTTGGTTCTCTGATCATATTGAGAATTACGCCTGATCTGACACGAGTGAAGCAGCCAGGGAGTTCCTCTGCAGCTCATCATTCTACAGAAAACACATTACTCATTTTCTATAACATTCAGAGAATATTTATAGGTCGGCATCTGCTAAAAATCATTGTGAAGATTCTGCAGAATGAATAGATCACGTCTGTTTGCGTCTGCACATTTACTTTACTTTTTATCTGTTAAAATTTGTGGTAAGGGAAGAATTTTTAGAGGGCTGTGCTGGGGGTTTTTAGGTTTCCTGCCAGACTAATCATATTTACCCAAAAGCTAATTCATCTGGATCCAGGTGCTTATCTCTGTTATTATCTTTGTTATACAATGCATTCGGAAAGTCTTCAGACTCTTTCACCTTTTTCCCACTGTGTTAGAATAATAATAATGTTTATATGAAGTGGTCCAGTCATCCTACTAATCTGTACTAAAAGGAGTGGTGCAGGCCAAGCTGCGTGAGCTAGTGCTTTGGGTGTGAGGATTACTGTCAGTAGATGCCATTCGTTTCTGAAAAATACGGGTTAGGGGAGAGGGGTAATGGGGAGCATGCTAAGCCTGCCTAAAAATATGTTTTTTTAAGGCACATTTGAAGGTTAGGAAGTTGGGAATTAACTTGATTGTCTGGGGCAGAGCATTCCAGAGAGTAGGTGCAGCTCGAGAAAAGTCTTGAAGATAGGAGTGAGAGGTACGAATTTTGGAGGTTGTTGGACTTAGATCACTGGCAGAACGGAGAGCGCGAGTCGGGGGTAAAAGCAAATGAAGTTGGAGATGTATGGAGATGCAGCACTGTGGAGAGATTTGTTTCAGGGGTGTGGAATTCCTATCGCCCGACGCCCGGGACATGCAGTTCCGGGCGCCGGGCAAGTACTTTAAACAGTTGTTTAGCCCTGTGCGGGCAAGTAGCAGGGACATGTGGTTGGACAGTAATAGGAGCGGTCATATGCGAGCTGACCGCTCCTATCTGTGTCAGCCTGCATCGTGCATATGACCCGTACATAGCACTTCCTGCAGGCGGCCCCCGCTCCTCCCGGCTCCTGTATTGAAGTCTCCGCCCACCTGCCAGCACGGAGCGCACAGTAAGGCAGCACATCGTCTCCAGAGACAAGATGGGAGAAGAAGAGTGAGACCCCACGGCCCCCTGCAGATGAGCGTTCCTCCCGGAGCCTGTCCACATCGCAGCTCCGCTGACTGGGGTCACATAGCATTATACTGATTTATGATGCTATGTAACCCTTACAGCTCTGGAATGTGTTGGATAACACTGACAGCATTATGTCAGCGTTATCCAATACATTCCAGAGCTGTAAGGTTACATAGCATCATAAGTCAGTATAATGCTATGTGACCCCAGTCAATGGTTGCAGATCAGGCTGGGAGCTCAGTTGACAGACTCTGGGAGGAACGCTCATCTGCAGAGGTGTCAGAAATAAAGGTAGTGCTGTCTGTCTTCTGAGGGTCTAGCCCTGCCTGCAATCTGCACTGCAGGTGGCACTTTATAAACTATAACGTCACCCTGTGGCCCCCGCCCCCGCACAGTATAACGTCACCCTGTGGCCCCTGCCCCCATACAGTATAACGTCACCCTGTGGCCCCCGCCCCATACAGTATAACGTCTCCCTGTGGCCCCCGCCCCATACAGTATAACGTCACCTTGGGGCTGCCCCGCACAGTGTAACGTGACCCTGTGGCCCCCGCCACCATACAGTATAACGTCACCCTGTGGCCCCCGCCCCCATACAGTATAACATCTCCCTGTGGCCCCCACCCCCATACAGTAAAACGTCTCCTTGTGGCCCTGCCCCCATACAGCATAACGTCTCCTTGTGGCCCCTGCCCCATACAGTATGACGTCTCCTTGTGGCCCCCGCCCCATACAGAATAACGTCTCCTTGTGGCCCCCACCCCCATACAGTATACCGTTAGTACAAGTTCAGGACAAGTAGATGGTCATGAGGGACAAGTAGATTGAGCCCCCACTTTAGTCCTTTGACAAGTAGTTTTTTTTAAAATTTCCACACCCCTGTGTTTATAAGAAGTTTGAACCGTATTCTGTGGTGGATGGGCAACCAGTGAAGTGACTGGCACAGGCTAGTAACATCAGTATAGAGGGTAGACAGATAGAGGAGCCTGGCTGCAGCACTTAGGACAGACTGAAGGGGGAGAGTTTAGTGAGGGGAAGACCAATTAGTAATGAATTACAGTAGTCAAGACGAGAATGAATCAAGCAACAAGAGTTTTGGATGTTTTCACCATGAGAAAAGGGGGGATTCTGGAGATGTTCTTGATGTGAAGACGACAAGAGTGAGCGAGTGATTGGATATGGTGACAAAGGAAAGATCTGAATTAAATATAACCCTAAGACAGCAGGCATGCTGCCCAGGATTTAGCAAAGTACCACAGACCGAAATTGAAATATCAAGTTTAGGTAGGCTAGTAGGTGGGGAAAGAAGAGACATAATATTAGAGATATCTGCCAGACAATCAGTGATGTTTTACAGTAAAGTAGGGTTGATGTCACGGGATGAAGTGTATAGTTGGGTGTCATCAGCATAGAGATGGCACTAAAAACCAAATGGCACTGATAGTCTGTCCGATAAGGCCTGCATAGAGAGAGAAGAGTAGAGGCCCGAGAACTGAACCCTGAGGATCCCCAACATCAAGATGATGAGGAGAAGAAGCAGAGCCAGCAAATGGTATTCTAAAGGAGTCGCCAGAGAAAGAGGAAGAGAACCAGTAGAGAGCAATGTCCTTGGCGCATGGTGAGGAGGAGTTTGTGGTGTACCGTATCAAATGCTGCAGAGAGATCGAGAAGAATCAGCTTAGAATAGGTGTCATTCCTTTTGGCTGTCATGAGATCTTTAGATACTTCTGTAGGGTGGAGAAGCCGAAAACCAGATTGTAAGGGGTAGCTTACTAAGCGAGAGTAGACGAGAAGTTCCAGGAGTTTAGAAATGAAGAGGAGGTTAGAAAAAGGTCGGTAGTTTGCTGCACAGGTTGGGTCAAGAGATGTTTTTTTTTTGTAATGTAGTTATAACAGAATGTTTGAAAGAGGATGGAAAGATACCAGAAGAGAGAGAGAGGTTAAATATTGTAGTTAGGTGAGTAATGACAGCTAGGGAGAATGACTGGAGGAGTTGTAAGGGAATAGAATCACTGCTACAGGTCTGTGGGTCGAGAAGAGAGAAGGCTGGAGACTTCTTCCTACAATATAGGGTCATAAGAGGAGAGAGAACATGAGGAAATGTGGGAGGGAGAAGGATCAAAGCTGGTTGGGGACTGGGAGATTCTTATCTCTGATATAAGTGGCCAGGTCTTCAGCACATAGGTCAGTGATATGTATGTGCACTTTAACGGTTAGAAGAGAGTGAAAAGTATAAAAGGGTGGATTGTGTTATTTGAGAGTGAGGAAAGTAGAGAGGTGAAAGAGTTCTGTTTGTCAATGTGGAGGGCAGAGTTGTAGGTTTTAAGCATAAATGTATAATGGAGGAAATCTGCAGATGTTTGTGATTTTCTCCATAAGAGTTCTGCACATCTGGAGCACCGCTGGAGAACACGTGTTTCAGCCATGTGCCAGGGTTGCCACACTCTATGTTGGGATGGTCGGATTGTAATAGGAGATGCTACATCCACAGTGGTTTTAAGGGTATGGTTGTAATGATTGGCAGCCAAGTCTGGACAGGACAGGGAAGAAATTGGGGCAAGAGCTAACTGTAGGGTGTCAATGAGTTGCTGAGAGTTAACGATGTGTAGGTTTCTGTATGTGTGAAAAGTAGGAATGTCATGAGAAGAGCGAACTTTATAGTGAAGGAAGGAAGATTGTGGACAGAAAGTGGGAAGGGTGAGTTAATAAAGTCTGTGCATAAGTTGTCTCTCATCAATCTGCATTCAATAACCCATAATAAGAAAGAGAACACAAAATGTTACAAATTTTAGCAAATTTATTACAAAAGGAAAAACTTGAAAATTAGCACCGGGAGCCTCCAATTTCTCTTGATCACCTTGACTGGAGTCCACTTGGAAAAATTCAGTTGAATGGACATGATTTGGAAAGATGCACCCATTCTATATACAGGCTCAGGCTAGGTTCACACCTGAGCGTTTTACAGCGTGTTCCTACACACTGTAAAACGCTCAACAGGCGAAAACCCATGTTTCCCTATGGGCATGGTTCTCACCTGAGCGTTTTACAGCGCAAACAGTACGAACACGCTGTAAAACGCCCTACGCCCAAAGAAGTACAGGATCTTCTTTGGGGCCTTTTGTCGCGCGTATTGTGATTAACGCCAAAAACGCGCTGTAATACGCGCGACTAAAACGCGCGTATCAAATACGCTCAAGTGTGAACCCAGCGTTACAGCTGACACTGCATATCAGAGCAGAAACTAAGCCATGAGGAGGAAGGACCTGCTTGTAGAGTTCAGAGAGTGTCATATCTGGAGGAAGCCAGGCACTGCTCATCACCTGCCCAATACCGTCCCTACAGTGAAGCATGGTGGTGGCAGCATCATGCTGTGGGGGTGTTTTTTTTTAGCAGCTAGGACAGGGTTGACGGAAAGTTGAATGGTGCAAAGCACAGAGATATAACTAATGAAAACCCGATTCAGAATGCTCTGGACCTCAGACTGGGCCGAAGGTTCACCTTCTAGGATCAAATCTGTTAATGTCCTCGAGTGGCCAGATGGAGAGACCTGAAAATGGCTTTGCACCAACCGTCCTCATCCAACCTGACAGAGCTTGAGTGGATCTGCAGAGAAGAATAGCAGACAATTGCCAAATCCAACTGTGCAAACCTTGTGGCATCATACCTAAGAAGACTGGAGGCTGTAATCGCTGCCAAAGGGGCTTCAACTAAGTCCTGAGTAAAGGGTCTGAATACTTATGGCAATGCAAGATTTTAGTTTTTCCTTTTGAATAAATTAGCCAAGATTTCAACATTCTGCTTTCACTTTCTCATTATGGGGTATTGAATGCTGAATGATGGGGAAAACCATGATTTTTTTTCAGCACAACGCCGTACATAACAAAACGTGAAAAAAGTGAAATGAGACTTTCTGAATGCACTGTATATGTACAGCCAGCAGGTGGCAGCATCACCAGCATAAAGGGAGGCTAGTTTTGATAAGGCGGGTGGCGGTGGCTGTCCTCACGTCAGCAGTGCTGAAAAGACGTTTTATATGTTGCAGCACATAGGGGATTTACCAAGCCTGCCATGTCATATGCATGTGTGTTGCAGTAAAATATGACAAAACTTGTCAAATGTGCACGACACTTAATAAATTTGGAAAATTTCGATTTGTCTTAAAGCCAAGAAATCTATGACGAGCGCTGCAGCCCTTCCAATGTACACCATGCACAGCACCGTACATTGTGCAGCAGCTATGCCTGGTATTGCATCTTGATTGGGCCACATGTTCACCTACTTCATGTACATAATGTATGGGATACCTAAGTTGTATTCTTTGATATAGACGGACCCCCCTGTGTACATGGGCTGATATGTTGTACACCTGCTCAGCTGTTCTCTGAACTCCCATAGAAATAAATTGGGCAAGCTGGGAGTTGTAGTTTCACAATAGCTGGATTGCTGTAGGTTGCGGACCCCTGGCTTACACCCTAACAACACTATGGATATATCCGTCATAAGCTCGCAGGGTATGTACAAGCTGAGCCTGCTCCATTCATGGCGGCTGCCAGATGTTTAATACAGCTGAATTTTTTACTGTCACTAGGGGACGTCACTTTTAGGCCGGGGCTACACTGTGACTTTTTGCAGAACGACTGATTGATTTTAGATATTTAACTACAGCTGAATGCAATCTTTTGGACTGCAATTGCCATTCAATAACTGAAATCAATTAGTAGTGTAGCCCAGGGCTTAGAGTACAGTCACACGGCCTCGTACACTACAGCAGAATCCAAAGCGGTTGTTCACTTTGTACAGCGCGGACCCACTTGCGGCTTAGCGCTACTGATTGTCCCTTTTTGGAGTGATCACAGCTTTAAACCGCTTTCCGCACGAACTGCTGCACTACATCCCTTTGAAGACAATGGGAGGCAGCATGCTGCGGTATTTTCTCCGGCCAAAAAACGTAAGAGGGACTGAACTGATGCATCCTGGACGGATTGTTCTCCATTCAGAACGCATTAGGATTTAACTGATCAGTTTTTTTCCAGTATTGAGCCCCTAGGACTGAACTCATTGCCGGAAAAGAATAACGCTAGTGTGAAAGTACCCTTAGGCCCCTTTAACACGGGCGAGTTTTCCGCGCGGATGCAATGCGTGAGGAGGACGCATTGCACCCGCACTGAATCCGGACCCATTCATTTCTATGGGGCTGTGCACATGAGCGGTGATTTTCACGCATCACTTCTGCGTTGCATGAAAATCGCAGCATGCTCTATATCGTGCGTTTTTCACGCAACGCAGGCCCCATAGAAGTACTATTTTTAACCCCTTCCACTTCATTTTACTAAGCATTCTTTATTAAGAATGCTATTATTTCCCCTTTTAACCATGTTATAAGGGAAAATAATAAATTCTCCAGAAGAACCGAAACTGGACTTCAGTTATGAAGTCCGGCTTCGGGTCTGGGTACCAAACATAGCGATTTTTCTCACGCGCATGCAAAACACATTACAAACGTTTGCACCCGCGCGGAAAAATCGCGCATATTCCCGCAACGCACCCGCCTCTTATCCGGGCGTCAAACATGACGCCCGTGTGAAAGAGACCTTAGTCAGAGTGCGCTTCAGTCTGAACCACTCTGCCCTTGGCAGATCCTGCTTGTTCAGGACCTGGGGCAGATTTACCTTCCTGGTAAGTAGTGCAGGACTGTCAGTTTTCCCTCGGAGATGATGGGCGTTTTCCTGTATTCATGTGCAGCACATATTTATAGACCAGCGGTAACCTAGAGAACGTCTCCTAGGAGCCTACAGCAGCCTCTATGTGCTGGAGCCACACACCGCCCAATGCAGCCGCTGACACCGCCCCCTGCTGGCGTCTGTATGTGTATGTCTGCTCCGCGCAGCATCCTCACAGCATCAGAGGGCGGAGCCTGCGTCACCTACAGCGGTCTCTCCGCCCCGCCCCCTCCCTTTTTCCCACCTCTTGATTGTGCTCCTCCCGTGACGTCACTGGCCGGCAGCTCCTGCGCGCTGACTTGTACATCTACCCCCTGGAGAGCGCAGGCTGGCAGGAGCTGCCCGGCGTGATGCGGCTGAGCTGAGGCGGCTCTGGAATGGAGAGTGCGATGATCTGCGATGATGAGATCTGTAAGTGAGCGCTGCTGCCGGGTGGGCATGGGTGCAGGGGGTGGCTTGGCATTACCTACCGTCATACAGTGCACCTGAGCCCGGGGCTCACATCACTTCCAGCTCGCTGAGCTATCCCTTACACATGGATGTCTATAGCGGTGCTGTACGCTGCCATAGCCAGAGAGGCTCCAACTATTCCCAGAGACAATGTCAGGAAGGAAGGGCTGAGCCAGGCGAGGGTGGTGCAGAGCGATGCCGGGGCACATGGAATAGCACGATCACTGGCAGCCATGTGTTGTATCAGACCCATCTATAAAAGCTAGTGCCTGGGAAGAGTGGAGTACCCGTCCATCCGCAGCCACCAATCAGGAGGCGGCTTTCATCTTCCAGCCGGCTGCTAAGAAATAAGAGCTGGCATCTTATTGGTAGTTCTTAAAAACCCCTTCCCTTTCTTTCTTACTCCTAGTTTTTATAAATCTCCCCAGAAGTGACTATGACAGGCCACTTGTGGATGCATGGCATTAAAGAGGTTTTCATTTTCTGGGGTCCTTTCAGCAGTCTTCGCCCCCCAGCTGTACCTGCGGTGGGATGCACACTTACCTGCTCCCCCAGGTGAGCTTTGGCTCCTTCTCACCACTGCTGCTGCACGCTGGTCCCCAGGTATCAACATCACTGCAGTGATGCATCCCCCTTGAGGAGGGGTCTGACTGAGAAGCCCCTGAATATGGAAAACCCCCTTTAAGTGCTGTGTTTTACAGTCTGCAAGTTTCAGATCCGCAAAACATGGACCCTGGCCGAGTGCATGCCACCATTTGTTTTTTAACTTCTGTAGAAATGTCCTATCCTTGACTGCAACGCGGATAAGAATAGGAAATGTTCTATTTTTATTTTATTTTTTGAGGGGCTGCGGAACAGATGTGCAGATGCGGACCCCATTGAAATGAATGGGTCTGTGTCTGATCCGCAAAAAATATAGATCGGATGCGGTCAGAAACTACGGCCACATGCGTGAGCCCTAAGGCCCCTTTCACACGAGCGTGATGGATTAGGTCCAGGTGCGTTGAGTGTGCATTCAGTGAAACTCGCACCATTTTGCAAGCAGGTTCAGTCAGCTTTGTCTGCGATTGCGTTCTGTTTTTTTTGCGCACGAGGGCAATGCGTTTTTTCACCCACGTGATAAAAAAAAAAAGAACTGAAGGTATACAAACAACATTTCTTAGCAACCATCAGTCAGAAACGCATTGCACCCGCACGTGCTTCCGGATGAAATTCGTTTTTCACTGAATCCCCTTTCACTTCTATGGGGCCAGGGCTGCGTGAAAAATGCAGAATATAGAACTTGTTGCGTTTTTGACACGACGCAGAACTGATGCATGAAAAAAAATGCTCATGTACACAGACCCATTGAAATGAATGGGTCAGGATTCAGCGCGGGTGCAATGCGTTCGCTCGTGTGAAAAGGGCCGAAGGGTAAATGCACGCGATGAGGATTGCGAATTGACCGCACGGATTTCCCTGCGAACACATGCGGATTCTGTGTGCATTTACCCTAAGACTGTAAATGGCTCTCCTAATGACATTGAATGTGGTCGTGTACGACCACACTACGATCTTGGCCGCTTCACACGTCGCACTGGGGTGGCAGCACATCTTGCAAATTGCAGTGACCACAACCTTAGAATCGCCAAAAATCCTGTATTTTTTATTTTCTTGTGCCACATAACTGAAACAAGATGTGAACAGCCCCCACTCTAAGGATACATACTTACCTGCTACCCTCTGTCCCGGTCCTCTGCACTGCCTCTGGTGTCTCCATCCCACAAGTGCCCTCAGTGTTTATATCCGGTGCAGCATGGACATTGTCACATGCTCCACTGCAGCCACGTCATTGGCTGCAGCTCAGCATGTGACCATGCCCATGCTGCACCGGATATAAACGGTCAGGGGAGAGGAACTTGGACATGTAGGAGGTGGCAGGGAGCGTAGGAATCTTTAGCTTAGGGGGCAGACTGCTGGCACTTGGTAAAATGTTATTATTAGCAGAGAAACCCTTTAAGGAACTGTCCAGGGAATGATTTACCTTTAAAGTGAACCTGTCACCTACAAAATGTACATTAATCCGCCAGCATTACCTTACAGATAATTTCTTATTCTTTCTCATTGCTGTCTGATGAGCCTATTCGCCGAAAAAAGACTTTTATGTAAATTAGGGTCTTAAAGTCAAGGCTTTCACGCTAGAAGTCGAGCTCGCAACGCCCCCTTCCCACCTCTTGGCATTTGATTGATGGCCCTAGTTTTCTTAGTCATGTTGGATTCCAGTCTGAAATCTTGCGCAGGCGCCGTATCGCCGTCATGCCTACTCATTGTTCCCGCTGCTATGTACTTGTTCTCAGCAGCTCAGTGCAGGAATGACTGGAGAATTAAAGGGGTTGTCCGGGCTTTTTAATATTGATGACCCATCCTCTGGCAGGGTGCCGGGTGTCAGACCCCTGACCTATCAGCTGTATGGGGAGACGGCGCACGTCTCCCTTCTCTCTTCCTGTCAGCTGCTGTATGTCTATGGGACAGCAGCAGTGGGCAGGAAGAGATAATGGAGACGGCACGTGCGCACTCCAGCCGATCTGATATTGATGAATTATCCTGAGGATAAGTCATAAATAGGATAAAGCCCGGACAACCCTTTAAGACTTTCTAGAGCTAAGGGACCCATAGACCAACCCTGAAAAACAATCCTATAGCATCATCCTTTCTGCCGCCTCCTGGCATTTACCAAATCCAGAGTCATCCATCAGACCTCCAGATAAAGAAGTGTCCCTCCACAGAACACACTGCTCCAGAGTCATTATTCCATCCAACACATGAAGCTACCAATGCACAGATTTTGTGCTGATGTTAAAGGGGTTGTCTGGGTTCAGAGCTGAACCCGGGGCATACCTCCATTTTCACCCAGTTCATGCGCCGATGCTCTCCTTTTCCCTGCGCTAAATCCCGCAGGGCAAAGTCATTTTCGGGAGTTCCGGTGACGAACCGGGCTCTCCATGGGGCTGCCAGGAAGCCCGGTGACATCACCAGCACTGATGGGCGGGCTTTAGCGCTGCCCTAGTCTGTAACTACAATTCCCAGTAACTATATATATATATATATATATATATATATATATATATATATATTACACCCTCATCCAGTCCTCCCTGCATACACATTACATACCCTCCCCTTAGATATTGTCCTTCAGTCCTCCTATATGTACTGATGCTCTGGTCATCGGCAGCCATGTGCAGACCCGGGCTCTCACCGCTCCCAGGGAACTGGTAGGGATTGCAGCAGTGCCCTCTCTCCGACACCCACTAGGAAAAAACTGCTGGCCTGTTCGGTGGCCAGGACTGTGGGAGTGCACGTAGGCGCTCGTGCTCAGCAACTCCCGTCCAGTCACCTCGTATCTGTGCAGATGCCGTAACCCCTGGATACGAGCAGTGTATAATGCGATGGAAAAATGAATCCCGCCAGCAAAGGAGGCAATATGGGCAATCACAATACATTAGTGAGTGCCTTGTGTTAACTTTCTCTACATGATAAATGCCGTCTGCTGAAGTGTTAAATCATTTATATAGCGTCTCTCCTTTATGTGCCCTGGAGTCCCTCGCACAGGCAGACATTTAGCCTTTACAGCTGGAAACCTGTCAGTATCTCGGCTCCTAAGTGCGCTGGGATTGGGGACTCATGTCCTTGAATCCCCTCACAAGCTTCCTTCGCTTGGTATTGGTTCTAAGCACCAGTGATTAAAAATAATATATACATGGACCGTGGACGTACATATTATCCAGTTATAAAATGCGACAAATTGATAAAAGACTTGTGCCACAGTTTGCCGCAAATAATTGTGTGCAATATGCTAAATTTTGAATGATTTAAGGGGGGTGTCACCTCTGAAACTTATGGTAGGACTCCTCAGGATAGGTCATCAATATCAGATCGGCGGGGGTGCCGGTGGATCAGCTGTATGGGGAGACGGCGCACACCATGCGAATGTGCGTTCTCCTGTCTCTCTTCCTGTTCACGGCTGTTTTGCCATAGACAGCAGCGGTGAACGGGATGAGGTTCGGCCATCGATATTAAAAGCCCTGACAACCCTTTTAAAACCATTTTATGCACTTTTAGATATAAAATGTGTGATCACATGCTGTTTGCAGGGCTGGAAGTAACGGCGGTATTTTCTGACCCTTTATTGTACATTCACTGCTGAAGGTCGACTTTACACCAAGTTGGAAATATTACTTGTCGTGTTATGTGCGCCCCTTCCCCATGGTGACAGTCTGGAAAAGCTGCTCTCGTAGTTACCTTCACAAGTAGGACAATAGGTGACATTGCATGACGAGCAGGCGGGTGTGGCTGCCCCTCTCGGCTGAGGGCACGTAATCCCTTTACATTTCCTTGTGTATGTAGGATTAGATGTTTCCCTTTTTCTTTTGTTCTATAGAAACAATCTAGACAATCGTAAGCCCAGGAGTAATGCATGCTTGTATGAATAATTACCAACATCAACCTAGCAGGAAATTACTGAAACTTTACAGATAAGACTGCTAAAATTTTCCAGAACAACAAAGCTAAAATGTTGTCTGAAGCTGCGTTCGCATGTTACATGGAGGCACACTACACCCTGCCCTATCTAAACAGAATTAACCCAAAAAGACAACAAACGCAGGCTCCAAATTGGCTGAAAAGGCCGCAATGCTTTATTCTGAGTTAACCATAAAATTACCAGTACCATTTAACTTGAATAAATTATTCTCAATAAATAAATTAACTAATTCATAAATTAAGTCCTTCAACGTAAACCACCATCCACTCAGCGTTAGCTGAGTGATTAATCCCACTAATAAAGCATGCGACAGTGAAGAGGAAAAAATAATTAAATAAAGGGGACGGGCGGGCGCAGGTCCAAATCTTCTTACAACTGGCACCCACAGGCAGCGCAAGCCACCATATAAAGGCGCCAGTTTCCCGCCGCTGAAGGCAACCACAAATCAGCAATGAGGATTTCTCCCCCAGAAACGCCGCCGGCCAATCAGGAGGGACCCTGGCTTGAATGAGGATACTTCTAACCGACCAAAACCGGTTCTCTTCAACTTTTCAGGTACTGTAGCTTCATGAGGTAAAACCTGTAAAGAATAAAAAAAAAAAGGGGGGGGGGAGAGAGAGAGAAATACACAGCAAAGAAACCCAAAATAACCCCCAAAAGAGCCCCTAAACATATGGTGTATGTGCCCCCATGTGTCCCCCAAGCTAAGCACTCTGGGGGGCCATTACTTTCACATTACCTGTACACCGCCATTTTTTGCCTGTATCTATGTACCTGATTATTAAACGTCGGGCAATAAATATTAAAAGGGGTATTCCAGTTATTTTTTTAAATTTGTTTATATAATAGGAAATCGTACAATTTTTTTAATATACATGTATTCTACGTAACACCTTTCTTATATCAGGCAGTAGAATGATAGTCAATGTAACTGTCCGATGTAATGCATCCGTGGCATCAGTCATGTGACACTCTTTATACCCAGCACATAGCCTTCGTGCTGCCTGAGGCAAAAATTTAAACCACAACCCCCCCCCCCTTTTCCCCAATGCAAAATTCTCGACCTAACCCCTTCCCTCCAGGCTGAGGTGTAACTTGACCAGCATGCACTTTCTATAATACTGGTGTCTTCTTATACACCACAAGGGTCTTTGTGCCCCCTCAGGCTCCTGGGCCCGGTAGCGATGCTATCTCTGCACCCTATAGCTACGCCCCTGGCCATCTGCTTCTACACTGACAGGCATGAGGCGCTGCTGCAGGTAGTCGTACTATATATTGTGTATATGTTTTGCTCCTCCAATACATTACTATTCGTCTATTAGATACCTGGACAGCCACATGTGGCTCACATAACTGACACCATGTCCTATGGATGCATTTTACAGGATTAATATCGACTGTACCATTTTCTTTCTTTAGGGAGAGGCAAATACACGGATATAATAAAGTTCTGCGAGCAAGATTTTAAATAGATGTAAATCAGAAAATTGTTTTACATCCTATTGTCTAAGGAAATAAATGTAATCATTTAAACTGGAATACCTCTTTAACAACTTCATCAAAGATGATCACAATAAGGAGTTGTCAAAGTCTTTAATACTGATGACGTATCCTCAGGATCAGTCATCAGTAGGTGATCAGTGGGGGGTCTGATGCCTGGTACCCCCTTCGATCTGCTGTTTGAAGTAGCAGTGGCGCTACGGTGATCGCCGCTGCTTACCATGCACAGCGCCGTACATTGTATAGTGGCTGTGCTTGGTATTGCAGCCCAGCTCCAGCCACTTGAATGGGACTGAGCTGCGCCTAGGCCATGTGACCATGTGCTGGGAGTCGGGCCCCCACTGATCAAATACTGATGACCTATCCTGAGGATAGCTCATCAGTATTAAACACTGAGACAGACCCGTAAATATATGAAAGATCAATTTTAATCAAGAATACGTTTATTGCTGATTGTTCTGTACTTTTATTTATTAATTGTTTCAAATAAATGATACATGTAAATGAGTCTTAAAGCAGTTATGGTGGTATTTATCATGTAGAGAAATTTAATACAAGACACTTACTAATGTATTGCTATTATCCATATTGCCTCCTTTGCTGGCAGGATTTATTTTTCCATCACATTCCACACAGCTCATATCCGGGGGTTATGACCACCCGGCAATCCATCAGCAGTGGCCGTGCTTACACACTATAGAAAAAAGCATAAGCCTCTCTGGTGGCCGGGACCGCGGGAGCTCACATAGGCCGGCGCACTATGACAGATTTGTTAACAGTAGTGCAGTGGAAACTGACCGAATCTCAGCTTCAGTCTAGATCTAGAACATGCTGGGAGATGATTCGTTGCTGTCAGTGCATTACTTTGGCTCTTGGACGAGGCCTGGAAATCATCTCCATTCTTACAAATGTCCTGCAGAAGACGCTTCCATACGAATATATTGGCATGCTATTGGTGAATCTAGAGGTTCAGAATTAGCAAAGCCTCTGCATCGCCCCAGAATAAAGTGATCACCCCCCCAGGATAAGCTATTCTTAATAGAGACCCCTGCAGGGGACTACAGTTACATATCTCCCATTTCTTGGACTGTGTATCACTGGGTCTTACCGAGTCCTCCAGAGCAGCAGATATTCTTTGCTCTTGGTTCTGATGGCTGCTTTAACACCTGTATCGGAGGCTGTATTACAGATTCCCTCAGACGTTACTGTAAAATATCACTGCGTGCAGCATTATTATTCCTGTCAAACAACCGACACCACAATGGACCCCATTATAAGTGAAGGAGATCCATCAGCACCACAATGAAAATGTGAACAGAGGCTAACAGTAGATAAGGGACGCCCATTCTCCTTGACAGCCATATACCCCAATAGCTAGCACAGTTCAGTTGTTCTGCAGCCACATGAAGGCTGCACGGTCTCCCACAGAAAACAATGGGAGGCAGATTTCCCCTTTAAAGGGGTTGTCCCATGAAAAATGTTCTGCAATTTTCAAACCAGCACATGCATCTGAATACTTTGGTAATTGCATGTAATTAAAGATTTACTAAATGTATCTGTATAGCGCCACCTGCTGTTTGTTTTTATTCTTATTTCTTTGTCCCGCTCACCGAGATGGCCGCACATGCTCAGTTTCACCTTCATCTGCCTCCTGAGCTGTGATAGGGAGAGCATGGACACGCCCCCTTAGCTGCAGCAGAGAAGCCCCTCCCTGAGCTGACAGCTTGATATAAATCTAGCAGAGCGATGAATGGGGCGATCTCTGGATCCATGTGAGCTTCATTAGAAAAAGATTCCCCTGTACTATATGATGTCTTATTTTTATTGATTTTTTTACATTAACCATGAGATAACCCCTTTAGTAGAAGCCTGATATCACTGTGCAGGGCGGAGGGGAAAGGTGTTTTCCTGCTTCGTTCCTGTAACCCCTGGAGCCCTCACACATAATGGCAGGCCGTCAGCTCTAATGTATGTCACTACGAAACTGTAGACAAGAAGAGCATCTCCGAATCATGGAGGGGTGTGTGATGGGCTTACATAAGCCAGCGTTTTACAGTGTGACGCTTCTTGTCATTTATGTTTTACCAATACTAAAATAATCCGCACTAGGGTTGAGGTCCTTCAGTAAGAAGGTCTCATTGATCAAATATAGTTAGTGCTTTGGCTTTTACAGTTTAGATGTGGCTGCAGTTGTAAAACGCCACGAGTGACGGAATCTAATATTTCATCCTAGATTTATAGACCTAAAAATCATCCCCACGGGGCATGTAATGGTTGTCAGTAATGTGACACAGAAGATGTCTAGCTATATTTACCAGCTATATACATGCCGCCGGTGAAGTTCTTAATTTGAAAGGGGCATAGTCATCAGAAGAAAATTCCATAACCGGGTTTTGGCATTAATTATCATGTAACTGTGTAAAACATTTAAAAATATTCATTTTTACAGGTGACCAAAAAAAAAAAATACTTTACTTTTTAGCCTGCAAGGAAAGTAAATGTTAACCCCCTCCTGTGTGATTTGGTAATTAGTTTGTCTCGGCAAGGAAACCCCTGTCCATGAGCTAAGCTACATCATATAGACATCGTAGAGGGTGGGGTTCCCCCAGGAAGAGGTTGCCGTAATTAAATAACCCCTTTAATGACCTGAGCCAAGTATGACATTAAAAGGGTTTTCTGGTACGGTCATGTTGATGACCTTGAGATAGGGCATCGATATTTGGTTGGCAGGGATCACTCACCCCCCGCCCTTCCACTGGTAACTGCAGTGCTTCTACTATTCACTTAAATGAGAATAGGACTGCAGTAACCAGTTCCATCTACTACACATGTAGCTGTATAGTTCTGGTGCCGGAGCTACTGCAGAACAGCTTATTGCCGGCGTGTGTCAAATTCAGCGTTTTTGTGGGCAAATATTTATATCTATACCAGCTTTAACCACTAAAGAGATGTAGGAGGAGGTAAGCAATCAGGAATGATGTATTGGATGATTTCTCCTTTTCCACGGTTATTAAGGATTCGCTTCAGCTCCACTGATCTCCCGGTTTTCATCTGTCAGCTACCTGCACTGACAGGGTCACTTGTAATGAATCCAAATGTCTGGATCATGGCATCAATAAATGGCATAATTTGGTGCAGAGGGGTAATTGGATGCACCCCCATATGTGACAATAAGGGTACTTTCACACTAGCGTTAGTGTGATCCGGCAGGCAGTTCTGTTATCGGAGCTGCCTGCCGGATCCGCTGTTCAGTGTGACAACTGACAGTATTTGTAGACGGATCCGGGTGCGGATCCGTCTACAAATGCATTGCAAGAACGAATCCGTCTCTCCGCTTGTCATGCGCAGACCAGAAGGACGGATCCGTCCTGCAGTCTTTTTCACAGTTTTCCCGGTCTGTGCATGTGCAGACCGAAAGGACAGATCTGTCCTTCAGTTGTTTCGCAATGCTGGCTCCGGCACTAATGAAAGTCAATGTAAATTTAATGCCGGATACGGCATTCCAGGCGACTGATCAGGCATTTTGGACGGACATAATACCGCAGCATGCTGCGGTATTATGTCCGGCCAAAACGCCTGACAGTGACTGAACGGAAGGCATACTGATGCAAACTGAACAGATTTCTATCCATTCAGATTGCATGGGGATATGCCTGATCAGTTCTTTTCCGGCATAGAGCCCTTTTGATGGAACTCTATGCCGGAAAAGAATAACGCAAGTGTGAAAGTAGCCTAAGAGAGCAAGTATGCTTTCTGATTGATGGAGAGGGGGATAGGTAGCATGCAGAGAAGTCCATGTTACCTTCCCCCTGGGGTCATGAGGATGTTTTTTTTTTTTTTTTTTTTCCTCCTCCCTGCAATCTGTCAGCTCCCCCCCTCTTTCTCCTCCAGGCTGGCTGGGATCTCTGTCAGATGAATGTGCAATGGCTGCTTTAACCTCTCATACCTTGAGTTGTATAGCAGCTAGAGATGAGAGATTCTGAAATCTGATTTCAGCTGCTGTCACTCCAGACCGTGTTTTTTTTTTTTTTTTTTTTAAGGCTTTATTTCCCCATTTATAGCAGATGATGGTGTGATCCTGATCTTGTTTTAAAGCTTAGATTGTCAGCTTTCAAACAAGACTAGGACATCCAGATATAGCCTGAGATATCAAGGGTTAAATTAGCAACTCACCCTGCTGCCCGGTCTCTTTCTCAAAACTGGAACAGAGCTTGGACAAAACTCTTAGGGGCTTAAAGATGTTATTTATTTGCTTCTCATCCCTCTTTTAACCTCCTTTGTTTATTTCAGTGCTTCACTCTGAGTATGAATTTCAAATTGCAGCCAAGACAAACAACATTGAGAAGATGCTTCAGCTGATCAAGAAAGGGGTGAATGTCAGAGTAAAGAACAGTGTAGGTACCGTGTCTCTTCACATTACTGCTAGGACATAGTCTTCACTGTTGTTTTGTACGACTGCATTGGGGGAAATGTATCAAAACGAATGCAAGAGAAAAGTGACCTAATTGCCCATAGCACCCAATTAGGTTGCAGCTTCCATTGTCCAGAGTGTCTCTGAAAGCTGGAATTGGATTGGTTGCTTCATACGTCTGCTTCACCTTTGCACTAGCAGTAGTCCTGATAAATATCCCCCAGTCTATAGGGGAAGTAAGAGAAGCATTCAAGAGGCCTTTTCATCGCTAGACCACCCTTGCCCATTGGTGGTCTTATAGCATGCAAAATACTGCATTATAGCTCCGCTATAAATGTGGTATGAATTTAGCCTAAAGTATAATACTTCTAAATTATTCTGTGTTACACAGATAAGGAAATTTCTGAATACTGCATTCACTACGGGAACGCATCTGACCTACATGCTTAAGATGAGAATACTCCTGTAATGAAAGGCAGACAGTTGTAAATCACCATTTATGAATGTGAAGGAGCAGGCACTTCCCAGCCAACCATTCATTCATGTCTGTGAAGTGTGTTGTTCTATAACCCGTAGATGTCAGTGTTCATAAATCCTGTTGTCCTTGTTGGTAGGGTGGAGCAGGACAACGGACATTTCTGCAAACACTGTGGAGAAGCATATGAGCTTGAATTGGGCCAGAGTCTCTTCACTTTGACACTTGTTCTTTGGGCAAATAATAGAGTTTAGGAGCTCCGCTCTCGAGTGCATGAAGTCCAGAACAACTTCTCATATCTCAGAGATAACCAAATGTAAACCTACAGCACTCCGTCCGTGTACCATAAAACTTCAATTTATTTGATTGCATTAGCAAAGGCAATGTACATAGTGTGTGAAACACAGTGCTAACGCCCATCTGATGCGTTTCTGACCCATATGGGCCCTTAATAGATGAAGTGAGACTTGTTGTTCAGGAACGTACAGCAAATGGTGTGTAGAAACCACAATAAAACAAATTTCGCCATTAGTAATTCAAAATCAAATGTATCCTTTGATTTAGTCCCTTTGGGAAAGATGTATCGAACATTATTATCCAATAACATTCCCTAGTTAAAGGGGTTGTGCAGGTTTAGAGTAGAACCCAGACATATCCCCGTTTTCACCCAGGCAGGCCCTCTGATATGAGCATACCCTTTAAATCTATAAGTTCCTGAACAAGTTTCACTCCTATCTATGATTAAGAGCCTGTGAGGGTCAGAAACGCGTCGGATGAGTGTTGGCTTTGTTTCCCGCACGATGGAAATAAAATAAACGTGAAGTTTTATGGAACCTGAATCGTTTACACTTGTTATTTGGAGCCTTCTATCTCTAAGCCTCACATACATTTTCTCACGGTCTATGTCTGTCTTATTAACTTATGTTTCAGGTAGACAGGACAGCCCTGCACTGGGCAGCAGGTGCTGGACATGAGCAAGCGGTCAAGCTGCTGTTGGACCATGACGTCCCTATGGACGAGGAAGACTGTGTATGTATCTGGACTGTCTGGTAAACTGCATGGACATTTCATTGACATGTCATTTGTATAAAACCCCTTTAATGAACTTATTTATTGCAATGTAAATGCTAGAGATGCCCATACACCTTCAATGGCTATCAGGTGTCCGCTCATTCTGCTGACGGCCATTCTTTCTATATATGTTTGGTTTGGCTGAGCATACTTGTGTTTTCAGGAGGGAGCGTGGAATAAGCCTCTCCTAGACACCTCTGGATGCTTAGCTTCTATGAGAAGAAAGCATTGGAGGGGTTGAAATCCAGCATTCTGAATCCTTCTTTCCTCTGACATCTACCATTGAGAGAGTGTCCTCACACCCCCCCAGACACATATTATGTTTGGCTGGGCCCTCTAAAATTGACAGGTTTTCCCCGACTTTGCTCTTATGTGTATGGGCACCTTATAACAATAGGAAAAATAACCAGTATTACAGTTAAAATATGTTTTATTACATACAGTAACCAGTGAGCTCACGGACTACATTTCCCCAAGAAAACATGAATAGATGATAGACGGATGATTAAGACAAAGTTTTGACTGTTCTCCATTGGCCACTCATCAAACAAGGACGACATCCACCCATGACATAAGATTCCTAACTTCTTCTTTTTTATCCTGGTCTCTAGTTTGGAATGAATGCTTTACTGCTTGGTGCATGGTTTGGACATCTTAAGGTTATTCAAGTCCTTGTCAATGCTGGAGCCAAAATCAGCTGTGAAAACAAGGTGAGGTTAGTCAGTAAGTGTCAGCATTCAACAAGTGATGGCCCGTTATGCCATTCTGTGCCTCTGGGACTCCTCTTTGTTCAGTTCTTTATGTCATGCCCTCCACCATCTCCCGTGGGAACGAGATGGACTTATGGACCTAAATTTACAAACGCATCTGTCTAAAAAGTTATGCAGAACTGCACAATTTGGTGTAACTAAGGTTTTTACACTTTTCTTAACTTGCTCGAAACGGAGTGGAGCTTTGTGAGAAAGGGGCATGGCCTGTGATGCAGCATTTTGCTTCAAAAAACAAATTCTCGTAGTAAGCCAACCAATAGTTGGTATAGGGCTAGACAAAAGTGTCAATCCCTGCACCAAATCTATCATCCTGCCTGAGCCCCTGTGGTGCAGATCTTGACAGCCGGTCTAATTTTACACCATCTATAGGATTAGTAAATATGGGCCATGATATTTTTTTTTCGAAGTCAAGTTACTATAACTGTGCAGGAAGAGAGGAGGTGGAGAGGTAGCTGTACATGAATGTGGCTCTCTGAACTGTAGTTAATAGAGTTTGAGACACTTGACTTTGTTGTAACCTCCATGACTACATTGTAGATAGCTGCTTGTATGTGTGGCCACCTTGAGGCCTTCTCTCTTCAGAGGCAAATGGGGACTACCATTTTCCAAAAAAAAAATGCAAGACCAAGAAATGGAACCTAAACCTGTCAGATACTTGAGGCATATACCCTTGTTATGTCTCAGATGAGAATACCACCTTACAGGGGTTTTCCAGCTCTTATGGCCGATTTAGACTCCTGTTAGGAGCAACGCTGCAGTAACTTGCAGGTCATGGATACCGTGGACTCCTGGCTCAAAGTGCAATGCGAGTGCTGCAACTAAAAAACTGTAGATGACCTGAAACCAGTGTATCTATCACTACCTTATGCATCAACGTGGTTGTGTTATCTTGTGTAGTAGTCATTTTATGTGTTCAATTTCCAGAATGGGATGAACCTGCTCCACTGTGCAGCACAAAGAGATCACATTGAAGTCATGCAGTTTATTATGGAGGATCTGGAGGACATCAAGCTAGATAAGACGGATAAGGTAATCCGGACAACCTTACCTAGTCATCATAAAGGTCATGATGTGCAACCAAAGATGTATGGTGTAGACCTCTGTCCAGAGATTCTCCTGATTACGTCGTTCCTTTTAGTCTGAAGGCCTCAGTAATTTTATTTAAGCCCTAAATGATATCAGTAGATGTTAGATGCTGCTGTGACGTAGGTGTGATGTCTGTAAGATAGATCCTGAGGTTTATGTGAGGAGCTTGAGGTGTGTTGCCACTGATTATAGCATTACTTACTGGTGATGAACATGGTTTAATGGATTTTCTTAATCTCTTCTAACTGGACGAAGTTTATAGCTCGGTTCTTTGAGATCTTCCTTAATACAAGAGCTCTATAGAAGGCTGACATTGTAGTAAACGAGAGATGGGTCAAAGAATGTGGAAAGTGAATGACCTCTCCTGTGGGCACTTTTTTTACACAAACTTTCGACATGTCAGCAGAGATGATAGGTAGAGGTCCAGGTGCTGAGACCCTACCCTTCATAAAAGGAGAAGACAGAAGTGCTCAGCTGAGTGTTGTGTCCATATCTGCCCAACAGTGTGCAAGTACATGTGCGTTTTTTTAGTTTTTTTCCATTAATACATGGGGCTTTTTGTTACGGCCGTTTTGATTTAGGGGGTTACATACAGTTTATTGTCACTACAGACGGGGCTAGAAGCTGCTTTGGGGGGTGGTGCTTTTGTTCGCTCTTATTTAGTTTTGTTTTTATTTTTTATTTCACGCTATGTCCCCCCCCATAAGTTCATATCAGACATTTGGCACATTCTAACATTACTTTTTTGTTTTTTTTGTTGCTCTCTCGTCTAACTGGAGCTGACATAATATCCCCACTGACGTGCATTGCGCATCTGGTCTGGGGCTGCTAAAATCCAGCATCTCCTACAGTTATCTGGCATAATTTTATTTTTTTTTACTGGACTCAAGCGGTATCTTATGCCGCTGTATATACCGTGGCAGCTGTTTGAGAGTGTGCAAAAGTTCTGATATATACATTTGATGGAAGGGTCTAACATGTTGTTTACAGGACCTTAAAGTGTCGCTGAATTTTCACAAAACTTTTGAAATCTCATAGCGACCTATCAAAGATTTTGATCGGGGGCGGTCTGAGTGCTGAGACCCCTATCAATTTCTAGATGGAATTGAGACGGGCACATAGACACTTCTGCAGTGAGGAGAGTGAGTCTGCTACGTGAGTGCTTCCCTCTCTTCATTCCAGCGATCAGTGGGGGTCTCAGCACTCGGAGCCCCACTGACAAAAACATGTCATATGTTGCTGTGACATGTGAAACTTTGTTGAAAAATCCACTAAATAATTTACCTTCAGACTTTGACATTATCCCTCACAAGTCGATCCATGGCAATTTCCACAAGAAATCTACAAAAGATGCAGCTTGCTGCAGATTTTTATTTCCACAACATGGCATCTAATTGGTGTGTGTGGGTTTTTCGACTACATGTGGGAATCTATGATTTAGAGAAATTAACCATTTCCCAGCGCTGTTTCTGCAGTCTCATACCTATATTATATTATCAGTGTCTATGTATATGTGCAGAGTACTAGAGCCATGAAGTGATGTTGTCGCACAATGTCATTATGGGTAATGCATCGCTCGGCCGTATTGTTTGTGTGTCACCTTGAGTTTTTATGACCCAGAGACCACAATAGGTAAGTGCTCACTGCAGATTCACTAGACACTGCTGCTTTGCATTCTATGTCCCTTTTATATCTACAGAGTTTTAGTGTTCAGGTGATGATAGAGGTCCTGATCCTTAGGCTACATGCACACGACAGTGAAAAACGGACATGTGATGTACATTTTTTTAACGGCCTTGAAATGTATATTTTAAGACCAATAGTTATTCACATGGCAGTTTTTTGACTGTTAGTGAAAAACGGACATGAAAAAATAGAACATGCTCTATCTTGTCCGTTTTTCACTGACAGACTGCCCCCATACAATTGAATGGGTCCATTTTTAACGTCCGTCTCTCAGAAAGGCATCAGTGAAAAAAACGTCCGTTAAAAATCTCCATTTTTAACTGACTTTTTTTTCACTGTCGTGTGCATGTAGCCTTAGACAACCTGCCGTCATCTAGACCAGTGTCTGGAATATGACATACGACTTTAAAATGTTACTTGGTCCTTTCAGAACAGTTACATGAAATGTTTTCCATAGTTCCTAACAAACAGTAGAATTCAGTGTGCAGAAACCAGTCTGTCCAAGGGTTAATTCTTTTATTGTATAAATTTAAAATATGCAAAAGTGCTTGTGTTTGTTAACCGATGCCCCTACGGAAGTTACTGTGAAGGTCGACTAAGCAAACAGGATTTTATGAGCTCATTGTGGAATGTGGAGTAAGTAATGATTGACTTATGTGGACTGTCTAAGGGGATAGGGCGAGCTAGGATGCTGATGTTAAGTATCAATTTTATATATTTATTCACTTATATAGCGCTGACATATTCCGCAGCGCTTTACAGACGCTCGCTGTCCCAGTGGAGCTCTCAATGTAAGGAAAAAGCTAGAAAACATTAGAACGCCCTATGTGTCATGTAACACGGTCAACAAATAAACAATTACTACTGTTACACCGCCATGTAAACTAAATTTCAAAAAACTGTCTAAGGCCTTTTCAAGTCTGTTTACAAAAGGGTTAACAGCACGGCACCTGTCACACCAATATAATCTATAACTGGGAGCAGGAGGCAGTAATAACCAGTGACCACTCTCTACACTAGTAATGGAAAGTGCTTACTGGTTACTGCAGGGCACTGGTCACACAGATATAACCTATAACTAGGGGGCAGGAGGCAGTAATAACCAGTGACCACTCTCTACACTAGTAATGGAAAGTCCTTACTGGTTACTGCAGGGCACTGGTCACACAGATATAACCTATAACTGGCAGGAGGTGGTGATAACCAGTGAGCGCTCTGCCCCTTACTGGTTACTGCAGGGCACTGGTCACAGATATAACCTATAACTGGGGACAGGAGGCGGTGATAGCCAGTAAGCGCTCTCCCCCTTACTGGTTACTGCAGGGCACTGGTCACAGATATAACCTATAACTGGGGACAGGAGGCGGTGATAACCAGTAAGCGCTCTCCCCCTTACTGGTTACTGCAGGGCACTGGTCACACAGATATAACCTATAACTGGGAGCAGGAGGTGGTGATAACCAGTGAGCGCTCCCCGCTAGTAATGGAAATTGCTTACTGGTTACTGCAGGGCACTGGTCACACAGATATAACCTATAACTGTGTGTGGGTGGGTGTGTGTGTGTGAGGGGGGGGGGGGGTGTAATAACCAGTGAGCGCTCTGGCCACAAACGAGCGCCGTTATGATTTTCAATAGGGGCAGGTATGGAGTAGGAATGCGATGTGTGTACAGCACTGCCCCCCCCGTTGGGCTGGCACTATGTAAGGATGAAGGAATGTTCGCATAATAGAATTTATTGACCCCACTCTTATCAGCAATCCAGAACATGGCATCTGTCAGTAAGCAAAACAAACTTTTCCATTTTGTGAAGTTGTCCAAGTAGATTTCCCTGTACAGCTAAAAGTTTCTGATCCTAAGGGTCTCATCTAATGTAAAACATGTAAGTTTAGCCATGGGGATAATGCTGGAACGTTAATAAAAGTAGAGCTTGCCTTTGATGGTTGATTTAAGGTTGGTAGCTGTGGGGTTCTGTACTTGTTGGCAGTCATAGCCATGTTCACTGGTGCCAGGGGCGCTCTGATACCCGTCATCACTTCATATTACCTCTGATTATAATATTGCGCAGTGCATGATAGAGAAGCATATATACTGTGTCTGTGGACTGGGAAAACTGGTGGCAGTAGATGACATCACTCAGTTATCGAGGTAACCTGGTAGTTTCCGTGTCACACGTCAGGGGTTATCATGTACACATTGTGTTCTTTTCCTGTGCATACAGATCTTATCTGCAAAGTTTACTGTGTAGATTATTTTAGTTTCTTCCTGGTAGAAAAGAATCTGTTAGCATGTTTTGTGTGGCCTGTGATACACATGGACACGGCGACAATGGTATGTGTTGGTGTTAAACAGTACAGTATGTGAACATTGGAAATGTAGGTCACATATAACAAGAGCATTTAGTTAAAGGGGTTTTCCACAACTTTAATACTGATGACCTATCCTTAGGATAGGTCATCAGTATCTGATCGGTGGGGGTCCGACACCCAGCACCCCTGCTGATCAGCTGTTTGAGAAGTCACCAGCTCTCACAGTAGTGCCACGGCCTTCTCACGGCTTCTCCTAGGCCAGAGATGTTCATCTGTCCTGTGACCTAGGCGCAGCTTAGCCCCATAGAAGTTAATGTGGCTGAGCGCGATACCAAATGCACCACTATACAATGTACGGCGCTCTGCTTGGTCAAACAGCGTGATCGGCTGGGGTCCCAGGAGTCGGACCCTCACCGATCAGATATTGATAACTTACCATCATTATTTACATTTTTCTCGCTAGGCCTTTAAGGGGGTTGTCCCATCTGGATGATTGATTTATCCCCGAATCCCACCTCTGGGACCTACTCCTGTATCAAGAACGGTGCCGCACTGTGAATGGAGATCACGCTGCACGAGCATTACTTTCTCCATTTACTGCAACCAAAAAAATGTTTTCCCAAATAAAGTTACCATTGAGCAACCCATATATCGATCAGTTACACAAAACCTACACAAATATATCGATCCATATCAGATACATTTGATTGAATAAGTCACTGGCTATACTAAAGTTTTAATTACATACAATTACAAATGTATTCAAATCCAGGTGCTGGTTCGAAAAAAGTAGAATATGTTTCGTACCACAACCCAGAGGTTTTCTGGTCCCTTTATAGTGTTGGCTTGTCCTCTGGATAGCCCATCAGTAACTCATCGGCTTGGTCAGACACCCCACACTCAGCTGATCATCTGCCCTGCAGTAGCTCTGGTGTCAGAAGTTGTCGCTGGAACTAAAGCCATGTCCATTGTGTGTAGTGGATGGAGCTGGTTTCTGCACCATCACTTCCATTCTCTTCAATGGAAGCAGCACTGCAGTAACCAGTGTATGACAAAAACCAGTGTTGGGGTACAGCCACATGGTCATGTCTCCTGATGCGGCTTTCTCAAAATGAGAAGCGGATCATAAAAGGACAGAAAGTTTAAATGACAGATTTCAAAACTGCATTAGGAAACCTTAATACGTGGCGGGACAAGTTGTAGTTTTTAATGGCACCATCTTGGGGTACACATAACTTTCTGATTAACTTTTGTTAACTCTTTCTGGGAGGGAGATGGTGGGGGGGGGGGAGCAATACTGCCACTGCGTTTTTACGTTATAAATTTTACGGTGTTCATTTTTCAGTACGATTACAGTAATACCAAATAAATATACCGTATTTTTCGCCCTATAAGACGCACTTTGGTGCAGTGGCAGTGCATCTGGGGCAAATGCTGCCATTTACACTGATACATCGCCGACCGCGATGCTGCTCATCGCGCCTGCTTCATTCATAAAGTGGGAGGAGCAGGCGCGTGACGTTATGCTGCCCATGCCTAGACGTTACCTTAATACTACAGTGAGCGGGTCCCGGTGTAATAGAATACAGTGACTGCACCGGGCCCTGCTGCCATTCTTACACCAGATGCCTGCCCCCACCCCCTGTATTGGGGGATCATTCACTATTTTACACGGGGACAATCTTATGAAGGGGGTCTGTGGAGGACACTGTTATGAAGGGGTGGGGGGATCTGTGGATGACACGCTTATGAAGGGTGGGGGATCTGTGGATGACACTGTTATGGGGGGATCTGTGTATGACACTTATGGGTTAACAGTGTCATCCACAGATCCTCCCCCCATAAGTGTCATCCACAGACCTCCCCCATAAGTGTCATCCACAGACCTCCCCCATAAGTGTCATCCACAGACCTCCCCCATAAGTGTCATCCACAGACCTCCCCCCATAAGTGTCATCCACAGACCTCCCCCATAAGTGTCATCCACAGACCTCCCCCATAAGTGTCATCCACAGACCTCCCCCATAAGTGTCATCCACAGACCTCCCCCATAAGTGTCATCCACAGACCTCCCCCATAAGTGTCATCCACAGACCTCCCCCATAAGTGTCATCCACAGACCTCCCCCATAAGTGTCATCCACAGACCTCCCCCCATAAGTGTCATCCACAGACCTCCCCCCATAAGTGTCGTCCACAGACCCCCACCCCGCCCATAAGTGTCATCCACAGACCTCCCCCCATAACAGTGTCATCCACAGACTCTCCCCCATAAGTGTCATCCACAGATACCCCCTCGCCCATAACAGTGTCATCCACAGATTCCCCCCATAACAGTGTCATCCACAGACCCCCCCCATAACAGTGTCATCCACAGATTCCCCCATAACAGTGTCATCCACAGATTCCCCCATAAGTGTCTTCCACAGATTCCCCCATAACAGTGTCTTCCACAGATTCCCCCCATAAGTGTCTTCCACAGATCCCCCCCATAACAGTGTCATCCACAGATCCCCCCATAACAGTGTCATCCACAGATTCCCCCCATAACAGTGTCATCCACAGATTCCCCCATAACAGTGTCATCCACAGATTCCCCCCATAACAGTGTCATCCACAGATTCCCCCATAACAGTGTCATCCACAGATTCCCCCATAACAGTGTCATCCACAGATTCCCCCCATAACAGTGTCATCCACAGATTCCCCCCATAACAGTGTCATCCACAGATTCCCCCATAAGTGTCATCCACAGATTCCCCCCCATAAGTGTCATCCACAGATTCCCCCATAACAGTGTCATCCACAGATCCCCCCCATAAGTGTCATCCGCAGATTCCCCCCGTGCGTCGTCCACAGATTCCCCCCATAAGTTCAAAACCCACCAAAAGCACACCTTTTGGTTCAAAAATTTTTTCTTTTCTTTTTTTTCTTTTTGCATTGCCGTTTTCCAAGACCCATAACTGGAGTTGTGTGAGGGCTTTAAGTTTTGCGGGATGACTTGTATTTTTCATTGGTATCATTTAGGAGTAAATTGTGCTTCTTGATCGCTTGTTATTATTACGTTTTTTTGGTGGCCACTAAGAATAAATTAGAAATTCTGTCCTTTTTTTTTTTTTCTGTATTTTTTATTTTGTGGAATTTTTTTATTACAAAAAATGTTTTTCTTTCTTTTCTTTACCACTTAATAGTTCCACAAGGGGACTATAACAGACAGTATTTTGATTGCTTTTAAAATACATTATGTATTATCCCTATAGTGCACTGCATTGTAATAGCAATGCTATTCTAACATTGACCAGCAAGCTGTGCCAGGAGCAGCCTGCTGGAAATCACTACAGCCAGGATCGGGGCCTACATCGGAAGCCAGGTAGGCTTCACACACACCGGCAGCCTGCAATCGCATTTGCGGGCTGCCGATGGGAGACGGAGGGAGTCCGCTCCCTCTGTCACCGCTTTACATGCCTCTTCCTGGCTGAGGAGTCCCTGCTCTGACTCCATTTATAGATATTTCCATATATGGAATCAGTGCTATGACTATGAAGGGGGTATCCCCAAGCATTGTCAGTATGCTTGTGGACACCCTGTGTATTAAAGTCTAAATACCCTCTCTTTCTAAAATGTCCCTGCTGGGATTTGAACTCATAATCTTCCATTGAGCTGAATGCTAAGCTGTGACAGAAAATCCTCATAGTAGTTTCTCATGTATTAGGTATTACTATACAGCAGAAGTATCATTTTATTTTATTTTTAGTACGGTAATTGTAAAAAATGTGGCACAAAATAAATGTGTAAATACTGAAAAGAATATATCCTACCTCTGATATATATGAATGCATAATATCTGGGAAACTACTACTGAGGTTTTTAGCCAAATTTAGTTACAGCAGGTTAACATGAAGCTCTATAGCTCAGTGGTTAAGGTTCTTGACTTTAATATAGAAGGCTGTGAGTTTGAATCCCAGCAGAACCATTTAAAAAATAGAGGCTAAATAAAACTTAAATAGACAAACCAACCTTTTCTCCCCAGTGAGCCCCATAACTTTTTTTTTTTTTTATAGTTACAGGGATATGCTAATAATGAGCCTGGAAGTCTAGTACAGGCTGCGGCTCATTTTTAGAACGGGGTTGTGGCGTTTCGAAATGTCAGCCTTATACAATCACGCATCTGTGAGGTGACTTGTTGAATCAGACATCCTCCACTTACAGTTTACGCATCAGACACCCAGGAGTTAATCAAGTAGTCTTTTAATCTGGAGATTGTATTACAAGATGTGCAGGGAATCCAGATGGTAAAAGAATTATGCCACTAATATTCTCCTTGATAAGAACATGAGATACTACACAGATTCACCTCAGATTCTCCTCAGAATTAGAGCACACAAAACAGCAATGCATGACAGGGAAAACAGGAAGTGGCTAGACTGAACCAACTAGAAGCAGAAACAGAGGGGGGAGAAGAAGAGAGGAGCATACCAATACACAATGCAAGATACTGAAACAGAACAGGGGTGCTTTCCCCGATCTCCACTGGGGGAAGGCGCGTCTAAGCAGGAAGCCCGCACTTCAGTTTTTTAACACAGATGCCGTGGGGACATTTGACAAATGCCACAAGGGGACCCACTGAGATTTATCGCCCAAGGACCCACATGAACCTGGAGCCGGCCCTGCTGACATGTGGACGTTTACCACCCTCATGGAGTCTGTTCCTGACAGTTTGAGTAGATGCATGGATATAAGTGGCCTGCTGGAGGTCATTTTGCAGGGCTCTGTCACCGCTCCTCATGTTCCTCCTTGCACAAAGGAGGAGGTAGCAGTCATGCTTCTGGGTTGTTGCCCTCCTATGGCCCCCTGCACATTTCTCCTGGTGTACTGGCCTGTCTCCTGGTACCTGCTCCATGCTCTGGACGCTGTGCTGACAGACACCGCTAACCTTCTTGCCACAGCTCGCATTGATGTGCCATCCTGGATGAGCTGCACTGCCTGAGCAACTTCTGAGGGTTGTAGACACCGCCTCATGCTACTTCTAGGGGAGAGAGCAATGGCAAAATACAAAGGTGACCAAAACAACAGCCAAAAAGGATGAGAACAGAGAAATGGCCTGTGGTCACCACCTGCAGAACCTCTCCTTTATAGGGGTTGTCTTGCTAATTTCCTATTATTTCTGCCCGTTCAATTTGCACAACAGCAGGAGAAATTGATTCACAATCAGTGTTGCTTCATAACTGGACAGGTTGATTTCACAGAAGTCTGGTTGACTTGGAGTCACATTGTGTTTGTTCTCTTTATTTTTTTGAGCAGTGTGTGTGTGTGTGTATGTATGAGTATATAATATATATACACACTGATGCCCTGGTTCTCGGCAGCCATGTGTGCAGACCCGGGCTCTCGGTGCTCCCAGGGAACTAGTAGGCATTGCAGCAGTGCCCTCTCTCCATCCACCCCCTGCCCCAGCGGCCGTTACAGGGCCATCCCGGCTTCTATCAGTGTCGACTCCCGCTGTTATCTGGAGCGGGTGCAGACCTCTTCATGTCCCTGCATCTGGATTAATAGTGCGGGAAGCAGGGACTTAAATGACTCGGCACTCAAGAAGAAAAAAATCTGTATCACAATTTTTGAAAAATAAACATTGTGGGGCTGGAAAAGCATATTAATTGAATAAATTTGATTAATCGCACAGCCCTACTTGAGAGATCATTTTGCAAAAACATACTTACTGTTCTTCTTTTCTAGCTCGGGAGGACTGCATTTCACCTGGCAGCTGAACATGGAAAGTTAAAGGTGGTGGAATTCTTGATAGGATCTGGCTGCCAGCATAGCCTAAAGGACAAGGTATCCCTGACATGTAAACCCCGACTCAGATTTGTAGGAATCTTATTACTATTTATTCTTTTGTTCTTTCGTATTTGCTTTCATCTATTGTAATGCAGTGATAAAAATGTTCAGTGCAAATGATCCGGAGCAAAGTAGACTACAGGGATTAGTGTGTGTGGACGCTATTGTTTCTTACAAGTAAGTCTGGAAGCATTTATGCCGTGTGCATCTAGATATGTCTTTTTTACGGGGGATGCACTTTAAATTGATTCTTGTTTATTAGGGGATGGAATGAAGTGGCTATAACAGAAATCTGAGGGATGGTCCCGTCCTCCCTGCTGATGCTACATCGATTACTTAAAGGGAACTTCTGTATCGATAGTCTATGGTTAGAATAAGTTATCAATATCAGATTGGCAGGGGTCCGACTCCTAACACCCGAGCCAATCAGCTCTTCTGCTTTAGCACTGGCGCCTACTGTATGGAACTGGGTACTGCTCCCATTCATGTGTGACAGCAGTCTTAGTATCTATTAGCATACTTCAGGGTTTCTTTTTCTAGGTGTGACTGCAATAATAATGCAAAAAAAGGGATGGAAAGGAGCCCTTAATAAGCTCTGCCTCTAATACCACCAGATGTAAGGCAGCTATCCTATAAGTCAATGTATGACCCTTTAAATAGGCCTTGAGACATGACTCTTATATTAACTAAGCCAGCATCTCATCTGCAGACAGCTGTTTCAGGGTGATTGCCCCTCATCCGTGCAGAGGAGAGTACTGGCACTTCCAAAATGAAGCGATTAAAGCTTTATTTCAGATCCCAGAAGCATAAACAGCATCAAGGCCTCCGTCAAGCTGTATACTGTAGTTTTCCTCTATGACAGACGGGTTCAGATACAATTTAGCATCCATATCATGCTCGCAAAACCTGAAATCTACCAGAGTTCTTCTAAAGTGAACTTGGATCACTATAGAACGCTATACATTTTGGTTCCAGCAGATGCATGGGAGATCTAAGAACTGTGACTATAATACAGTTGCGGCCCTAGATATATTTAGATGTATTTGTACATTAGAACTGCCTGCTCTCCCTGTATTCATTGGAGGCCATTCGGCACCAGGCGAGGTAAAATACAGATAGACTAATTAATTAGGTGGCTCACTCTTGGGAGTTTATGGATTGGGTGCTACAAATCCTAAAGGGACTCACCACCCTGAAAAGAAAATAATACTAACTTGATTTAGGACGAGCACACCCCATATGGAACCCAAATGGGTGAATGTACATAAAATCTATATGGATACCAAGTGAATAGGTTTTATATATACCAATTCTTTTTTATAAAAGACCTTTATTAAACACATGGATAAAATTGATTCACTTTATCCTAAATAACCAAAAGTGTTTCAACTAAAACAGAATTATCTCAATCCATACAAAAATAAATAATATATTAATAAAAAACTGCTCGATCAATTCATCCACATATAAATAACTTTCAATGTATATGTATAAGTAAAATAGTCCTCCCATTTAACAGTACATGGTCTGGGTGACGACCGTATAGTTGAAGTCCATCATCTCCTATTCACCATGTACATATAACAAACGGTTAAACGAGCTGCAATTGAACTCCTTTTATATTGTATCAACGGTCCTAATTGTCCATATATCTGTTATTCTTTTGTGAATGTTCTCTCGTATCCCGCTATTGGGTGATCATAAGTGACGACCGTATGTCGCAAGTCCATCAACTTATTATTCACCTATGTGGGTATTAAATACACATCCGAGGTAGCTTTAAATAAAGTGCATTGTGCAGCAGTTTTATTCATTCATCCTTCATAGGGTAGGATTAGATTCATTCATAGTGTACTTGTACTATGTGTCGCGCTGGAGGTTTTGCAGGTGACAGTTTGTAAATCACAAAGAGCAAGCCGCTGCCTCCACTGGCGTCCCACGTGGAATAATGCGCGGTCTTGCCTTACCTCCTCCGGCGTTTCTCTGTAGACTCCCGTAATAGCGTGCACTTATCTTTGTTACTTTGGGGAGCGCTCCCAAATAGACTTCTGCGGGGGTCCTCGGGCACCAGACGCGTTTCGGGACTAGCGTGTCCCTTCCTCAGTGGTGAAGACCACCCCGCTGTTCTTCCTGGAATATATATCCTCCGTCCATGTTCCATTAGTATAATGTAAAATCTGGAATGGATCACTTCCAGTATATTCATCAAAGGGATTATATTGTTTCATAGTATTGGTACTGTCTTTAAAAACTTAACCGGCAAATGTGTACAAAGCCACCTACATATGCAGATATATGCAGAGCTCAATAACTATACATTTATAATATGGTTGCCCAAAATTTAGCCAAAAGAAAATATAAACAAATATAAATTTTTTTATAAAAATGAGTTAATTCAAAGAGAAGTGAGGATGGTATATACAATACATACATAATGATCAACATAAATATGGTATGGTATAAATCCATGTTATTATAATGGGAGGAAATTCATGGATTTTTTAGGAATTTTTTCAGAAATTTTTTTTTCAAAAAATTCTTCAAAAAAAACTTTTTCAAAAACTTCAAGAATTTTTCTAAAACGTTTTCGAAAAGAGGAAAGATTTTATTAATTTATCTTGAGAGGCCTTTAAGGAACTATTCAAACAATTTTTCTTCCTATCTAGAGGGCCCATGTGTTCTTTAGGGAGATGATCTGACCTTCAAAGGATTCTTCTAAGGTGTTTTAATGGTAGATCCTCCTCCAAGAGGGGACCCAGAGATCATTAGATCAGGTAAAATACAGAGCGAGCTTAGCAGATATGTGGAACCTGCCTTCCCTGAATTTATTGGAGGTCAGTTGGCACCAAAATAGGTAGCATTTAGTGTAGGTTCCTGTGTTATGGATGGTAGTGTCAAACAAGGCTCACCTTAGTCAGAGGACACCCAAGCTGGGAGTATGGAGTCCAGTGGCAAAGGCCCACAAAAGCAGGAGGCAGGTAGCGTGGTCGATCAGTCCGGGTCGGCAGCAGAGATGGCAGCGAGGTAACAGCAGGAGTAGACGGAGGCGTGGTCGGTGGTAAGCAGTGAGTCAATGCAGGCGGCTAATCAGCGAGGTCAAACGGTCCGGGTTGGCAATGATGGTAAATCAGCAGTAGCGGTGGAGGAGCAGAGAGGACGCTTGCTACAGGCTTGGAGGCACAATAACCAGCAAAGGGCTGGGTTCAAGGGCTGGGTTTTATAGGGAAGTAGCAGGTGCAAGAGATTGGGATAATCAGCAGGACAAGGCAAGGACAAGAGAGGTAATTAGAAGTTAGAAGTTAGCTAGAGAATAGTCCAAGGAGAGACGGTAGCCTAGTGGGTAGAGCTACCGCCTGGAACATGACTGGCCACGGGTTCGAGTCCTGACATCCTGTCCAAAAGAGATCACCTTGCTGTGGTGGATGGGCACAAATGATTTTGTGCAAAAATGTATTTGCCAAGACTCACATTTACTGTATATAATGAGCATAGCAGTATGGCACTATTTTATATATTCTGTTTTTTGCAGAGTCCTATTGCGTTGTGTGTGTGTGTGTGTGATCCTCAGTAACACTTCATTATATTTCAGGAGGACAACACAGCTCTGCACCTAGCAGCAAAGAATGGCCATACAAAAGTTTTACAGAAAATAGTTGAGATCAGAGTGGCACTCAGTGAAAAAAACCAGGTGAGTAGAAACCGCTTTTCAGGACTGTAGATAAAGTACATTTTTATTGGCTTTTAGTGCTCATGTAAAAGGAATATCTTGCATACCTCTATAACTTATGTACATAAAGCCATAGGGTGTGTAGACAGATCTGTTGCAGACATTCCATACATTAGAATGGAGTTGTTGTTGTTGCCACAGTATGTGTATGGATGTCTCTGAATCCCATTCAGATGAATGGGACCGTTGCATAAATTTCCACAACAAATCTGACTCCTGTGAATATACCCTAATGGCTCATGCATACGAACTTTTTTCTTTCCGTGTCTGTTCCGTTTTTTCTTTTTGGCGGACCGCATGCAGAACCACTTATTTCAATGGCTCCTCAAAAATAAAAAAACAGAAGTTACTCCATGTGCTTTCCGTTTCCGTATGTCCATTCCGCAGAAAAATAGAACATGTCTTATTATTGTCCGCATTGTGGACAAGGTTAGGACTGTTCCATTAGGGGCCAGCTGTTCCTTTCTGCAAAATACGGAATGCACACGGACGTCATCCGTATCTTTTGTGGACAGCAAAATGCATACGGTTGTGTGCATGATCCCTTAAAGGAGTTACCCAACCCCTATAATGGGCCCCTCGTATACAATATACTTGCCTTCTCCCAAGTACCCGCGCTGCTCCGTTCCAGAGTGACATTGGAGGCAAGGAGCAGGTAAGTATAATGTATACAAAGGGGCCCTGTTATGGGGGGGGGGGGCCATTATAGGGGTTGGATAAGTCTGATTCCACAGGCTATTGTTGGGAATGAACCATTCCTCGGCAGTCGTCCACTATTACATCTCCTCCTCAGTATGAGAGGAGCAATCATTATACCATCACTCTTCCCTATACTGAATCATTGTTTGTCGACAGCAGATCGGGATTAAACACCACTATCTGGAGGCTGCAAACAATAGTTTTTTAACCAGTCAAAAGACTTGGATTTCCCGACAAATGATCGTTTGCATGCCTTTTGCCGTGGCGTTTGATGCGGTTGCAGTTTTGACTGGTGAAACACATTTAAGAACAACAATTGTAACAAAAACAGCATGCGTTTTTTAACTTTTCCCAACCGCACCATCTGAATACACTGATATAGAGAAATTCAGGTTTATTTAATTGCATTCTAAATTAGGCGTCTCGTCAAGTAATCAGAACACTTGTATGATCCACACAGAAATAATATATCATAGTCTAGAAAAATCTAGGGGTACATTACCGAGTTGCATTGCTGTAGAGCCGCTGCATGCATTTTTCTAGTGTGCATAACTTTTTGAAAACCTGGTTTGATAAAAAAATTTATTTTGTCAATGAACAGGAAGGACTGACTGCCTTACATCTTGCTACAGAAGGTCGCCATTCTGATTGTGTCAGAATTCTCTTGGACGCTGGATGTGACGTCAATGTGCAAACGGAGGTAAGGCTTCCCATTGGTGAGGAAATGCAGACAGTGGGGCAATTTACTTGTCTAATAATTGGTATCAAACATCTAAACTTTATTATAAAAGTACAAGAATGAGTAAAATGGATGCCAAATGCCCAAAGAGGATAATGAACATGTACATAACGAAAAGCAAAAGAATCATAAAGAGTAAAACAGTGCCTCTGCAGGTCAGATGCATAATCTTCATGTAGAATTCACAAAGATGGCAAAAAAGGGTAAGAATACATATCGGCTAGGGCTGCACGATATGGGAATTTTGTGCGATTGCGATCAGGGCCTTAAAAATTGCGATAACGATATGCGATGCGATATTTTAAGGGAATTGTGCTAGAGGTCTATCGGTTTGGATTTTCAAGGTAAAAGCGCACACAGAAGACTGATAATGTGAAATGTAGTTATGCTGAAATGCACAGTGTTTTTCAAAATAAAATACATATTTGCATTACTGCAAAGTACAAAATACAAAACTTGCCACTTTCTTAATAGCGCTGCACAGAACAGATAAATAAAATAGATATAAGAACGTGTGTTTATTAAAATAACAACTTTCCACCAGCCTCTCCTCCCTCCCCGCACTGTAACTGATGTATCGCTGGCCGTGCTGCGCAGCATAGCGGCCGGAGATAGTGTCAGTGTCACGTAGAAAGTCAACCATTGCTTTAGAAGACGCACTGCCATTCCCCCCCACACTTTTTTGGGAAAAAAGTGTGTCTTATAAAGCGAAAAATACGGTAATATAATTGCAGCATTTTTGGGTCGGAAAATTGCGATATGGCGATTAATTGCGATTGCTTTTGCGGTATATTGTGCAGGCCTACTGGGTACCAGGGTTTGGATTTTGACCATGGTCCACATTTTCGGTACACCTGGTGAGAAGGTAACAGTAAGAGAAGGGAATACCTGGAGGGGACAGCACCCAAAAAGGGATGTAGAGGAGGCCCATGCTGTAATAATACAGGGACCAAACCCTGCCCCCTGCTGGAGGGAAATGGAAGGCAGCCCGCTGTGATCAGAAAGATGGAGAAAACATTCACTCATCAATAAGAATGGACGAGCAGAAGTATGATAAGTACCAAGCAATATTTATTCATCAAGAAGTGGAGGTGGACCATAGATGTTACGTGGTCTATTACAGTCCATTACAAAGTCCCCATGGCAGGTGCTGATGGATCATGCAGGAATTTGGAATCTGGAGAAGGGATACCCGTTATCAGGTACCAGTTGTAGGAAGTAATATCAGGTCCCAAGGCCTTGAGGAAGCCATGCAGATCTGATGTCTTGTAGGCCTTCTAGACTCAGAGAATGAAAGTGTGTCCTCCACCTGTAGGTGATGTTCTTCAGGTAGGTAGTAGGTGGACATAAGGCAGCCTGGCAGATGTCTCCACTGATGCAGTCCACAAGTCTTTTTCATGAGGCGATGAAGAGGAGAATTTTTGCAGATTAGGAGGTCCATAGACTGACCTAGGTTCTACTCAGAGGGTTCAGGTGGAAGTCCAGCCCCAAAAATAAGACTCATGGTGGTAACTGTGGTCTGTGTGGTGCTGCACACGTATCGGTCTTGTCTTTGGTGTTTATGTGCATGAAGTTGGATGATGATGAAGATGGAGTCTTCCCATAGGTTGGGTTCTGAAAAGCAAATATATATGAAGAGATGTAGCAGAGCTTAAAGGGTATACCGGTGCGGTGAAAAGCCGGTCTGAGGGGCTATTCATCTCAGAAAACAGTCAAGGATATTACTCTCCTCCCCAATGTGATGACACCCAGACCGCGCTGCACTCTATCTCCTGCTTGTGTCCTCTACATGGCAGGAAATGGGTGGAAATGCCGCTCTGCCAGTCATTGGATGATGGGAGTGATTTGTGGAGCGGCATTCCTATCTATTTCCTGGCCATGCTGAGTCCACAAGCAAGAAGTGGAGAGCAGCGGGGCCCGGACCAGGAGCAACAAGGTAATAGAGTAATATCCTTTATTGTTCTCAGACATTCCCAGCCCATCGGACCGGCTTTTCATGGCTCCAGAATACCCCTTTAATGTCTTATTGAGGTCTTTGTAGCTGCATGGTTATAACGCTCTGTGTTAGGACGTCTGTGGATCTTTTCTATTACAGTGTGAAATGTTTATGGAGGAAAATGTCTTTAATCCACAATTGGATTTGGTGGGAAAATAATGGAAAATTTGCTAAATGTTAGTCACTTACCTGAGCAAACTCCAAAGACTCTTACAGCAATTTTCACGCCCCTCGCAGCACCGTGCAGTTTTCTTCTGTCTTGATGTTGATTGACAGAAGATGGATGTGATGTTTTTGGAGTCCGTTAAAGCAGTCCCTGCGGCACAGGGGACAGCGGTGGCTGTTTTGGAGCCACTGGGCGATGCAGGCCTGGTGGTACAAGTGGCCGCAGGGCAGGGATGTCACCTGCTCACTCCGGATGAAATCAGTGAGGCAGATGACACAGGACTGTTTCTCCTCTGCATTGATGGTGTTTGCAGGGAGGTCTCCAATTTGCGCGGCCCTGGAGCTCGGTGGAGGCTGGTGGGGCACACCCAGTGGAGCCGGTGTTGGGGGCTCTAGCGGTGGTATGGCCTGAGGTCTCATGGTGCCCATTCTCTGCAGCTGTATTAAGCTGTTATAAAGGTGCTCTGCAGAGTGTATGGGAGACCTCCTGGGTGGCTGTATCTCCCTGGTCCTGCGGCTCGGTGGTATGGGCCAAGCAAAGTGGAACTCAGGGGTGGAGGGCCCAGCACTCTCCCAGCTGCTCACCCCAGATGGTCGGGGGTCTTGGGCCGGCGCAGGTGTTATTGGAATGGGCCAAGCAAAGTGGAACTCGGGGGTGGTGGGCCCAGCACTCTCCCGGCTGCTTGCCCCAGATGGTCGGGGGTCTTGGGCCGGCGCAGGTGTTATTGGAGAACGGCTCCTCTCCCTGGCAGATGGTATTTGCCGAGGTGGAGCTCTGGTCCTGGAGACATTAGGATGTTGCCTGTCTCTCCCAGATGTTCTCTGAGCTGATCTTAATCGCTCTCGAAGGATAGTCTGACCTAAAAGAGCAAAGAAATGAAGAAGAATGGAAGTATTTCCAGTATATGATTGATATAGAGTCTTACAGACCATAGACACAATGGTCAGGAGGGGACCTCACTGACTTCTATGGGAGAGTTTTCTAGGCCTGCTCTGTGACCTGTGCAGAGGTCATTGTACAGGGAAAGAAGAGATAAGCTCTGACAATCTCCCACTGTATCCTGTGTTCTGTCATCCTAATCCTGCCTGTAATGATATCACCTCTGATAAGCAGATAACTGCAGTAAAGTGATCTGTACAGACCAAGAAGTGGCGCCTATTATGAGGCTTAGTGGACAGTGCGAAAACTGCAGTACTGTTTTTGTTAAAGTATAGATATTGACTTACAAAATAAAAATAAAAATCACCAAAAATTATTTCAAATATGTTAAACAAAAAATGTGATTTCCGCAGTAGGTCGTTTTCTGGTGAGACATTTCCTTTAAGTCTAACATTTATGTCTTGGGATGTTCCTCCAATTTCTGCACCAAATATGTGAGTAAGTAAGCTCCAAAAAGTGTGAAAACTGTATTTTGGGTTATTTTTAAAAGCAGAATTTTTGTGTGCAGTGCCCCCCCCCCCCTTCAACATCTGAGTTATCACCAGATGACATGGCTGCACCCATGTGTCCTGTTTGAGTTTAGATTAGTTGTCCCCTCTACAGATGATGAAAGCAAAGTCTGCCCAACTCTTCTTCAGAGCGTCACTTACCCTGGTTCTCGGGCCGACTGAGCCAGGTGTTGTTATCCTCATTCAGTTGTCGTAATTCCCGGGATCCCATTTCTGGTTTCCAGGGACGGACCTCTCTAAATGGGGAAAATGGTCTCAAATGGCCCCGATGTTATTGGGCCTTGAGATAAAAATCAATCAAAAAATAACAGGTAGCAAACACTAGAATAAAATCCAGCTCACTCTTCCGGAGCCAAAATTAAGTTACCACCAAGGAGTCAACTCAAGGAAATGGCGCTGAGTTGACTGTGCAGAGGTGTCTTCTAGGTTCCTGGACATTGTGATGTCATAGAGAGGAACCTGTTCTAGATCACTGCTCTGTGACATCACCACAGCCTGGCCGCCATGTTGCTTCCTGCCAACTGCTCAGTATCTTCAATGGTTGTTATCTCCTCTAGATTATTATTTTTTTTTTTTTTTCACTTCCCTGATATTTTATTAAACTTTTTGTTCTTTTCGGATCCCCTCTCGGCTTTGTCTGTAGAAAACCACATCATGAAGTGTGTGTACAATATTGGCGGAAAAAAGTCACAGATTGTGGCACATGCTGTATTTACACCATAATATGCGACTTTTGTGCTTCTTGACAATTTTCCAAAGTGGTTAAAAAAGGTGAGGAGTGGAGCCTCCCCCGGATTTACTATAATTTACACCAGGAACCAGCACAGAGTCCCTGACGCTCAGGACTGTGCAGTGTAGGCCCTCATTATGTCTCTGTATGGTGCTCTGTGGGGTCCATGTTACATAGAGAATACCTTGGTTATATGGCGCCCAGTGGAGCGTGCCGCCATTTATTTTTAGTGGATGGAATGGGCGATCCCTTTATGCCGTACTTTGCAGGGTGCTGACATAGGAAATCCATCCCTCCCCCATCTCTTAGAGCAGCTCACCAGTTCTTGGCCCCTCGCACGGATTCTGTGTGTAAACAGTTGACTCCAGCATCACGTCCATAGCAGTGAAAATGGCAGTTGAAAGCATTCAGCGCATGTGCAGACACGCAGCAGGAGCCCTGTATCTGCGCATTTGCTGAGTGCTCTCTGAGCCGGCACAGAAGAGGACACAGCCGGGCACACGGGTAAATGACGGTACCTCCGCCATCTTGATTGCTGTAGACGCGACTTTTGATGGTGGCCACTGTTTGCACACGGAGTCCATGGACGGCGGGTTTCCCAGCACCCACCTGTTTATGTGACCGACCCCTTTAATCACCTCCATGTGGAATACAGTAGAAGACCACCACCGGTATTTTTTGCATATAAGATACACGACACGGGGGTCAGCAGCCTTCCACACTTTAGCCCTTAGCTGGAACTCTTTAGTGACGGATGCCGCAGTATGTCATCTGTCTGAGGCGTCTATTAACATACATACGTTTTTTATGTATCCTTTAAAAATGTATGACAAAAATGTGATGTGAGCCCGGCCAGCGAAGAAGCAGAACAGACCCCACTAATTAGGATGGAGTCCATTCAGTTTCCGTTCGGGATTCTGTTTTTTTACCAGACCAAAAAAGTGCTGCATAGAAGGCTTTTTTGTCTGGTCTTTTTTGACAGAATCTGCAACAACGGCTCCAGACGCAGATGTGAGGAAGAGTAGGCCTCCGTATTATGTATCTGACTTACCGCAACTTTCATACTCTTCCTCGGGTAAAAATTCTCCTCTTACCATTCTTGAGGAGTATTTTTACTCTTCCAGAAAAAATGTAGTGCGACCTCTGGTCATGCTTGGTCACTACAGAAAAAATGCCGGCCTCTGTGCTGCTGCAGCCAATGAGGAGGGAGAGGGGTGGAGGAGGGGCTGGACTGCGGCCACTTTGCCACAAATAATAATTAACCTGTAATACAGATAAAGGGGGCGGGTGCCAGCGGCAGAAACGCATAGCCGGCACCCGGCCTCTAAGACAAGGAGCTGTGATCAGCAGCAGTCTTCCGCTGAGAAGCAGATACAAGAAGTGGGGCTGGATGGCTTGGAGACCTATGTGCAGTAAAGAGAGCTGGGTGACCTACCCAAAGACCCTGGCAAATATGGCCTGGGCATCAAGATGGACGCACAGAGTAAGGTGACAGCAGCACCGTGTGATGTATGGGGTGCAGTGTGTGGTGTATGTAGTGAATGCACAGCAGGCTGTTATAGCCAAGTGATGGATGGAGGATCCGCCATTTTGGACTGGATTTTATCACTTTGCTTTGATAACCTGCCGTTATTTAGACCAGTAATGCTTTCCCACATAAATCCCTCTTAGGCCCCGTTCACACCACCGCTATTTATTTCTTTTGTTCTTCTCCATTAGATTAGCTGAAAAACTAAACTAACGGGCACATAAGGATCGGGCATGTATGGGTGGGTTTTTGTCATACGTTCAGCATACCCAAAACCGTATACATTAATGGACGCCTCAGACAGATGCCATACTGTGTCATCTGTCATCATAGAGTTTCATTGTCATTTTTTTTTTTTTTTGCAGAACTCTGCAGGATGGGAAAGGGTGGTGTACCACGTTTTTCCATCTTGCAAAGTGCAGCAAAAAAAAATGCATAGGCTAACGTATACTGTTTTTAAAAAAAAAATTTTTTTCTTTTCTACAATGGAACTCTATGGTGATGGATGCCACAGTATGGCATCTGTCTCAGGCATCTGGTAACATACAGTGGATATAAAAAGTCTACACACCCCTGTTAAAATGTCAGATTTCTGTTTTAGAATTTTCTGTCAGATTTCTGTTTCAGATTTCATTTAAAAAAAAAATGAGACAAAGATAAATAATTTCAGAACTTTTTCCACCTTTAATGTGACCTATAAACTGTACAACTCAATTGAAAAACAAATTGAAATCTTTTAGGTAGAGGGAAGAATTTTTTTTTAAATAAAATAATATGGTTGCATAAGTTTGCACTCCCTTAAACTAATACTTTTGTTGAAGGACCTTTTGATTTTATTACAGCACTCAGTCTTTTTGGTTATGAGTCTACCAGCATGGCACATTTTGACTTGGCAAGATTTGCCCACTCTTCTTTGCAAGAACACTCCAAATCTGTCAGATTGCGAGGGCATCTCCTGTGCACAGCCCTCTTCAGATCACCCCACAGATTTTCAATCGGATTCAGGTCTGGGCTCTGGCTGGACCATTCCAAAACTTTAATCTTCTCCTGGAGAAGCCATTCCTTTGTTGATTTGGATGTATGCTTTGGGTTGTTGTCATGCTGAAAGATGAAGTTCCTCTTCATGTTCAGCTTTCTAGCAGAAGCCTGAAGGTTTTGTGCCAATATTGACTGGTATTTGGAACTGTTTATAATTCCCTCTATCGTAACTAAGGCCCCAGTTCCAGCTGAAGAAAAACAGCCCCGAAGCATGATGCTGCCCCCACCATGCTTCACTGTGGCGATGGTGTTCTTCTGGTGATGTGCAGTGTTGTTTTTGCGCCAAACATATCTTTTGGAATCATCAGACCATAACACCTTTTCCCACATGCTTTAGGGAGACTTCAGATGTGTTTTTGCACAATGTAGCCTGGCTTGGATTGTGGGTAGTCTAGCAGGAACATAAAAAGCCCTTTGTAAAATCTTCAAGGAGGCTTCCATGCCATCTGTCTTTAATACTATGGTATTCTGTGTTTTTTTTTTTTTTTTTGTGTGTATATAATAGCAAATTGTACAATTTTCTAATATAATATGTATTTAAAATTCTGCATACATACCTTCATATAGGAAAGAGTAGATGACGTGGCTCACCACAGATTTATATGGATATGGGTGCTCAGGTCCGGTGACTGGTACCCCACCAGAGTTTTTTAAGTCAAAAAGGTATAGAGGGGTGGACCGGCACTCTCAATCAGGGACACAGTGGAGGCAGACTATTATATATAGTTAAGAATTCGTTTATTTATAAGTCCTCTATCCGAGGGTAGTAAAGTATAACTATGTAGATTTGCTGGAGACAATATATATGTTATGTGCTAAGGATATTGGCTGAATAAAACAGTCAGATGTCCTATTTTTGCGGACAAGAATAGGCATTTCTATATAGCGCTGGCAGTTTGCGGACCACAAAACACGGCCGTCTGAATGAGGCCTAAATCTGATGTGGTCAGGCCTGGACTTGTGGCTGTTATATGGGCGCAAAAATAAGGCTGTACGAAGGGACCAAGACTAGCCCCAGTGGGTGTATTATACGTATCATGTTATATTTGTAGCATATGTTTCCAACTGTGTCCATTCAGTTTTCATCATATAGATATGTACAGGGGCGTAGCTATAGGGGGTGCAGAGGTAGCAGTCGCTACCGGGCCCAGGAGCCTGAAGGGGCCCAAAGACACTTGTGCCGCATAAGAAGACACACAAAGCACTGAGGGACGGGGGGCCCAAGCTGAACTCTTGTACCAGGGCCCATGAGCCTTTAGCTACGCCCCTGGATATGTGTGTATATATAGCTATAGATATCACATTATCTAGGATTTCACTGTTTCCGTATTTTTTTCATGTATTCTTGTTGTCCTCTTTATTCTCAGGAGTATACGTTTCTTAAATAGTCACTGATTAGGTTACCTGTTGTTCTGTATTGGTTCACAGAAGGGAATGAACGCTCTGCATTATGCCGCCTTCCACGGGCTCGAAGACATTGCCAGTATGCTTATTGATGCAGGAATTGACATTAATGCACTGAACAATGTAAGTTGACATGTGATGTCATTAATGGACTTTGATCACTATGCACATTGGGGGGGATTTATCGTGAAGTTAATATTTGGAGTCACTTTTGCTTGATTCTGTGTTTGTGTACTTGGAGCCAAATTTATCAAAAAGCACGTTTGCCATTTGATAAATTTGGCTCAACTTTAAAGAAAAACTCCCACAAAAGTTTTTATTCTCTAATCTGTTAGACTATTTTCACATCTGCGCTTTCCCTTTCCGCTATTAAGATCAGAAACACTTCCGTTTTGTCCCCATTCATTGTTAATGGGGAGAAAACTTAACTGAACGAAAAGGAGTGCACCAGAATTCCGTTCCGTTTGGTTGCATCCCCATCGCAGACAGAATAACGTTGCAAGCAGCGTTATTCTTCCCACAGTGTGGTGCAGAGCAAGATGGATCCGTCCTGACTCGCAATGTAAGTCAACGGGGACTGAGCCGTTTTCTCTGACACAAAGAATAGAAAACGGATCTGTCCCCCATTGACTTTTAATGGTGTTCATGACTGACCCGTCATGGCTATTTTAAAGATAATACAACCGGATCCGTTGATAACCGATGCAGACGGTTGTATTATTGTGACGGAAGTGTTTTTGCTGATCTAAGATGGATCCAGCAAAAACGCTGGTGTGAAAGTAGCCTTAGAAAGGTACATGATTTTAATTGTAGTGAAGATAATCTTCTTACCATCGAGTGTATTTGTGAGGTATAACCTCCCTTCAGATCCTCGGCTGTGCCATGTAACCAACACTCTGCCTTTCCAAATAACACAGCATCTTATGTGTGGGCAGGAAGTCTGTTTATCTATGTATTCCTATGGGAGCCTTAATGTCCGTCTCATAGGAATAAATAGAGAAGTAATTGACTTCCTGTCCTGTGTCAGTTGGAGTTCAGTGTTTAGTCACATGACACAGATAAGGATCAAAAGGGAGGTTATAACTCAAAAATACAGTCACTGGTAAGAAGAATACCTTTACCAGAGGTGAAGGTAACACTTTTGTCTAGAAATGCTACTCCAGTTTTCTGCACTGAAGTGGCTTTGGGACTTTATAAAAGTCCCAGTCATAAATCTGGAGTTAAACTCATTAACAGGCTACTTTCCAACCTACTCGAGTCACAAAAGTGAAAATCTGGAGACCGGGGCTTGATATTTTCCCCCTTGACTTTTTATATCCAATATTTAAAAAAGAACAATATGAGACAATATTACTGGGGAGAGTTGTGGCTATCCCCATGTTACAAATGGTGAGGCTACCATCTTAGGCCCCATACAATGTTTGTCCGCACCCGTTCCGCAAATTTGCGGAACGGTTGCGGACCCAGTCATTTTGAATGGGGACGTGATGGATGCGGAGAGCACACACTGTCTTCCGGCCGGCGGCTCCGCAATACTATAGAGCATGTCCTGTTCTTGCCCGCAATTGCGGACAAGTATAGGCACCTCTATGGGGCTGGCGGCAAGGTGTGTTGCGGATCCGCAACACACTATGGACGTGTGAATGGGGCCTTATTGTATATTGGAATGCGTAAAATTCACGGTTCTATCCACTAGCAGTTAACAACTTTTTTATGTTTTTATTTTAGCAAAAGTCAACTGCCCTGCATATATCTGTCCTGCAGAACTTTCCATCCATGGCAAAGCTTTTCATTGACTGCGAATGTGACCTGGACATTCCAGATTATGTAAGAGATGAGCAAGTTATTTGTATTGTGAATAAGTGTGTCTTCTATGTCGAAACCCATATTATTATGTTATTTATTGCTTGATATTTGCATTAATGTCTGTTGCGACAAAGAATTTATAATCCATGGTAGCAAAAATATTACAGGGAAATGAAAGGGGTTGTCCCATTATAAAGAGTTAACCCTTATTCTGATCACCAGAGGTCCAACTGCTAGGGTCCCCACTGATCATGAGATTGAGGACCCAGTGTTCCCTGTTTGAATGGAGTGACGGTCATACATGTTGGTTCCGCACCATTAATCTCTATGGGACTGCCGGAGATAGTCAAGCGCCTGTACTCTACCGTCTCCAGCAGTCCCATAGAGTTAAATGGGTCAGCAGTGCACAAGTACGTGACTGCTGCCCAATTCAAACTGGGAACACTGCGTTTCTGTACTGATAAACGCTCGGGGCCCCCTCAGATGGTCCCTTGCAAATCAGACATTTATCCTCCATGGATGGTTGAGAAGTCTTCCTAATGGGACCCTTAAACTGTATATTAACTCTAACTTTACACAGAGTTTTTTTGGCACTTATTTTGGAGAGTTTCCGTCTCATAATAAACTCCAAAAACACCCCAAAACAGAAAAAAAATGCTGAAAACAGAGTGGATTTCACGCAGATTTTTTTTTTTCTTTTAGCACATTTTTAAAATCCATTGGGTGAACATCCCCTAAGTGTGTGTTCTTTTTAAGGTGCCCAACACTAGTTGCAGGAAAAGTTTCTGGACTGAAGTCGGATGATTCAGTTGTTGATCAAGTCAACGATATTTTAATCTAGCAGCTGCTTTTTCATTAGCTCTTTCTTCCTGCTAGAGGCGTAGATAAAGACAAAGGGGGTCATTAAATTAAGACCGCCATTTTAGACGTCGGTCTTAATAACTCCTGCGCTGGTGGTGGATCCGCCGAAGTTATGTAGAGGCGCCGGCCTCTACATAACTTCAGAGCATCCACCGCTGGTCTAAATCTCCGCCAGCTTCCTTTCTCGTGTACATTTATAACATTTATGTATGCCTAAAACAGGCGTAGAAAATGATACATGACACCAGCCTGGTGGCCTGCCCACTCCTTGTCCCCTCTTTAGACCTGGCAAATTGCAACGATAATAACCTTTGGACTGCAATCTGCGACAAATATATGCCAGACAACTGGTGTAATTCTGATCATAAAAAGTTCAGTTTTAGCCCTCCTACAGACAACCAGTCCTACACATAAAGCCATTTTGTCCATCAGGCTAAGTCTAAGACTATACCGTGACTTGTCGGTCACAGCGTTGCATTACTACGTCATACACTAATGAAGGTGAATATGTGCAAGTTAGGCAGGAATCCGAGCCTTCTGTGCAACCACATTTACTAGCTTTAGTTCCGATGGCAGTGCAACGTTTAACTTTAGTCGCCCACTCATTACTCGCTGTGTATCCCTAGCCTTAGATGCCAAATGAACACAAGTTCCATAGCTAAATCTGTGGCTATATGTGAGATGTTTGTGCAAATTTCCGCAACTGTATATGGATATCTGCTGTTAAATCCAGCATCAGGAATATTTCTGCGAAATTCTAATTTTAGTGATATAAGTCTGTCAGTAATCCTGTTATCTCTGGATCTATGTCCATGTTAAAGGGATTATGTTGTTTTTAATTTTCTATGTATTCCAGATATTAAAACAAACAAAAGATAAAATCCTGCAGTTTTCGCACTGGCCAATATGTCTAATAATTGTCGCCACTTCTGGTCTGCAGTTATATATTATTCCAATCCTTCCTCTGTGTACAGATAAGATATGATCTACCATTCACAATAGGTGATTGTCAGATCTTATCTATTCCTTCCTTGTACAATGACCTCTGCACAGGTCACAGAGCAGGCCTAGAAAACTCTCTCATAGAAGTCAATGAGGTCCCCTCCGGACCATTGTGTCTATGGATCATGGGGCTGCCGTAAAGCAATTTTCTCTATGCTTTCTAAATACTGTTAAGAACAGCTCAGTCAAGATTGCTGCCCCCATAATCATGTTCAAGGAATAAAATGAAAAAAAAAAAAAAAAAACTATAATCAGAAAATAAAAACAGATTAGAAAAAGATGATGTGTTACTGTCTGAATTTAACGGATATTGGTGACACATTTCCTTTAATATTTCTGGTGGCTAGAACAATCAGAATAGTATCAAATGGCCTAATTGAGTGTTGGTCAAACGGTTCTGCATTTGTCCCAGTCCCAAACTAATGCCAGCGTCTAGGACATGTTCGTCTGTGTAATGCGTTCTTGTCTTTCTAGAGACTGCAGACTCCTCTCCATATCGCAGCAGAACATGGGAGGCAGGACATAGCAGAAATGATCCTCATTGAAGGGGTGAATCTGAGGTTACAAGACAAGGTACAACACTGATCCTTAAGGGGTTTGTGCACCTTTTTTTTGGGGGGGGGGGGGGGCTCACTCCTTGAGAGACCTGCGAAGAGAAGCATACCTGCTTCCCGACACTGACTCCGAATCCTTCTCTCTCCGGCCTCAGCTTCTTCTCTCAGCTCCCAGGGTGTAAACTTCCACTACAGCCAATTGCTGGCCACAGCGGTGACCTGTGCAACTTGTGTCATGGCAAATGGTCATGTGACACAAGGTAGGCAGGTCACTGCTGCAGCCAGCGAATGGCTGCAGTGGCGTCAAAAAGGAAAAGCCGAAGCGGGGAAGAGAAGGAGCGGTGAGCCAGCACCCAGAAGCAGATAAGTATTCTTCCCTTTGCATGTCTGCCAAAGAGGGAGGTTTGCAAAAAAAAAAAAAAAAAAAAAAACTCAAAAATGCCCAACCCCTTTAATATTGCATGTAGGTGGAGCTGTACAGTATATAACCCTGTATCCATATAACAAATGTGCTTTATTTTCCAGCAAGGGAAGACCTCGCTTGATGTGGCTGCTCGCGGGAATCACATCAACTTGACAGACATGATCATTAAGGCAGATCGGTTTTACAAGTGGGATAAGGTATGAAGGGAATGTGCCATGTATATGTCGTAACACTGCAGAAGACTTAGTTTCCTAATATTTCCTTGGGAAGCATCTGGATTCAGATTTGTTTCTTGATCTCTTTAATGACAGGACAATTTGAACAGTGATTCAGACTCCTGGGGGGCCAGACACTTGACTTTCAGACAGGACCATCGCCTGGAGACGCAGCATATCCGCTCTGTTATTTGGAGGCTTGCGACAAAATACTTAAAACCCAATGAGTGGAAGAAGCTGGCACAATACTGGAAATTCACAGATGCCCACATCCAGGCTATAGAGCAGCAGTGGACAGGTATAGAGCCTCCACCTGATGCGGTCTGTTACTGCATGGAAAATTCCACTGTACACGTTATCATTTTAAAACATTTTCAAATTATTTTTTTCTTATTATAGCTGAGTAAGGGCACCTTCACACGCAGCAGATTTTGTTGCATAAAATTCTGCAACTCAAAATCATTTAGATTCATCTGCATTGGGGTTGTTTTGGCTGGAAGCGCATGGATTTCTGCAGTCCCATTCAAGTGGTTGGAAATTATTTTCAAAATCTGCATCATGTGAAGGTAGTCAAAAAATAAAAAGTATAAGTATTTCTTAAAGGGGTTGTCCAGCTTTTTGACTTTTTAACTTTGATCCCCAGTCTGTATCTGTGGAATATGCTTCTTAGCACAATTCCTTTAAAGGTGCTTTCCCGTCAGACAGTGGGGGAATACCGCTAGGATATGCCCCCATTGTCTCATAGGTGCTGGTACCTGCACCTACAAAGAGAACAGAGCGGGGAAAGGTGGCAGAGGGTACATTGTGCATGCGCAACTGCCCTTCGTTAATTTCTATGGTGCCGCCGAAAATAGCCAAGCGCTGGGTCGGCTATTTCCGTCGGCCCCATAGAGATAAATGGGAGTGGTGGCCGCCCAAGTGTGGTGCACTCCTATTCACCTGTATGTGGAAAGCGCTTGTGGCGGCTGGCCCCCGGGAATCCTGGGGACCTCCAGCCACCGCTCTCCCCGCTCCATTCTCAGTGTAGAATTTGGACCCACACCTATCAGACAATGGGAGCATATCCTAGCGATATGCCCCCATTATCTATGATGGGAATACCCCTTTAAGTACACTTGTCAGAGCAGTGTCTTATAACAAGCCGGGAGACAGATTTTTATAGGTAGACTAGATAAGGCATAACTTTTCTTTCCACAAAGAATTACCTTCATTTACTAAGGCCTCTTTCACACTTGCGTTGTTAGGATCCGGCGTGCACTTCCGTGTGCCCGCCGGATCCGTAACAACGCAAGTGACCTGAAAGCATTTGAAGACTGATCAGTCTTCAAAATGCTTTCAGTGTTACTATGGCAGCCAGGACGCTACTAAAGTCCTGGTTGCCATCGTAGTAGTGGGGAGCAGATACTTACAGTCCGTGCGGCTCCTGGGGCGCTCCAGAATGACGCCAGAGCGCCCCATGCGCATGGATCACATGATCCATGCGCATGGGGCGCCCTGACGTCACTCTGGAGTGCCCCGGGAGCCGCACGGACTGTAAGTATACTGCTCCCCCGCTCCCCACTACACTTTACCATGGCAACCAGGACTTTCGCGTCCTGGTTGCCATGGTAACCATTCAGAAAAAGCTAAACGTGGGATCCGACGATGCGCCGAAACGACGTTTAGCTTAAGGCCGGATTCGGATTAATGCCTTTTAATGGGTTAAATGCCTTTTAAGTGTTCAGGATTTTTGGCCGGAGCAAAAAGCGCAGCATGCTGCGGTATTTTCTCCGGCCAAAAAACGTTCCGGTCCTGAACTGAAGACATCCTGATGCATCCTGAACGTACTTCTCTCCATTCAGAATGCATGGGGATAAAACTGATCAGGATTTTTCCGGCATAGAGCCCAGACGACGGAAATCTATGCTGGAAAAGAAAAACGCAAGTGTGAAAGAGCCCTAAATCTATAATACTCCTTTTAAGGAAAATACGGTTCCATAGCATGACGTGGTGCTAAAATCTCAGTATGATTATCATAGAGAGTAGTTACACCTCTGGAGATTTAAATATGTATACTAGACTATATAACTGGTTCACATATACATGAACGCTCATGAGCTCACATGATCTTTTTGTCTTAGGGAGCAAAAGCTACAGGGACCATGGACACAGGATGCTGCTGATCTGGTTGCATGGGGTGGTGATAGCTGGAGATAACCCAGTGAAAGGATTGTATGAAGGGCTTGTTGGCATTGGGAGGAGAGATCTAGCAGGTAATTGTTGTTTGATTTATGGCTGATACTGAGCAATCCTTTCTTCTCCACACAGAACCAATATAAATCTTGTATCTCATTTAGGAAACATTATCATGCACTTCAAATCGTAGATGTGACGCACAGGATTCACCAATAGCCAAATAGAGGTGCGCTCATTGAAGTGGACTCACCCTGTCCACTCTAGATAAAACTGAGTACAATTATAAAAAAGAACTGGGCACTCTCAGGATATCTGAACCATCTAGAAATTTAATATCACAAAAATATACAGCATAAAACAAAACGCGTAATATGGTACTTAAATAGTGGCATATAATAACAATATGTTCAATCTGAAAGTAAAATGGCTTCAACATGGCATGATACTATACAGGTACTCTATTAATGTAAATAAATAGTAGCAGCAATATTCGCATGAATGGTAGAGATTTTGGCAATGTGTGCGATATTTTCACAATATATTCGAATGCGAAAAAGTCTTGAGAAATGTGGTGGTAGCAGTTTGCGTATAACTAACACCACTAGTAACGCGAAGTAGTCCCAAAATGTAGACGACAATATTCGCGATGTCCTGAAATCGGTCCAGTATATGTCTAATTGGGGGCTGAATGTTCAGTATCCCACATTAGAAATAAGACAAGGTATAGTGGCGTCCCGCTATATGAACACACCAGCGGCGTCCCGCTTGAATAATATAACATTTGATCGTCCCACTGGAATATAATAAATATGGGCGGATAAATTCAAACGGTCTTACTGCATTACTTTTCTCACCACAAAGTCGCTCTATTCGATAATTCTATATCTGTAGAAGTCAATAGTCTCCGAGCGAGTGTAGTCCTCACTTCCAGCGTTGGTGAATGTTTGGCACGTGCAAACAGACCTCAGGTCTTGCGCGATCTTTCTCATTAATCCGTTACGCGGTGATGGACAATATTTTCTGTGCGAATCCGGCAGAATATTGCGATTTCCAGTAGTCAAAAGGCTTGGTGTTTTGTCTTAGCTAGACGCGTTTCGGGGCTTCTGATTGCCCCTTCCTCAGTAGCATTCCAATATATTGCGAAAATATCGCACACATTGTGAAAATCTCTACCATTCATGCGAATATTGCTGCTACTATTTATTTACATTAATAGAGTACCTGTATAGTATCATGCCATGTTGATGCCATTTTACTTTCAGATTGAACATATTATTATTATATGCCACTATTTAAGTACCATATTACGTGTTTTGTTTTAGGTCAAGAATTAATTTTATGCTGGATATTTTTGTGATATTTTTGTGATATTAAATTTCTAGATGGTTGAGATATCCTAAGAGTGCCCAGTTCTTTTTATAATTATCATGCACTCAACCCTTAGTCTACTTTCACACTCGCGTTTTAGCTTTCCCAGTTGTGAGATCCATTCAGGGCTCTCACAAGCGATTGTCTTCTAATCCATTCTGAATGGAAAAGGATCCGCTCAGAATGCATCAGTTTGCCTCCGTTCAGTCTCCATTCCGCTTTGGAGACGGACACCAGAACGCTACCTGCACACAATGTAAGTCAATGGGGACGGATCCGTTTTCACTGGCACAATAGAAAACGGCTATGTTAAAGATAATAAAACCGGATCCGTTCTGAACGGATGCAGACAGTTGTATTATCTGAACGGATCTGTCCATGACGGATTCGCACAAAACGCGAGTGTGAAAGTAGCCTTACATGTACGGTAGAAGTCCAGTCTTTAAAAATTACGTGCACATGTATTGGGGGCCTTAGCCACCGAGTTTCTGCCGTTAATGCCTGCGATCAGCAATAACACAGATTAAAGACATTTATCTCTCAGTTACCTTGGTCAGTTGTGAACACTGCAGCTCAGGCAGCTTTCCCCGGGTGCTCTAAGCTCCTGGGGCAAAAACGGCTTCCCTGGTCTGAGATCGCTGGTGGTAACCTAGAGCCTGCTTGAGGCTACCATGCCTAACACAGGTATATTCCTATGGGGATCTGCAGGTTGGCAGTGCTCCATAGGAATATATAGAATCTCTGATAGGCTGCATTCTCAAATACAGTAAGTGCACTGTATGGAAAAAGGGGGACTTTAAAAAAAGTGGGGGAAAAAAGGTTACAAAAAGTCATGCATGCTCCAAAATGATATCAATAACAGCTATAGATTGCCCTGCAAAAAATGAGTCCTTTCATTCGTAGACGTAACTATATAAAAAAGTTATGGGGCTCAGAATATGGTGATTTTAATTTTTTTTATTTTTTCCACTACATCGTATGCAATATTAAATAGTGCCATTAGAAAGGACAAAAAGCCCCCATATGACTTTGTGAAGCAAAAAAAAGGTTATGGCTCTGGGAAGGCAGGGAGTAAAAAAAATAAAAATAAAAATTTAAATCTCAAGCTCCTGAAAGGCTCAAATGGTTTTTTAGTTTATTTTTACTGATGAACTATCATCTGGATAGGTCATCAGTATCTGAACGGTGGCAGTCCGACACCCAGTACCCCACCTAACAGCTGTTTGAGAAGGCACCAGTTCTCGCAGTAGCACCACGGCCTTCTCTCAGCTTTGCCTGGGCCATGTGATGTCACATTCATTGGTCACATGGCCCAGGCACAGCTCAGCCTTATTGATGTGAATGAGGCTTGTTCTGTGATATCAAGCACAGCCGATATCAAACGCATGTGAGCAAAGAGAAGGCCGCAGCACTACCTTCTTAAACAGCCCAGGTGTCACACACCCACCGATCAGATACTGATGACCTATTCATAGGATAGGTAATCATTAAAAACATCTTGGAAAACCCTTTTAAACAGTCACTGAACTTTGATATCTAATAGCGACATATCAACGGCTTTGATCATTGGGGTCTGAATGCTGAGATTCCCACTGATCCTCTAGAACAAGGAGAGATAAATACTCACATAACGCGCCCTCTCATCACTGCAGGAGACGGGCCCAAATACTTGTTGTCTGCAATGTGGGGAGAGAGTGCACCATATTAGCACTTCTCTGTCCTTGTTCTAGTGATCGGTGAGTGTATCAGCAATCAGACCCATTCAAAATTTTTGATAGGTCACTATATCGAAAGATTTTATTCAAAGTTTAGTGACACTAATATTTTTTAAAAGTTGTATGGATTTGTCTTCAGAAATAGTACTGACTCCTTCTTGGATGACTCAAATCTGATCTACTTATCGCTGTTTATTGATAAATCAGGGACTTGGCTTGATAGCGCCTAGTCCCTAGGAATATGCAACAAATTCTGCATTTAATAGATTAATTTATACAATTTTAATATATAACATTTCTTCCGATTCTACCCTCAACTAACTGTCTCCCCAGCCCTGTGGTAATGCTCTGTTTCACCTGTGGTGGCGCTGCAGGGGAGTAGAACACGCTACCAGGTTCTCCAGAGATCACAGCGGATCACTGGGAAGCACATTTTAACAAAGGGGGATTATCCAAACCTTTTAGTTCTACTTCCTGGGCACATGGCTTACTTTTAATTGATTTGGATGCCAAATTAGGCTACTTTCACATCTGCATTTTTGCCTGATCCGGCAGCGATCAGCAAAACCGCTTCCGTTAAGATAATACAACTGGCTATATCCGTTCTGAACGGATCCAGATGTATTATCTAAAAAAAATAATTTATGAATGGCACTAAAACCATTGTAAGTCGATGGGCATTGGATCCGTTTTCTTGTGTCTGAGAAAACGGATCCAGCACCATTGACTGACATTATGTTTCATGCCGGATCCGTCTTGCTCCATATCCCATGCCGAAGAGAAAAACGCTGCTTGCGGCATTTTTCTGTGCGGTATGGGATTGCAACCAAACGGAACGCATTCTGGTGCGTTCCGTTCAGTTCAAACCTGAAGCGCAGTGGTGGGATTCAAATTTTTAACAGGTTCCCTACTTGACGGTGGATACGCGGTGTCACAACACATATTTACATAGACATACACCATATATGCAACACACATACACATAAATACTCCATATATACACTACCACCCAACTTTTAAAAAGCCTAAGGATCTAAAGTATGGAATGGAAACGCTCATCTCCAGCTGCCGCCGTAATTTTAACAATCGGATCTGGAAAATCTGAGGGAACTGGCTGAATCCCATGCCTGCTGAAGCGTTTCCCTCTGGTATTTAGATCCTACAGTATAACGGATCTCAGTATCGGAAAGGAAAAGCGCAAATGTGAAAATAGCCTTCTATCAGTAAATGCAGATTCCAAGTGGTGTTCTGTTTTACCGTTTATAATTCAAAACCAGAAGGTCAGAAGAAAGAGTACAGACATGCCAATAAAATGCTAATCTCTTCTATTCTCTTACATTTAATTTCCTAATCTTTCACAGAGAGTATCCGAAAAAAAGCAAATGCTGACGATCCTTCCCCAAAGACTTGTGCGGCCATGTAACCATCGGACGGGAATGCCTCCACCACCGGTGTCACAGGCCGACCACTACAGACTGCAGTTTGGTCCACAGCACTATTACATCAAGGGCTGATTCTAAATCCAAATACAATTCCTGCTGTGCCAGAAATCCAAACTCCTCTTTCAGGTGTACCTACGGGTAGCGAGGGCCAGCTCTGCTCAGTATAGTGACAACGCTGCAGGCCATTTTCTTCATATAAATATGCATAGCACATCACTGGTGCAATATGGGGGCCGAAGTAAACGCCCTCGCCAAGCTCAGATTTTGTAGTTACATTTTGTATGCATAGGGTGAATGATGTATGTTTGTTTTTGTTTTTTTGTTTGTTTTTTACTTAAAGCGCATTCGTTTGAATGAGTCCAGTAGGCGACTGATTTTCTAGGCTTTTCTACGCCTGAAAGGCAAGTGTAAAATCATGGGCAGGTCAACTGCATCCTATTTGTGCCACAATATTTGTGTACATTTCTGGTATATTTAAGGGTCTTTGTATTAACTGTTCTTTATAACCTTTTTTTTTTTTTTTTTAAAGAATCTTAAAACTAAATCATTTTATAGGAGGCATTAAAGTATTTTAGTATTGTCAGAGGATCTGATGAAGAACAATCTTAAACATTTCAAACCTTTACCTTCTAAAAGGTAGAGATATATGTAACATCTTATATTATATTGGGTAATAGCACTGAATACAGATGGAAAATGTATAAGGGTATTTATTTATGTTTTCTTCATTTGCACTCATTTCAGTAATGTTAAAGTGAATCTCCGTCTTTTATCGCCATTATAATTTTTCGCTGATTAATTGCATTAAGGGACCTGTCGTGTTTTCAAAAAGTTCCATTTACAGTCGCCACTGATTCTTGGCCTTTTTTTTTTTTTTTAGCCCAACCAATAGAGTAGACCGCCACTGTTTTCATCAGTCCCATAGAAATAATGGAGCAGTGGTCACGCATGCACAGTACAGCTCCATTAAGAGAGGGGACTTGGGGGATCTCTTTTCTTGTGATCACTGGGGGTCTGAGTGGTTAGATGCCCAGCGATCAGACCGTTATTCCCTATCCTGTGGATAGGAAGTAAAAAAAAAAAAAACCTTTGAGGGTATTGCATATTGCTTTTTAAGCCACGTTTTAATGGACGTATTATGGCCACAAGACCCAGTTTTATTGAAATAACAGTCCTCTAAGTCAGTGTTTCTCAACCTGCAGTACACATGAGGGGGTACGTGAAACTGCCGTGGAGCCAGCAGTGCATCATTGCTGGTTGCTAGGGCCTCTCGATATTCATCTGTATCATCGTCTTTAGAATGGTGATACAGTTGAATGCTATGACTGGACACTAGTGTGTCCCTGGCCCGCAGCTCACTCTCATAGGCTACAGGCAATGGGACTTAAGCCCATCAGAGACGGGACATCATCATAGTGCCGCCTGAACTGGGCTGCAAGCAGATCAGAACACAGGCCTATCGCAGACAGCAGCAGGGAGGGTAAGCATTTATTCTTGAGGTTTTCTTCTGCAGCATGATGTTGGGCCACTATAGAAGGGGGAGGTCATTATTATAACTTGGGGGGGGGGGGGGGGGTACTATAAGGAGGCATCGTTATCTACTACTATGCACTGTAAGGGGTAATTAGTACTAGTGTAACCACTATAAGGGGACATTTTTTTCCTACTGGCTCCCATAAGGGGGCATTAGTACTGCTGGAGGGGGCTATTAGTGGGAATATTTTTTTTTCTACTGCTAGCACTATAGGGGGCTTTTTTCTACTGGCACATATTATGGGGGCTTTATTACAACTGAGGGCACTATAGGCAGGTATTATTCATTTTGGGGCATACTGTGTTGGGTGTCATTACTACTACTCGGGCACTAGAAGGGGCATATTTACTACTGGTGGATTTATTACTACTGGGTATCATGGTTGGCTTTATTACTACCGGAGCACTATAGGGGGCATTATGGTGGGCACAAGGGAGGACATTTACTATTGAGGCACTATTACTACTAAGGGCACTCTGGGGGAGAAGTATTACTATTAGTTTGACTTTGGGGAGAACTGTTTTCTGTGCGTAGTTATTTTGGAGGCCACAGTGTGGCAATAATGCTTGAAGGAGGCACTGTCTGTGTGGTACTAATGTTTTCAGGGAGACTCTTAGGGGTGGCAGGATGGTGTGTTGAGAAGGTGGCGAGGATGATGGAAAAGTAGGAATCTAAGATGTCTGTGTGACAATCTGCTAAGGGGAGACATGGCTGAAAATAGTCGTCATGCGGTCTGGTCCAAATGGAGAAGATGAGGAAAGAGAACCTCTACAGCAGAGGAGACATCGCTGGATGTGGGGAATGTGGAATTGCATTCTCCTGTATGTTTGATAGTGCTGAATGTAACTTAAATAGTAATAGTTATCCATCATGGGTCCATTAATGTGGTGTCTGTCATTTTGACAGAAAGATTAGAGAATGCTATGCTATTCTTTCTGTCATATCTGAAGAAACTACTGACCGAGACTTAAAACAGGGCATGAAAACCTTGGAATGAGAATAGTCTTATTTGGTTAAAATGTATCACCGTTTGCTTCCTTGGGGGTACTCGGCATGAAAAAGTTGAGAACCACTGCTCTAAGTTCTGTGCATTAGATCCATGGGGTGCCTGGGTCTAGTGGCTGTAATATGAATGTTTGGGTATGGCCACACATTCAAGTTACTTCATGAAGTTTTGGAAGCCAAAATTAGGAGTGGATCATAAAAGGAGGGAAAGTATTAAGGACAGATACAACATCTCCACTGAATTCACTCCTGGTTTTGGCTTCCAAAACTGCACCATGAAACCCGAACTTGTGACTACCCTAATAGATGCTTCCCCTAAGTTAAATATTAAAAACCACACTCATGTATGGTATCTGTGTAAATAATTAAAGGGGTTTTCTGGGATTTTTATATTGATGACCTATCCTTGACAAAGGCTGGTAACAGCCGAAACGTTGCATTTTATCTGTATACACGCTACGAAGTCTTCGCAATAAAGTGAATAACCGGAGATGCTGCTGCGACTCGTCTATGTCTACTATCCTCAAGATAGGTCATCAGTATCAGATTGGCAAGGGTCCGACACCCGGAGTTCCCACAATCAGCTGATTGAAGAGAAGGCCGCCCTCTGTGCGACCGCTGGCTTCCCTTCATTGTTTACCGGCTCGCTGACAACAGTGTAGCGGTGAGCTAGTGTAAGTGCAAGATGTCTGATTCACTTCTACGGGACGACTCGTTTCTATTCAAGTGTATAATACAGAGCCGTCCCATAGTCTATAGCAGGGATGGCCAACCTGTGGCTCTCCAGCTGTTGCAAAACTACAACTCCCAGCATGCCCAGTCTACCTACAGCAGGGCATGGTGGGAGTTGTAGTTTTACAACAGCTAGCCGCAGGTTGGCCAGCCCTGGTCTATAGGACGGCTTGTAGTTACATCTGCTCACCACTGCGCTGTCAACTGCCAGCAGGTAAACAAGGAAAGGAAGGCTGCGCTTGCACGGAGGGCAGCCTTCTCTTCAACCAGGTGAGGGTGCCGGATGTTGGGACCTCCGCTGATCTGATATTGATGACCTATCCTGAGCATAGGTCATCATTATTAAAATCCTGGAAAACCCCTTTAAGGGGCCCCTTCCATTTTACTGAACACAATAGGCCATCATCACTAACGTATATCACCTCATAAATGTGACCGTAAGGACTCATGCACACGAACATTTGTTATTTCCGTGTCCGTTCCGTTTTTGTTTTGTTTTTTGTGGACTATATGCGGAACCATTCATTTCAATGGGTCCGCAAAAAAAGGAAGTTACTCCGTGGGCATTCCGTTTCCGTATGTCTGTTCCGCAAAAAAATAGAACATGTCCAATTATTGTCCACATTACAGACAAGGATAGAACTGTTCTTTTAGGGGCCAGCTGTTCCGTTTTTTTGCGGACCGCAAAATACATACGGTCGTGTGCATGAGCCCTAAGACGGTAGTCTTATACTGGCCCATGTGATGCTCTAAATGTATGTAAATTAGACCATATTTGACCAACAATATTGTATTTGGTAAGATGTAATATAGAAGACAGTGTAGGGAATATGAAAAAGTCTAAACCCGGGATTGGCAACCTTCGGCAGTCCAGCTGCTGTGTAACTACAACTCCCAGCATGCATACTTACTCGGCTGTAGTCTCTGAACAGCTGAAGGGCCGGAGGTTGCTGATCCCTGTAGAATTTACTCTATTTTATAACTACTGTAGTTATCATCAAAAATTTTACTTTTTTTCTGCCTATTGATCATATTGTCAGAAATTCATTATCTGCTCCGGCATTAAGTGAAGTGTGTTACTCGCCATCCTGTGTACCTATAACTTTTTGAGCTGTTGAAACTCGCTGCCTTTTTGGAAGTATACAACACATTGACTCCATAGTTTACAGAAGCTATATTTATTGTAAAAAAAAAAAAAGTACTGACTGCCTTGACTAATACTTAGCCTTAGTGGCCAGATGTTACTAAATCAAATGGTGCTTTGATGGAGCCTCCTGACTCTGTGCTGACACTATGCAAATACTTCATAAGCACAGCGCAGTGGATTCTGGCAGAAAATTTCCTCCAGGACACATTTTATATATACAATTTGTGTCATCAGGTTAACAAATATTTGAAATTCTAGATGTAAAATCATTACATGAAATTTATGTTTCAGAGATATTTGCAGCGGTATATGGTTTTCAGTTGTATGAGGTCTTATATTGCATTCATTTTTCCAGCTTTTGTGGTCCATGTTTTAAAGTAAACCTACCCTAAACTTTCAGTACTGTAGAGGCAGCCCGTGGTGATTTGTTTCATCTCATATATCAAAAGGCGCACGCCGCTTAAAGTGTGACTTGATTATCCGCCTATTTCTCTCTATTTGTGACATTTTAGCGCCAATAGCACTAACATGTGACTTTTTTTTTAACTGAAATGCCTCATTTCAGCCACCCCTGCCAGACCACACTTGCGACTTTTGAAGCAGATTTGCAACATTTCCAGTGGTAAATTGCAACTTTTGTCTCAGACTCTGTATTTTTATTTTGTTGTTGAATGTTTTGTTGTGTAGCTCATTTATAGAAGATAAAAATAAATGCATCATGTTTTAATACTTGCCTATCACTTGTTCCCATGACAAGTTGGTTTTTCATAAATATGACTATTGACAAAGTCACATCTTTATGCCATAAATGTGAAACACCACTAGATAAGCTGGCTTAATTGTCTGCAACACTTTGAGCCACTTTTGCCGATAAAAGGATGATAACAGAGGCGTAATATGTGCCAGTTTGATAGCCCACACCTACTGACATTTATACGGCTAGTTTCACACTAGCGCAGGCATCCTCAAACTGTGGCCATCCAGCTGTTGTAAAACTACAACTCCCACAATGCCCTGTAGTAGGCTGATACCTGTAGGCTGTTCGGGCATGCTGGGAGTTGCAGTTTTGCAACAGCTGGAGGGCCGCAGTTTGAGTATGCCTGCACTAGCGGCAAGGAGCTCCGGCAGGCTGTTCCAGTGGGTGAACAGCCTGTCGGATCCGTGCTGCCGCTAGTGCACGCGTGCCTCTGGACTACTGCTCCGGCCACATTGACTATAATGTAGTTTTATTCTGCCTGCCTCTCAGCATGTTTTTCATGCTGCCGCCGAAACTCCGGCCACCCTCAGTATAGTCAATGGGCCGGAGCGGTGGTCCGGGGGCACGCGTGCTCCAGCGGCAGCATGGATCCGGCAGGTGAACAGCCTGTCGGATCCGTTCTGCTGCTGCTAGTGCACGCGAGCTCCTTGCCGCTAGTTTGAAAGTACCCTTACTCATTTCTGGCGTGATCAATTCTTTATGGTGAAAATTCTGGAGAAAATATTTGCTATATCTGGTGCAATTCAAAACGTCATTCTTTTTGCCACATCTTATGCTATAATTCTGGTGCAGCATGGACAGAAATTTACCTGCCGTGTGGGTTTAAAAATCTGCGGCTTAGAAATCGATTGTTTGCACTATTCTGCACCTTATGTATATTTGTTTTCCCCATAGACTGCAATGGAGTTGGTAACATAAACAGAAAATCTGCAGCAAGAAACATAAAATACGCACCAAAACCACGATAAATAATGTGTGGTTTTTATGCGTTTTTGAAGCAGATTTCATTTGTATTTTCTGCACACAGCAGCAATGTGTGCAGGAAAACTTAGATGGAAGTTTCTGTTATGTGCTATTGCAAATTCAGGTCAAGATAATACAGAAAGTGCCATTAAAAGGGAAAAGCATTTCTGGGAAATCTGATGAAGTTTAAGGGCTCATGCACATGACCGCATGTATTTTGCAGTCCGCAAAAAATATGGATGATGTCCGTGTGCATTCCGTATTGTGTGAAACGGAACAGCTGGCCCCTAATAGAACAATCCTATCCTTGTCCGTAATGCTGACAATAATAGGACATGTTCTATTCTTTTGCGGAACAGACATACGGAAACGGAATGCAAGTGGAGTAACTTCCCTTTTTTTTGCGGACCCACTGAAATGAATGTTTCCACATACGGTCTGCCAAAAAACGGAACGGACACGGAACGAAAATACATTTGTGTGCATGAGCCCTAAGTCACAACCAGATCATAGGTGCTCCATATAGAAGGATTGAAGAACCAGTGCCCAGTGGAATGTACTACAAACATAATTTGGAGGTTAAATTTTAACCAAAAGGAAGTGCACTTTAAGGTATCATTACCCCTAGCTGTCAGTGAAGAGTTAAAGGGGTTATCCAGAATTACACAAATATGATATGCTTTCCTCTAGAAACAGCACCACATCTGCATTGCACCTTAGCTTTAATAAAGTGAATGTGGCAGAGCTGTTATACCACCCTCAAACTGTGGACAGATATTGTGTGGCTTTTAGAAGAAAGCAGTTTTGTTTTTTTTGTTTTTTTTCGGGAATCCTGGACAAGTCCTTTAAGTCTTCAGTCCACACCACTGCTGATTAAAAGAGTGCAACACAGATACTCTGCGTTTTCTACAACTTCATGACTGTTTTCTTTAAATACTACAACACTAATATGGAAGAAATATGATGTATTTTATGTTGGTGATATAGTTTCTATACTGGTGCATTAACAAATGATATCATACAAGCAGACCATGGGCTGCAATGGCCCTTGTAGGTCAAGGGGGCACTGCTCCAAGTGGAAATTGGAATGATACCCAAGATGATTCTGTCCCTGAGCAGCACTGACGAGGCTGTGGAACATTTTATACCCCTGTACTGTTGGTGATCTGAGAATGGGGTCCGTAACTTTTGGCACTCCAGCTATTGTGAAAATACATTTTCCAGCATGCCCCATTCATTTTTATGAGAGTTCTGAGAAGAGCAGAACAAGTATGCATGTTGGGGGTTGTAGTTTAACAACATCTGCCCTGCCCTAAAAAGGAGATTTTATGTGAAACTCACCTGTAAAATCTCTTTCTCGTAGTTCCATTGGGGGACACAGACCATGGGTATAGCTTAGAGGTATTACCAGGAGGGACACTATGCAAATAGAAAGAAGGCTCCTCCTCCTCGGGCTATACCCCCAGGCTCCAGCAGGAGAACTTCAGGCGTTGCCAAAGCAGTAGGAGAAGGAGAACAAAAGGCAATGGAACCAAACAGACCGTAAACCATGAGGTCCAACCGGAGAACAATAGAAAAAAGGAAATATATCCTCCCGTGCATACGCAGGAAGGTGAGTTTCACAAAAATCTTCTTTTCTCTGGCATTCCATTGGGGGACACAGACCATGGGACGTCCTAAAGCAGTCCATGGGGTGGGAGACACTCACAGCACCGCCAGGAGCCACTTCCAACTGTCAAGCGGGAACAGCGGCCTGCAACACCTTGCGCCCAAGGGCCGCGTCAGCGGACGCCAGCAAATGCACTTGATAAAACTTAGTGAAAGTATGCAAGGACGACCAAGTGGCCGCCTTACACAGCTGGGACGCTGAAGCCCGATTGCGACAGGCCCAGGAAGACCCCACCGCCCTAGTGGAATGGGCAGTGATCCGGGCCGGAGGAATCTTACCACGAGCACGGTAAGCCGCAGAAATGGCTGATCGTATCCAGCGCGCCACAGTGGCCTTGGAGGCCGCCAAACCCCGACGAGGCCCTTCAGGAACCACAAACAGGGAATCTGAACGACGGAAGTCAGCCGTGGCCCTGAGATACACTCGAAGAGCCCGCACTACGTCCAGAGAATGGAGAGCACGCTCCTTGGAGCTCGCCGGAGAAGGACAAAAGGAAGGCAAAACAAGGTCTTCATTAAGGTGGAAGGGCGAAACCACCTTGGGTAGAAAGGACGGGACCGGACGCAGAACCACCTTATCCTGGTGAAAAACCAGGAAGGGTTCTCTGCAGGACAGCGCAGCTAGCTCCGAAACCCGCCAAATAGAGGTTATGGCCACTAGAAAAACCACCTTCCAGGTAAGGAAGGAAAGGGCCACCTCCCTAAGGGGCTCGAAGGGGGCCCCCTGGAGGCCGAGGAGAACCAAGTTAAGGTCCCAAGACGGCAGGGGATGGACATACGGGGGCACCGAACGCGCCACCCCCTGAAGAAAGGTCTGCACCGGACCTAGAAGAGCAATGGACCTCTGGAAAAAGACAGCCAGAGCCGAGACCTGACTCTTCAAAGAACCGAGGGAGAGACCCTTCTCAAGGCCAGACTGCAGAAAGGCAAGTACCACCGGAATGGAGAAGCGTAGGGGAGGAAGCCCCGAGGACTCACAAAAGGAAAGAAAAGCCTTCCATGTGCGGTAGTAAATCCTAGAGGAAGCCGGCTTCCGCGCCCTAATCATGGTCCGCACCACTGAATCGGAGAAGCCCCGTGTCTTCAGGATGAGGGTTTCAGCATCCAGGCCGTTAAACGCAGTGACCGTAAGTTCTGGTGGAAGAGAGGCCCCTGAGACAGAAGATCCTCTCTGTCCGGGAGGGGCCAAGGAGCGTCTGCGAGGGCCAGTCCGGGGCGATGAGAATCGTCGGGATCCCCTCCAGCGCGATCCTGCGAAGAGCCTTGGGTAGCAGAGGAAGGGGTGGGAAGACGTAGAGAAGGCGGAAGTGCTGCCATGGAGATACCAGCGCGTCCACTCCGCAAGCCCTCGGGTCCCGCGTCCGAGCCAGGAACACTGGGACTTTGCAGTTCAACCTGGAAGCCATCAGGTCGACGTCCGGACGGCCCCACCTGCGGCAGAGATCCTGGAAGACCTCTGGGTGCAGCGACCACTTGCCGGGATCCACCTTGGTCCGACTCAGAAAATCCGCCGTCCAGTTGTCGACACCCGGAATATATACCGCCGACAACACCGGGACGTTGGACTCCGCCCACTGGAGGATCCGCTCCACCTCCTGCATTATGGCCCTGCTGCGGGTTCCGCCCTGATGAGTGATATAGGCCACAGCCGTGGCATTGTCCGACTGGACCCGCACAGGAACCCCTGCAAGGATCCGGGTCCAATGAGAGAGGGAGAGAAAAATTGCCCGCAGCTCTAGGATTTTGATCTGAAGACGAGATTCCTCCGCCGACCAAACCCCCTGAACCGTCTGGTCTCGGAGAACACCGCCCCAGCCCGGGAGGCTGGCATCCATGGTGACAGTCGTCCAGACAACAGGAAGAAAGGACCGCCCGGACCCCAGATTCGGGGGGGAACAGCCACCAAGACAGGGAGGCCCGAACCCGAGGGGGAAGGCGGACCCTGGAATCCAGACCCAGAGGGGACCTGTCCCAGCGGGAGAGAATCAGTCGCTGAAGGGGACGAGTGTGTGCATACGGGATGGCCTCGAAGGAGGCCACCATGAGGCCCAGGGTCCTCATGCACTGCCGAATGGACAGAGGCTGGGGAGACAGCAGGAGCCGAACCGCCTCCTGAATCTGGGAGGATTTGGAGTCCGGAAGGAACACCTTGGCGACTGACGTGTCCAGGATCATCCCTAGGAAGGCGAGCCTCTGGGATGGGAGGAGAGTCGACTTTGGCCGGTTGATCAACCAGCCGAACTGTTCCAGAGTCTGGACAGTAATTTGGACGCTGTCCACAGCTTGTGGAAAGGACGGGGCCTTTATCAGAACTTCATCCAAGTAGGGCAAAAGAGAAATGCCCCTTGAACGAAGTAGGCCCATGAGAGGTGCCAGGATCTTGGTAAAGACCCGAGGGGCAGTAGCCAACCCGAAGGGAAGGGCGACGAACTGAAAGTGACTCCGATAGCAAACCGCAGGTAGCGCTGATGCGACTCTGCTATAGGGACGTGCAAATAGGCGTCCTGAATGTCCACCGAGGCAAGAAATTCCCCTGGAAGAAGAGAGGCAATAACCGACCGGAGGGACTCCATGCGAAACTTCCGGACCCGCAGGAACTTGTTGAGCAGCTTTAGGTCCAGGATAGGGCGCACAGACCCCTCCTTCTTGGGCACCACAAGGGGAGATGACCCCCCCCGGTCCAGAAGAGAGGCGACCGCCCCCAACAGAGCCGAAGCTCGGGCGGGGTCTCCCGGAACCCGAGAGGGGAAAAAACGTTCCGGTGGTTTGGATTCGAACTCTATCTTGTAACCGGACGTTACAATTTCTAGAGCCCAGGCGTCCTGAATGTGAGCTCTCCAGGGCACCTGAAAGGAGAGCAGACGGCCCCCCACCGAGAGAGGTGGGGGGAGCCCCGTCATGCAGAGGGCTGCTTGGGGGCTGCAGGACGGGCAGGCTGAGCCCTCGGGCGCCAGGAGGACTGAGCCTTGAAGGAGGGCTTTTTACGGGAGTCCTGAGACCCCCTGGCCGAAGATGAGGAGAAGCGGCGAAAGGAGCGGTACCTGGGGCCAGAAGAACCCGGGCGAGCAGGGCGTCTGGACCTAGGCTGGGGCAGATGAGTACTCTTACCCCCGGTCGCAGCTGAAATAAACTCATCCAGCTGGGCCCCAAACAGACGGGAACCATCAAAGGGAAGTTTAGCAAGGGAACGCTTGGAGGAGGCATCCGCGTCCCAGACCTTCAACCAGATCTCCCTGCGCTGGATTACCGAGAGGAAGGAGATGCGGGCAAACAGAGCCGCAATTTCCATGGAGGCCTCACAGAGGAATTTAGCTGCCCGAGACATCTGGAGGATAAAGTCCAAGGTGTCAGCAGGCGCATGCTGGTCCGTCAAATCTTGGTGATGACGTTGCAGCCACATAGAGAGGGCCCTAGTGACCCACGCAGATGCAAATGCCAGGCGCAGGGACGTGCCCGCCAGGGAAAAAATTGACTTGGATAAGTTATCCAAACGCCTGTCTACAGCATCCTGTAGAGAGGAGCCGTCCAGGACTGGTAGGGCAGTATTCTTGGCCAGCCTGGCCACAGGCGGATCCACCCTAGGGGAGGAAGCCCACTTGTCAATACTAGCAGCAGGAAACGGGTACAGCGTATCCATGCGCCTAGCAGAAGTAAATTTTTGGTTAGGTCGATCCCAGGCCTTGGACACGACCGCGGTGAACTCACTATGGACGGGAAACACCGCGGCCTCGGGTTTTTTAGGCGGAAAGAGGGCAAATTTCTGCTCCCTGGGGGAGAACTATCAGAGCGCGCCTCGAGGTGGGGGGGGGGGGGAGCGGAGACATCAGAAGAAGATTGCTGACGCTCACGCGGTCTCTTAGCGCCCGGGCAACCCCTGGGGGGAGTTAGAGTGGGGAGCGCCTCCAGGTTAGCGGGCGACATACGCTCCATAAAGGCCATGGCCGCCTTGGCTACTAGGGCCAAATCCACAGCAGCACTAGTCATGGCAGATGCCCAGGCGGGTACCACCGGGTCCGCAGGGGTAGGTGGGGAACCGGGCTGGGCTAGCGCAGTAGAGGCAACCTGATCCGGGCCAGGGGCAGGGCATGAGGCACAGATTCCCATGACGAAAAGAGGCAAAAGGCACGACTTACAGGACCCCAGTGGAGCCTGAGAAGAGGCCTTGGCAGATTTCGTGGGGGCCCCAGGCTTAGGCATGATTGGCACCTTGAGGAAAAAAGGAAAAAAATTCTCCTACCAGACAGCGTTCAGATAGAAAACCTGGCAAAACTACCGCTCTGGCAAGCGCTGAGGTTCGTCCAAGTGCGGGAGGCAGAGAGCACGTGAAAGCCGAGGCAACCCTGCAGGAGCCGGAGGAAGCAGGAGAGTAGGCTCCACCCCTTCAGTGACGTCATGCGGCGGGAAAAAAGCGAGCGCGCATATGAAAGAAAAGTGAATAAAAGTAAAGAATGCCCCTTAAAACACATGCCAGCCTGCTGGGGACCCTTATTACAATGTCCCCTAATAGGGAAAAACAAAATGAGAGCTGCGGAAGGCGCAGAGACCTGCCGCGCAGCAGCCGCGTCTGGAGCGGCCTCTTAAGGCGGCCCTGACATAATTAAGGTGGCCCCGGCCAAATGAGCCGGGCTCGCCATATGAGGTCCCCGCTGAGGGGATTAGATATCCCAGGCCTGCTGGGGGGTCCAGAGGAGAGGACCCCCCTAGAAAAAGGCGGCGGCGGCCGCTGGACATTTAAGGTGGTGGTACAATGGATCCCAGCAGACGTTGCTCTTTAAGTAGATTTATTTCATTTCAATAAAGATGTGTCCTCAATCCAGGACGCGTTTCGGCATGCAAGCCTTTATCCCGTGCAGCGCACCTACAGTGAGTGCTGGCCAGTTTCCTACTACACGGACATTTAAGGTGGAACCGCGAATTTTAAGGTGGCACCGAGGAAATGGCAGTGGCGCTGCTCTGAGTGCTGCAGAACCAGAGGAGCTGTCCAGTACAAGAAATGTGCCTCAATAAGTGCCTCAGATGCCCCCAGCCCTTGTCAATGTTCATCCAGGCGGCCCAAAAGGGACAGACGGGGGGGGGGGGGGGGGGGGGGGGGGTTACACAGACTGCAGGGTATACTTATCTGATCCTGCAGTCTTCTCCCTCTGAGTCCGGACCAGCAGGGAAACACCTCTTCAGACGCCTGACTCCTCAGGGTGGGAGATACAGTGCTCTGGATGAGGGTAGGCAGCAGGTGTCCCAATGGCTGGCGGGATGCGGATCCACTTGTCTTCTTTGGTGGGAAGTGGAGGAAGCCAGGCAACGTCCATGGACGGCGGCGGTCACTCCACGGGGTACCAGGAAAGCGCCATGCTGACCTGCGTCCCCATCTGTAAGAAAAATAATAAACAGGAGTAGCAGTGTCATCCTCCTTCTACAGACACTAAGCAAAGACTGAAGTTCTCCTGCTGGAGTCCGGGGGTATAGCCCGAGGAGGAGGAGCCTTCTTTCTATTTGCATAGTGTCCCTCCTAGTAATACCTCTAAGCTATACCCATGGTCTGTGTCCCCCAATACAATGCCCGAGAAAGATAATTACTTGACAGGAACATGTACATCTCATTGGAGGGATGATGGTTAATCTATGTAAAATTAAATTGCCAAGGCTTATAGATAAAGGAACTTTGAATCTGTACAAAGTGTCTGTTAAATAAACATCCCCTGGAAAACCGGTGCGTCTTGTACTCCCACGTCCTATAAAGCACAGCCTGCTATGTACTGTATGATCCCGAGTCTGTCAGTGGACATTTACTGGTTGTGAAAGAAATCATTATACATTCAACTGAATAGCACCTAGGATTTTCATTTCTAATGAAGCTAGGAGTGGGCCAAAACATGGAAGAGGGGCAAATAACCAAATTTTATTTTTTTTCTTTCCTTTTGTTCTACTTCACCAGAGGTAGAGTCCAGTTTAAATGGGCCGTCCATCTTATAACTCTTCCAGCAGCTCCACTCCAGTGCCTACAGTCTCCTGTTGCCCGTAAGTGTGACGTGTTGTCCGTCATCCCATGCATCCCGTCATTGGCCTCAGTGGTCATGAGCCAAATCTCTGCTAAGTCCAGTAAATGGCAGCAGTGGTGCATGTGACAAAAGAAAATATCACATTTTCATGTGGGACCACAAGCAGCAGGTATCGGCAACCTCCAGCACTCCAGATGTTGTGAAACTACAACTCCCAGCATGCTCTATTTACGTCTATGGCAGTTCTGAGAACAGCCAAGCAAGTGTGCATGTTGGGAGTCGTAGTTTCACTACACCTGGAGTGCTGAAGTTTGCTGATCCCTGAGGTATGGGATTGTCGACACTGTAATAGAGCAGCTCAGTAGAGGCGAGTGACTATACATTTTCTTTTATTTATTTTTATTGGTGTACACATATTCCAGCCTTTTAATTATTTTCTTTTTACATGTCAGTGATTTTCATAAGTGAATTTAAGCCAAAGCTGGGAAAAGAGCCTCCAGAGAGATAAGGATAATGAAAAGATTTGCACCTGGTATATATTTTTGACCCGTACCTGGTTTTTGGCTCACAATCAGTGATTTAAATCAATGACCAAAACACTGATGTGCGAAAGAAGCCTCAAAGTCATCAATATCAGTAGGCAGCTTCCGTGCATCTTACCAAGCAAAGGACCATGCTTCGGATAGCGGCTGTGCTCAGTATTGCAGCTCGGCTGCATTCAGTGAGACATCCTGAGGCTAGGCCATCGATATCAAAGTCTTGGGAACGCCTTTACAGCGACCCTCTGGTTCACAGTAAAAGTTTGGATACACATGCCTAATAAACAGTGCCCTCTGTTTGAGAGATACCGCCCCCTTTATGTGTATGTAAAATGGCAGACCGTCTCAGACTATCTAATGTACAGTATGCTCAGGTAGTCCGAGACACACACCCTCCATGCTTATGATGCTGGCCAATCCAAGATGAGTGGGCATGTCACAGACTACCCAAGCACACGGTGCAAAGACTGCAGCAGTCATTTTACTTGCATATGGAGCAGCAAAACAAACTTTCTGCAGCATCTTTCAAACAAAGGGCACCCGGTGTGTTAACTATACATGAGAAATGTATAATAATTTAACGTGCTGAGTAGTGTTGTAATGGAGGACAGTGTATAATTCAATGGTAATAGGTCAATAAAATAAAATAAATGACCACATCAATAATTTCCACACCTATATAAGACAACACATTTGCTAAAAACGATAACGGGTCCTATCAGATGACTGTGGGCAATATGGTCACCATTCCTTGGACTACATAAGCATACTTAACCTTTCAAGAAACTCTGCATTAATCAAGAGTGTACATAAGGACTAATGCTATTTCTGGCCATGGGTTACCAGTTTTCCCCTTGTGCATGCTGAACGTCTAGTTTGCAGATTTGGGAGGTGGAGACTATCCATCATCCAATGCACACAAAGTAGAAGAGAATCTGCTTCCTAACCTTTTCTTACTCAGAAGCAGCTCTAAGATCATGGATGACATTACAGTGAGGTACTAACCTACCTATATAGTAACGAGTAAAGCACTTGCGCTGAGATATAAGCTTCCTATTTAGCTGCAGCAGTCTGTAGGAGTTTAACTTTACTTATGTTCACGCCTCTCCTCCCCCTCTGTATAGACTTGTATTCACATGTAATAGGAGTGAATGGACAGATTCATAGCGTAATTAAAAGAAAAAAGGGGGAGAGGTAAACAGCTGATAACCTGAGACCTAGGCATTTCTCTCTAATATTACAAAGTTTCTTATGGACACTTGTACGATTGGTTTACGGAAAGTTGTGTGAAGTCGGTGACCATTTAAAGTAAATGACAGCTCCACTAAGTCACGCAATCTTTATTATGAGCTTGTTTTATTCCGAAAAACACAATCAGTTATGATGCATTACACAAATGAAACTAATGACAATTTAAATCGGCTCATATAATTTACAAAGTCCATATGAGGCTTCAGGTTACTCGATGTGAGGGCTTTAGTTTAACTAAAACAGATGCAGAAAAAGACATTAATATGGTATGTCACATTTTGTGGAATCATGTTCTGTGACTCTTGTGAGGGGCACAAGTCTCTGCGAACAGATCACATTTAGCTTAGGCCCATTAGCAGAAGTATCTGAAGTGTTACAAGTGTACCTTGGTAGGACTGCTGAATACAGTATCATAGGCCGTCACTTTTACTGCTCTGTCCACATATGCAGCTCTACAAGATGCATACCTTGATCTCTCTGCTTGTACCTAGTCCTGCGTGTACACATAGGTAGGTCCAAAAAAAAGCCTACATTCACATCTTATGGACCAACCGCCTATACTGTACCCGTTCCACATATTTTATTAGCAAGCACATAAAAAATAAATAAAAAAAAAAGCAGGACAGGACATGTCTGAAGAGTGCAAACAAAAACAGGCTTGATATGGCAGTACCCCCAGCACTAAAGTGAATGCCCACTCCTACCCACCACAATTTAAAAGAAAAAATTAGCTGCGCCAATTAATTTAATTTTTATTGCTTTTGAAGCGCTCTACATGCAGCTGCCACTATGGGGCATTTATTGTATACACCAGAGATGCCCCCCAGCTGTAGGCTGTCCAAGCATGCTGGGAATTGTAGCTTTGCAACAGATGGAGAGCTGCAGGATGGGCATACCTGGTATATACCGTTACATATTGAACTTACTAACACAATATGCAGTACGCCCTCTAGTGGCACTTGTAGGCAGCCACATTATGTTTTAACGCTACATCTGTGCAGGGGATTTGGAGTTCAGTATTGGCTTCGATCGCTATTAAAATGTATTAATCAGCACGTTAGTTTGTGCGTGAAACTGAGCTGCATATACTGATTGAGACCTTGGCAGTGATTTCACTGCTCTATGTGTTAATTGGTGGAGTTCAGTTTAAGAAAAAGACTACACTAGGGATCAGCAACCTCCAGCACTCCAGTATTCTGAAACTGCAATAGCACAAAGGACTTTTCGTCAAAAGGCCATGACTTCGCTAGAAGAAATGTCTAGCTTGTAATGCTTGGTAAAGGTATGTATTCTTTTCCAGGTTGCCGCCCTACAAATCTGTTGTAGAGAGGCTGACGATCTTTCTGCCCAAGAAGCAGCCATGCCTCTTGTAGAGTGTGCTCTAAGTGAAGAGGGGGCTTCCTTCCCTTCTAATTTATAGGCTTCTGAAATAGCTTTTCTTATCTAGCGGAAAATATAACTAGTTGCCGCTCTTTTACCTTTTTTTGGCCCACAAAATTGTACAAAAAGGTTTTTGTCAATTCTCCAATCCTTTGTTACTTCTAGATTCCTTAGTACTGCTCGTCTGACGTCCAAGGTATTAAAAATAGCCTCTTGATCATTTTTGGGGTTGGTACAAAACGATGGTACTACTATATCCTGTGATCCATGGAAAGTAGAAACAACTTTTGGCAAAAAAACTGGGATTTAACTTAAACACTAACTTGTCCTGAAAAATACCAAGGAAAGGATCCTGAATAGACAAGGCCTGGAGTTCACAGACTCGTCTCGCTGATGTTATAGCTACCAGAAAAATGTTTTTTTAAGGTGAGCCATTTTATGGAAATAGATTCTAATGGTTCAAAGGTACCCAAAGTTAACCCTGACAACTGTATAAGGGTTCAAAGGGGCTACCATATTTCGGATTGTTGGTCTAAGCCTGTCTGCTGCTTTCAGGACCCTGGCTATCCAGGGAAACTCTGCCAGACTCGTATAATATAAAGCCCCCAGTGCTGAAACCTACACCCTAAGGGTATTAGGAGAAAGCCCCAGGTCTAATCCGTCCTGAAGAAAATCTAGGATGACCGATACATTGGGCCTAAACTGATCGAACGAACCTCCACCCCAAGAGGCGAATTTCCTCCAGACTTTAAAATACGCCTTATTTATATTCTGTTTCCTGCTAAGAAGTAAAGTGGAAACTACCTTATTAGATAACCTCAATTTTAAGAGGATGGATGGATTCTTCAGAATCCAGGCCGACATCTTTAGGATTTTTAAATTTGGGTGGAGAATGGGACCCTGATATAACAGATCCGATCTCAGAGGTAGTAGAAAGAGGTCTTCTATGCTGAGGGACTTTAGTAGTGGAAAGCAGCTTCTCTTGGGCCAGAAGGGAGCTACCAAAATCAAGGTACTTTTTTCTCTCTGAAACTTCTAAAGGACCTTGGGAATGGGCGGGAATGCGTAAACTAGGAGAGATGTCTAGTCCTGATTGAAGGCATCCACCGCAGTTGGGAGATCTCTTGGGTTGAGGGAGAAAGATTTATTTGACGATTTTTCCAGGAGGCAAAAAGATCTATTGATGGTTTGCCCCACTTTCCTATTATCAGCTGAAATACTTCTGGGCATAATGTTTTCTGAACCCGGGGGAATGGACATAATGTTCTGGACCTTAGGGGGAATGGACATGACGGCTCAGGTAGTTTGCTTTTATATTTAAAGATCCCTTTAGGTGAACTGCCGAGATAAAGATTATATTTTGTTCCGCCCAAGAAAATATAGTTTAGTTTAAGTTAGCTAAACTTTGAAGTGGATGGTGGCTTGTCCCTCCCGGATGTTGAATGAAGGACACTGATGTTGATTTGTCCAAATAAATTAGAACATGATGGTCTTTTGATAAATGTGATGTTTTCTTCAGAGCTTCCCAAATTGCTCGTAGATCTCTGAAGTTCGAGGATTGTTGTCTTATGAGGTATGACCATTTGCCCTGGTAGGTTTCCTGCTGAACTACAGTTCCCCAACCCTGAAGACTGGCGTCCGTTGTGATTACAAGGGAACGTTCCTGGTTCCAGTATACTCCCTTCTTTAGGTTGCTGTCTATGAGCCAACACTTTAGGGAGTTTTACATTTCCATCTACAAAAATCTGTCTAGAGTCACTTGTGACCGGTTCCACCTGAATAGAATGAGTTTCTGAAGGGGTCTTAAATTAAATTGAGCCCAAGCAACTGCTGGGATACATGATGAGAGACCTCCTAGAATCTTCATTGTCGTCCTGAGAGCAGAATCTCCTCTTTTTAAATTCTCCTATCTGGTTTTGCATTTTTTCTATTTTGAGACATGGAAGGAATGATCTCTGAGAAACTTAATGCAAAGATAGCCCTAGAAACGTTTTCAAGCTGCTTGGAGAAAGGGTGGATCATCAATTGGGAGAAATCAAACCTAACGATTAGAGGTGGTTCAGAACTATCTGTAAATGGTTTTCTAATAGACTTATGCTGTCTGCCATCACTAAAATATCGTCCAGATACGGGATGACACCGATTGCTTCTCGTCTTAGTGCTGCTACCACCTCCACCATGATCTTGGTAAAGACTCTTGGCTCTGAGGAAATTTCAAAAAGGGAGACATACAAATTGATGTTGAATGTGACCCTTTGTCTGGATTGCAAATCTTAGGAATTTCCTTGATGTTTTGTGTATCAGCATACCTCAAATAGATTGAGGCCATTTCATCTTGACCTTCTTATATGTAACGTTTGTTCAAGGGTTTTAGATTTATTACAATTCTGGACTTTCCACTTTTTTTTTTTTTTTTTTTTTATTAAGAAAAAGCAAGAGTAGTGGCCCTGTCCTAGCTGATTTTTCGTGACAGGTTCTATTGCTCCTAATTGTAGTAAATATTATATGCCGATTTTTAAGGTACCTTGCTGTGAGGGAGGAAGAGTGGTAATAAACTTTTTTGGAGTGGAAGATTCTAACTCTATACGGTAACCCTCTCTTAGGATGTTTAGGATGCACGAATTTCATGTTATTTGCTCCCAAGTGCTTACAAAGGAGCATAGTCTTCCCTCTACTTCTATGGCATCATTGTTTCGGAATAGAGGAGGATGTTTCCCCTCTGTTAGGGTTGAAAAGGAAACTTCTTCCCCTACCCCCTTTTGCATAACCCCCACCTCCCTGTTTTTCCCTCATCTTTCTTTTGTTCTGATTGGTACTCATGGCCACGAAAATTTTGCCTTTTTGATTTATATGTCTCTTCTGGAAAGCCCTCTTCCTGTCGGTGGCGTTTTCTAAGATCTTGTCTAGATCTGGTCCAAAAACGTATTGGCCATAAAAGGGAAGGGAAATGAGCTTGTTTTTGGATGTAATATCCCCTGCCCATGCTTTCAGCCATAGATCCCATCTGGCTGTGTTAGATAAGACTGCAGTGCGTGCTGAAAGTTTTACGGATTAAGCCACAGCATCCGCTAAGAAACTAGTTGCCATTTTTAGTAACTGAATGCTCGCCAGAATCTGATCTCTCGGCATTTTATTGATTAGATGAATCTCCAATTGCTCTAGCCACAGATTAAGGGTTCTAGCTACACAAGTAGAAGCCACCCCTGGCTTAAGAAGGGCTGCCGTAGCCTCCCAGGTTTTCCTTAGTAGGCTCTCTGCTTTCCTATCCATGGGGTCTTTAAGTTGCGCTGTTCAAATGGGAGGTTGGTATGTTTTGCTACCTTAGCCACAGGTGTGTCCACTCTAAGAATGGATTCCCAATCGACGCAATCCTCATCGTTAAAAGGATAGTGCCTCTTGATACCCCTAGGAATGAAAGATCCTTTAGCTGGCTTTTCCCATTCTGACTTGATTAACTTTAGAATATTATCTGGAACTGGGAATACAGACTTTTTTTCCCCCAACCCCCCAAATATATCTTCCTGCACAGATATAGGCTTTTTAGGCACCTCCATCTGTATTGTGGCTCTAAATCGCTTTTATAAGCTCATCAATGTAATCCGGATTAAATAAAAAAAGTTTGTATTCATTATCTTCATCAGAAGATGTTTATGTTTTTTTCATACGTCTCAAAGTTCGACCCTTTAAAACGTCAGAATCCAAGTCATACACCGGATTGCGACTATCACGGATAATTTGAGGAGGGTTTTTAGAGGGGGCTGGATCCTGGGAAGCTAGTGCGGACTGAACTTTTTTTTAACTAATGTCCTGATATCTTCCAGGAAACTAGAGGATTCAGCAATTTACCACATTAGAAGTACATTCTTTACATAAGGGTTTAGCACCTGTACTGGGTAAACGATTATAACATAATCCACATTTCCTTGTCTTTTTAGGAGCTGAAGCAGAATCCTTTTCTCCCTGAAAAGTGTAAAGGAGAGAAGGATCAGCTAACCAGGGTATAGGGGTGATACACCATGTGCCTGATACCAGGCTACTCAACTCCTGGATTTGCTGCAGGCTCGGCTCCAGAGCCCGTCGTGATGGGGGCACTCATCTGTAAATGCTCCCGTCCGCCAGCAGACACTGTACTGCTCTCCTCCTGCAGAAAGGATTGCGCTGGCCGGACGCCATTGAGCAGGTCCTGCAGCCTTTTATCTTTCCTGTGACCAGCGGTGCCCAGAGATGCTGTCCGACTCCGCCCCCAGCGTCTGACATCACGCATCACAGTGTCGCTCTGGCCGCCATCTTCCTTCTCCTCTGCATATAATCCACCTGGACCACTGCAGGGGGGATCTTCGCAGGGGACAGCAACCGTCTGCGCCCGTGCACAGGCCCCAAGAAAAGGAGGGAGAGCCGCGCTCCGGATCTGACCTCAGCCTGTATTATGTTTTGTCTGGTGGGCCCCAAAAAGAGCCTCCATGCACCGCCCCTGCTTCCTATCCTGGTAGGACAGAAAAAACACTGGTGATGGAGGGGAGGAGTGGGATTTAACCCCTTAAGGACACGGCCCTATTTCACCTTAAGGACCAGGCCATTTTTTGGAAATCTGACCAGTGTCACTTTATGTGGTGATAACTTTAAAACGCTTTTACTTATCCAGGCCATTCTGAGATTGTTTTTTCGTCACATATTGTATTTCATGACAGTGGTAAAATAAAGTCGAAAAATTTCATTTTTATTTATAAAAAAATACCAAATTTACCAAAAATTTTGAAAAATTTACAATTTTCCAAGTTTCAATTTCTCTACTTCTAGAATACATAGTAATACTGCCAAAAAAAGTTATTGATTTACATTCCCCATATGTCTACTCCATGTATCGATTATTTTGGGAATGCCATTTCATTTTTGGGGACATTACAAGGCTTAGAAGTTTAGAAGCAAATCTTGACATTTTTCAGAAATTTTCAAAAACCCACTTTTTAGGGACCAGTTCAGGTCTGAAGTCACTTTGCGAGGCTTACATAATAGAAACCACCCAAAAATGACCCCATTCTAGAAACTACACCCCTGAAGGTACTCAAAACTGATTTTACAAACGTCATTAACCCTTTAGGTTTTCCACAAGAGTTAATGGCAAATAAAGATAAAATTTCTGAATTTCGATTTTTGGGAAAATTTTTGATTTTAATCCATTTTTCCAGTAACAAAGCAAGGGTTAACAGCCAAACAAAAGTCAATACTTATTGCCCCGATTCTGTAGTTTGCATGAACACCCCATATGTGGTCGTAAACTGCTGTATGGCCAAACGGCAGGGCACAGAAGTAAGGAACGCCATATGGTTTTTGGAAGGCGGATTTTGCTGGACTGGATTTTTGACACCATGTCCCATTTGAAGCCCCCGATGCACCCCTAGAATAGAAACTCCATAAAAGTGACTCCATCTAAGAAACTACACTCCTCAATGTATTCAAAACTAGTTTTACAAACTTTGTTAACCCTTTAGGTGTTCCACAAGAGTTATTGGCAAATGGAGATGAAATTTCAGAATTTCAATTTTTGTTACCTTGCCTCAAAAAAGTGTAATATAGAGCAACCAAAAATCATATTTACCCTAAAATAGTACCAACAAAACTGACACCTTATCCCGTAGTTTCAAAAATGGGGTCACTTTTTTGGAGTTTCTACTGTAGGGGTGCATCGGGGGCTTCAAATGGGACATAGTCTCAAAAAAACAGTCCAGCAAAATCTGCCTTCCAAAAACCATATGGCGTTCCCTTCCTTCTGTGCCCTGCCGTTTGGCCATACAGCAGTTTACAACCACATATGGGGTGTTTCTGCAAACTACAGAATCAGGGCAATAAAAATTGAGTTTTGTTTGGCTGTTAACCCTTGCTTTGTTACTGGAAAAATGGATTAAAATGGATAATTTGCAAAAAAATAGCTGTTTTGGGACAGTTTTGTATTTTTGTTATTTACATCGTTGAACTGACAGGTTAGATTGTGTGCTATTTCTATAGAGCAGGTTGTTACTGACGACAATACCAAATATGACTACTTTTTGGGGTTTTTGTTTCAGTTTTACATAATAAAGCATTTTTGAAAAAAATGATTTTTAGTGTCTCCACATTCTGAAAGCCATAGTTTTTTTTTTTTTTTTGCGATTGTCCTATGTAGGGGCTCATTTTTGCGGGATGAGATGGCGGTTTGAATGGTACTATCTTGGGGTGCATATGACTTTTTGATCACTTGCTATTACACTTTTTGTGATGTAAGGTGACAAAAAAATGACTTTTTACAACGTTTTTATTTTTATGTTTACGGCGTTCACCTGAGGGGTTAGGTCATGTGATATTTTTATAGAGCAGGTCGTTACTGACGCGACGATACCCAATATGTATACTTTTTTATTTATTTTGGTGTTACACAATAATATCCTTTTGAAACAAAAAAAAACATGTTTTAGTGTCTCCATAGTCTGAGAGCCATATTTTTTTCAGTTTTTAGGCGATCGTCTCAGGTTGGGTATAATTTTTGCGGGATGAGGTGGCGGTTAGATTGGCACTATTTGGGTGGTCATATGACTTTTTGATCGCTTGCTATTACACTTTTTGTGATGTAAGGTGACAAAAAAATGGCTTTTTGACAGTTTTTTTTTTTTTACAGTGTTTACTTGAGGGGTTAGGTCATGTGATATTTTTATAGAGCAGATTCTTACGGACGTGGAGATACCCAATATGTCTACTTTTTTAAAAAAAAATTACATTTAACAATAAAAAGCATTTTTGAAACAAAAAAAAATCATGTTTTAGTCTGAGAGGCATAGTTTTTTTACTTTTTGGGCAATTGTTTTATGAAGGGGCTCATTTTTTGCGGGATGAGATGGCGGTTAGATTGGTACTATTTTGGGAGGCATACGCCTTTTTGATTGCTTTGTATTACACTTTTAGTGATGTAAGGTGCCCAAAAATGACTTATTTACACCATTTTTGGGGTTTTTTTTATGGCGTTCACCTGAGGGGTTCAGTCATGTGATATTTTTATAGAGCTGTTTTTTACGGACGCGGCGATACCTAATATGTGTAGTGTATTTTTTTTTTACTTTTTATTCAGTGATTTGTGTTTTTATTTTTACTTTTTTTCACTTTTTACATTTTTTGACCCAGACCCACTTGGTTCTTGTAGATCCAGTGGATCTGGTGTCTATATAATACAGTACAGTACAGTATATAGTGTACTGCACTGTATTTTTACTTTTCACAGTCTGGTCAGACTTCTGCCTTTAGCAGAAGTCTGACCAGAGTTACTACTACCATGGCAAGCAGGGCGCTTCTGAAGCGTCCTGCTGCCATAGTAACCATCACCCACTGCCATTAGAGAGCAGTGGGTGATGGATAAGGAAGGAGGAGCTCCCTCCCTCTGCGATCCCAGCATAGCTCCCTCCCTGTTAACACCTTCCATACCGCGGTCCGTCCGGACCGCGTAAAGAAAGAGGTTAAGCGGCTGGCATCTGCAGCACAGATGCCAGCCGTTTTTCTATCAGAGTGCCAGCAATGTGCTGGCACTCTGATAGAACCACTAGACACCAGGGAATTATTACAAGGGAGGCGGGCGGGGGATCGCTATTGCGATCCCGCCTGCCACACTGCCCGCCTCCCGCCGCCGCAACCACCCCCCCCTGCACCCCCGCCGCCATAACAAGATCGGGGGATGCAGGGGGGGTTAATATGATCATCTTTGGGGCAATTAACTCTCTGATCAGAGATCCCTAAAACCGCTGCAAACCGCAGGTCTGAATTGACCTGCGGTTTGCAGCGATCGCCGATACGGGGGGGTCACATGACCCCCCTCGGCATTAGAACATGGTTCCTGCTGATCTACATCAGCAGGAACCATGTTGCTACAGCGCCCACATCGGGCGCAGTAGCAGTTTAAACACAGGGCGTACAGGTACGCCGTGTGTCCTTAAGGACTCGGACATTAGGGCGTACCTGTACGCCCTGTGTCCTTAAGAGGTTAAACCTATCTGTGTTTTTCCTGTCCTATCAGGGGAAGTCAGTCTCAGGATGTGGTGTCATGGAGACAACTATGGAAAATGAAAAGCTATACATTTTCTACAATAAAAGTGTTTTTGCAGTGCCTTCAGGATAGTACTTTATGGCCATATGGCTACGGCAGAATTTCCCTTGCAGGACTAGTGGACATTACAGACCGCGAGTGTGTAGGGTAACAAAATATTCCACAAAACCGAGGTTAATGGTGGATACTGTCTAAGATGGAGGTCTAGAGGTAGAGCCATCGATACACTTTCCACCTATGTTCAGAGAACACTTGAGCCTCAGGAAGGATAAAAGCCAGGAGTAAAAGAAAACATGTATTATTACTGCTTTATTCAAACACAGAAACGCTATTAAAAACTTGAGATTGTATGCTCCTTGGAAGCCTTTCCAGTCAGATTTATGGAGATTGGCACTTCAAAATGTGAAAGAAAATGTAAAGAAGAATGAAAATCCATATTACAAAAACACAAACACAATATACAGCTAAATGTAAATGTAATGTACAGCTAAACTATATACAACTGCACTCAGAATACAAAGTGTCGACACAACATAAAAAGAAGTAAGGCACTGGACCTGTCTGGATTGTACGTGTCCTGAAGATCTGCTGCCAGCACAGCTTGCATTTGCTCTTCTTCCTTACAATGCATTATACTGCATTCCGGGTGGATATTAAGGACTGGTATTGGACATTACAGTTGTTTAATTGGATTTCTCTTCATGATCGATGCCTTGCAATATGCTTCAATGGTTTGCATGTGAACCGCTGAATATTTTGGGTGTTTTGTAGCATTAAATAAATTGCAGGATGAAACATAATACTGAACTTTTAAAAAGGAAAAGAACACCCACGACAGCCATTTTTATAAGCCTAACATGCTTTCCATTGCAGGCATTCTAAGGGTGCTTAACAGCATAGTAATTGGTCCGTTACCCCAGCACAAAGTTTACCGAATACTCTGAAGAGGGAGCGAAAAAAAAAAAAGAAAAAAAAAGTTAGCTACTGTGTACTAGATTAAAGGGGTTCTCCGGGCCTGTATCTAAAATGGCTCTTTTAACCAACCTGTGGAGAGAATACACTTTCAGCAGTACTTACCCTTTCTTCGCTCTGCTAGTTCCGCAATCCTGGCTCTTCCTCTGACGTCGCAACTGGATGTGTTGCTGTTTCTTCCTGTCCCACTGCATAATGTAGATACAGCATCTCCGATGGTGACATCAGAGGAACAGCCTGCAGCCGAGATAGTGGAACTGGCAGAGCAACGGAAGGGTAAGTACTGCTGAAAGTGTATTTTCTCTACAAGTTACCTGAAAGAGTCCTTTTAGGTACAGACCCCCCTTTAATTTTAACAATTTATAGGTCCGAATTCATTTTTGAGGACCAGGAGACAGGATAGTTTCCAATCAGGAAAAATATTGCAGCCCTGTACAGAATTGGTGTCTTGCATCTGGCCGAGTCCGCTATCACTTGCGCGGTCCAAGTCTTTCTGAGCAGTAAAACAGGTCAAGTCTCTAATGCACACAGTCCTAGAGATTTCAGAGCTCTTAAAACGTGGCTGATGTGTTACTTCATTACTCCTTACATCCTTCTGGAAGTACCCTTCAGTAAATGCAGAACATGAGGAATGGTGTAGTCTTATGAGAAGGGTTCAGTCTCCTGAGATTCCTCACTTGGTTGGAGGTTTCCTTTCTGTACCTCCAACTCCTCCGCACTCATCATAGTGGGGTCTATTGCTGCATATCTGGTGCCATGGAACTGACGCAGGTGAATCTGAAAAAGAAGCAAACCATGAAGTCTCAAATTAAAATGAAAGAATGTGGACACATTTTACTTTTCATTTAGGGCGCATTCAGACGGCTGCAGTGTTTTGCGGTCTGCAAATAGTGGATCCGCAAAACACCGATACCGGCAGTGTGCCTTTCACATTTTGCAAACCACACATGGTCGGCCCTATGATAGAAATAACTATTCTTGTCCGCGATTGCAGACAATAGGACATGCTATATATTTTTTGGGGGGCCGTAGAACGTAACTACAGATGCGGAAAACACACGGTGTGCTGTCCTGTCCACATGTTTTGCGGCCCCCCGATTGAAATTAATGGGTCCGCACCGATTTGGTTGCATGATTAAGTTTGCCCTAGGAGTACAAGTCTTTAGACAAAGCTTGGCAAACCTCTTTTATAGATTGCAGTATAGGGAAAGCAGCAGACCCCAAACCTTTCCTGCTGCCAGTGCAAATTCTGCTTACTGGAGTCTCAGGCGGGGAGCAGCACTAATAGTCACATACTGCTTTTTAGGAAATCAGGTCACAAATAGGCAACCCGCATATCATGTGACTGGCTGAAAAGTAAAACTTGTCAATGATGAGCTGGGTCTGGTAGTTAAAGGGGTTCTCCGAGCTTTTACTATTGATGACCTATCCTCTGGATAGGTCATCAATATACATCGGCCGGCACCCCCACCAATCAGCTGTATGAAGGGAAGGTGAACGCAGTGTGCACGTGCCGTCTCCTCCATAGAAGAAGCAGCAGGAAGAGAGACGGCATGTGCACTGCGTGTGCCATCTCCTCATACAGCTAATCTGCGGGGGTGCCGGGTGTCGGACCCCTGCCAACCTGATATCGATGATCTATCCTGTGTAAAGGTTATCAATATTAAAAGCCTGGAAAACCCCTTTAAAGACTATTTTCATTCACATCAATTAGGCAAAACAGCAAGAATAGCCCATGGACAGTGAATGGTGGCAGTGTTTCTGGTGGAAGGAAACTATTACCTTTTCATCTAATCCTAGAAAACACCTCTTAGGGTTTTCATAAGTGTTATCTGTGCAACTTATTCCAGATAATACACTCAACTGATAAAAATAACTTAGAGCTGCAGGTAACGGCCCTTTTACTTGAGCCTAGTGATCAGTTGAACAAACGTTCATGGGAAGGCTGGTTTCCGATCAAACAGGGGACGTGATGCAGACATAATATGAAAAGTGTAATGGGTCCTTTACACGCTTCCTTCCCAACAATCTGCTAGATCGTCGTCCCGTGCAATTTAAGTGAAGGAAAACCGAAGAAAGAGGAAACATGAACGCTATTCTGTTCTGATAAAATGGGCAGCAGCTACTCCATTTTTTATTTAGGACACTGCTTTGTATTAGGTAAGAAAATAAAGATGGATTGTATTTGTAGCTCGATGTTCAGCTACATGCCTGTATTGACGCTACTTTGTCATATGGAGCGGATTTTTAACTCTAAGAAGTGAAAAAAAAATGAGAGGCAGAAGTGCTGCTCGGTGTGCTCTTCCCCTTTGGATTTCATCTGCTTGGCTGTTCAGGCATGTGGACTATGGATTATTATGGTACATAGAGCATATATGGAATCTGTATTCCACATGCTTGAAAAGCCATGCAGAGCCGATGAAAGCTAAAGGGGTAGAGTGCTTTGAGTCACACTTCTGCCTCTTTTTTCTTTTTAAACATAGGTTTAGTTACTCTTTAAAAGGGATGTCTGGTTTCAAGAGAAAACCGGACAACCCTCGGGATCATCCAGCAATAAGGAACTAATAAGCACTTAGGCCTCTTTCACACTTGCGTTGTGAGGATCCGGCGTGCACTTTCGTCGCCGGAAAGCCCGCCGGATCAGTCACAACGCAAGACAACTGAAAGCCTTTAAAGACTGATCAGTCTTCAAAATGCTTTCAGTGTTACTATGGCAGCCAGGACGCTACTAAAGTCCTGGTTGCCATAGTAAGTAGTGGGGAGCAGTATACTTACAGTCTGTGCGGCTCCCAGGGCGCTCCACAATGACGTCAGAGCGCCCCACGCGCATGGATCACGTGATCCATGCTCATGAGGCGCTCTGGCGTCATTGTGGAGCGCCCCGGAATTCGGCAGCCGCACAGATGGTAAGTATGTATACTTCTCCCCTGCCTCCCCACTACACTTTACCAGGACTTTAGCGTTCTGGCTGCCATGGTAACCATTCACAAAAGCTAAAGGTCGGATCCGGCGACGCGTCGAAACGACATTTAGCTTAATGCCGGATCAATGATTTTCAATGGGCATTAATTCCGGATCCGGCGTTACGGCATGTCTTCCGGATTTTTGGACGGAGACAAATCTGCAGCATGCTATGGTTTTGTCAACGTCCAAAAACCGTTCACATACTGAATGGAAGACATCCTGATGCATCCTGAACGGATTTCTCTCCATTCAGAATGCATTAGGATAAATCCTGATCAGTATCTTTCCGTCCTAGAGCCCTGAGGACGGAACTCTAGAACGGAAAGAAAAAGCGCAAGTGTGAAAGAGGCCTTACCTGGCAGATCTCACCCCACCACTCCAATTTTCCCAGCTGGACCCCATTTACCCGGCTGCAGCGGTGAGGTCATGTCAACAACACATGACTGCTGCAGCCAAACACTGGCCCCTTCGGTGTTCCCGCTGGAAGCCAGACATCGCATTTAAAGGTTGTTATCCTAGAAAAGAAAATCATGACCAATCCTCAGGGTAGGTCATCATTATCACATCGGCAGGGGTCCGAGTCCCGGCACCTCCGCTGATCAGCTTTTTCAGGGAGCTGCTGTGCTCTCCAATCCAAGCACGGCCCTGTACATTAGATAACAGCTAAGTTTGGTATTGCAGGTCAGTCCCATTGACTTGAATAGGGCTGAGCTATAAGTAGGCCACGTGGCTGATATATGGTGAGGTCACTGGCCTCGGAAAAGGCAGCCATGCTCACAGAGTGCCTGGCCTCTTCTAACAGCTAATCAGCGGGGGTTAGAGCCCCGCAGATCTGATGTTATTGACCTATCCTGAGGTTATCTTGGATAAGATATTGATGGTTAACACCTTTAACTCTGTCATTCCTTGGGTTTAAAGGGAATGCGTCATCAGAAGAGGACATTGTTTAAAATTACATTTTTATATTTAACATATTTTCGATGTTATTTTTAATTTTCCATGTCAATATCTTTATTCAACTAAAATCCTCAAGTTTTCATACTGGCCACTAAGCCTAACAATAGGCACCACTTCTTGGTCTGTACAGATCTCTTTACTGCAGTTACCTGCTTATCTGTCTCTCTAATCCTGCCTGTAATTATATCACCTTTGTGTATAGATAAGAAGGGATGCACAAGAAAAGAATAGATAAGCCTTGACAATGACCTCTGCACAGAACATGCCTAGAAAACTCTCCCATAGTAGTCAATGAGGTCCCCTCCAGACCCTGGGTCTATGGCAGCTCAGGTAAGATGCAAGCCCCCATGATCATGCTCAGAAAATAGAATACAAACATCTGCAATCAAAAAATAAAAACAGATTATGAATAAAAAAGGGATGTGTGTCACTATCTGGTTTTAACCGACAGATAATATTTTTGGTGACGCATTTCCTTTAAAGAGGTCTTGATGTCTTGAGTGCAATAGTTTTAATACTAAATTTCTGGAGATCATTCAGGGGCTTGAGTCAGTATCACGGGGGTTTATGCTTTTATCTGGATGGACATGGCAGAAGAACTAGATGGACCTATGTCTTTCTGAACATTGCTTTACATAAGATGGCAACAATTTCTCTGTAGCGTTCGGTCAGTGCTCATCCCCAGTGACCCTTTGCACCACTAGGTCTGTAAATGCAGAATGCTTAAGAACAGGTACAGCAATTTTTATTTTTTCATACGGTGTGTCTTTGTATTTTTTGTAATTCACCAACAGATTGCACAAGACTATATGAAATACAGCAACGTTACCGGTCAAATGTTTCTGTATTCCATGGATCCTTGTGCGATCTGTTGGTGGATCACATAAAATAATAATAAAAAAAATTAAAAAGACACACTTTATGCAAGAATAAAAACAGAGTTACTTAAAAGGTTACATCTTTCTGAACCTTACTATGTTACTAGAACACAGATCGGGCCCAGTACACTGAAGACATACTTGTACATAAAGGTTGACTTCTGCACTCCGGCACAAGTACGGGAAGTTTCCCCCAGTTTTCAGGTGGGCCCTCCTGGCATTAGGGTACAGCTTGTACATCTCTTCTTTGGCATCTGTTGAGAGAGCGCTCTGATCGAATACCTGCACAAAGTAAGAACAATACTGCATTTAAAAGGCATGTTCATGACGACATCATTCAAGCTGTGTTAACCTAAGGGCTCATGCACATTTACAGAAATACAATAGCTGCACTGCCATTTAACTCCTTAATGATCACACCTGTTTGGGCTTAAGTACATTTTTCATTTTTGACTCTCCACATTTCAGTAGCCATAGCTTTTTTTTACCGACGTTGCTGTATGATCCTTATTTTATGTGGGAGATATTGTATTTTCCACACTCTTGTATGAGGTAAATATGACCTACTGTGTAATTTATGGGGGGGTTTGCAGCTCAGACATAGAAAGAAAAAGTTATTTCCGTCATTGTTTCTTTAGTTTATTTCATACTTTTCACCTTTAAGTAAACTCTTCAGGTAACTACAGTTGTGTGGATACCTAATCAGTCTGGCATTTTTATTCACTTTTTTTTTCTCCGGACATATTCCCTTAAGGCCTTTTTCACACTAGCGTTTTTGCTTTCCGTCCTAGAGTTCCGTCCTCGGGTCTCTAGGACGGAAAGCTACTGATCAGGATTATCCCCATGCATCCTGAATGGAGAGAAATCCGTTCAGGATGCATCAGGATGTCTTTCGTTCAGTATGTCAACGTTTTTTGGACGTTGACAAAAGCGCAGCATGCTGCGGATTTGTCTCCGTCCAAAAATCCGGAAGACATGCCGTAACGCCGGATCCGGAATTAATGACCATTGAAGTGCATTAATCCGGATCCGGCCTTAAGCTAAACGTCGTTTCGGCGCATCGCCGGATCCGACGTTTAGCTTTTGTCAATAGTTACTATGGCAGCCAGGAGCTAAAGTCCTGGTTGCCATAGTAAAGTAGAGGAGCGGGGAGCGGCATACTTACATTCCGTGCGGCTCCCGGGACGCTCCAGGATGACGTCAGGGCGCCCCAGTGCATAGATCACGTGATCGCATGGATCACGTGATCCATGCGCGCGGGGCGCTCTGACGTCATTCAGGAGCGCCCCGGGAGCCGCACGGCATGTAAGTATGCCGCAACCAACGCTAGTAGCGTCCTGGCTGCCATAGTAACACTGAAAGCATTTTGAAGACTGATCAGTCTTCAAATGCTTTCAGTTCACTTGCGTTGTGCCGGATCCGGCGTGCATTCCGGCTACGGAAGTGCACGCCGGATCTTCACAACGCAAGTGTGAAAGAGGCCTTAGGCATTAATATTTTATATGTTTATTTTTAATGGGGTTGTCCACCTTTTAGATATTGATGATATCCTCCAGGTAGGTCATCAATATCAAATCAGTGGGGGGCCCCCCACACCTAAGGATATGTTAATGTCAAAAAGGTAGGCAACCCCTTTAAAAACTTATCATACATTATACTCTGTCACTGTGAGACAGGATGTTATTAGGACAAGACGTACTAGTTCACACAGTCAGTGTTTGATCAGCGATTGTGAGGTATAATAGAAAGATTTGCATCTGTTCTGTGATTGTGACCCACACCTGGTTTTGGCTCACACATCACTGACTCAACCTATTACACTGGCAGATTATTTTTAAGATAAATCGCTAACCAGTGTTTGTATGAACGCTGGTTAACGATCATCTGGCAGTACAATATTACCCGATGATTGGGTAATCGAGATCTTTTTAACATGTTTCAAAATCCTGGTTTGCCAGCGCACAGATGGTGCTGTGTAATAGGTGCCCTGCTGCCGGCAAACAATGAGACAGTATAGGGATGAGTGATGCATTAGTGATCGCTTGTCCCCATACTGAGGAGATCGCTGCATGTAATAGCAGCGGTCTACTCCTCTAGCAAGCAGGCGATTGACGGGAGGTAACACTTCACTCCCGACAATCATCTGCTCTATCTTTCCATGTAATAAGTCACTTAAGGTCAGGGGCAGATTGGCCATAGACCTTACAGGGAAACTTCCCAGTGGGGCGATGCCCAAGGGGCCGCCTGGGCCCTCCTCATGGCCGGCCAGTGGAAGTATTTGGGGATGTATTTTGTGATGGACTGTGGTATTTGGCTCTGTTGGGGTGGTATTATGTGCCACAATACGGTATTGCTGGCCCTGCCTTCCATCAATTTGGACCTGACTACAAAACGGGGCCACTTTTAGTATTTTTTCCAGGGCCACTTTAAGTTCCCAGTCTGCCTCTGCTTAACGTGCATGTCTGACTGACTCTTGATCATGTTAAAAGATTTTACTGTACGGCTATGCAGGGCACTGGACCTAATCTGTTAGCCAATGAAAAATTGTATATGCTTATGATACCAAATAAAAAGCCGTTTCCGCGCTTCCTGCAAGCCACTTCCTGGTAGTGGCCTGAGGAAGCGCGGTCGCCGCTCATCTGTGCCTGTTGGAAGCCGTGCGCACTCATTCCCCTCCATGTATGCAATTTCTATTGTGGATACAATAAAGAAGAAGGTTTTAGAAGAAGTCGGTGAGTGCCGCCTCTCATTTCTGATATTTGTTGCACATGTTTAAGGACTCTTTTTGCTCGGGAGGCTGAGCACCTTATGCAAACATCAGAGGGCCTGTGATACGGGATAAGCTCCTTTATGTGATGCCAGAAGAGGTGGAACAGTAGTGCCATCTCAGAATGCTGTCTCTATTTTATATATCTTACATTATTCTGATATCCGACTAGGACATCTGAGGGGGTCCCAAAATGAACATTAATGCTGCTTGCACATCCATTACATGGGGCAAAATATGCTAGGAGGGCTCATGCAATTGAAAATCTGAGCTTGTTATTACTGTACAGTAGATATCAATGAATAGTTTGGGCCATAAGCCTCCAATACACCTGTTTTGGAGACCTGTGTCTCCATGGTTACAGACTACAATCAAACCCCGTGTGTAGTCTGATCCAGCAACGTTACTTCACTAAAAGCAGATATGTCAAGGTCACTGCTGAAATAATAAAATGACAATGTTTTTCTATTAATAATGTAGTATACCCTTGATAAAATATAGCAAAAGGTGTATGAAGTTGCAGATAAAGAAGAGTACTCACATCCATTATGGTGACAGCAAGGTCCCGGATTTTGTGTGGCTCAACGTATGAATTCTGGCAATTTAAGGTAAGACGAGATGCAAGTTCACTCTGACCGAGACTTTCCAGCTAAGAAACAAGAAAGGGCTTATTATTTAGAAACCATTGGTTGCAAGAAATACAATTATAAGTGGTACATCACCCGCCTGTTCTTCAACAGATCTGAATAAAATATCAAGCAGCACGGTGGCTCAGTGGTTAGCACTGGTTCCTTGCGGCGCTGGGGTCCTAGGTTTGAATCTCCCAAGGACACCATCTGCATGGAGTTTGCATGTTCTCCCCGTGTTTGCGGGGGTTTCCTCCCACACTCTAAAGACATACTGATAGGGAACTTACATTGTGAGCCCTACTTGGGATAGCGGTGTGATGATAATGTCTATAAAGCATTGCAGAATATGTCAGCGCTATAGGAGTAAAAGAAAATCTAGGTCACAAGATTTTGGCAGTGCCCAATAATGATGAGTATGAAGGATCAGGTGGATATATTGATATTGACTGACATTGATAAAGACATTTAGGTGCAGTTTTCACCTAATAATCCCATCAGAAGTCATGTAAATAGATCTGACACCCAAGACTACAACCTGGCTTAATGCAGGAGTTGTGCCAAAAACAGGTTTGGATCCCTTCTACTGGTGGCAGTTATACTTGGGATAATGCCAATATATGCATAACTTACAGAGCAGAATAAGTTAGGTGAGGATTTGCTGTCTTACCCGATCTACCATAAAATCGATGGCATCTGCCATTACAGGATCCACAGGGCCAGAAGAAAAGTTTCCTAGGACAATCTTCTTCAGCATAAATGCAGGCATGAGCCAAAAGCTGCAAAATATGACATAAAAATTACAATGATACAAATGTCTAGTGCTTAAAGATAATTTATGATGACCCCCTCCATCAGCTGTTTCAGGGAGTGGTGTGCTCACCGGAGCTCTGGTGAACACTGAGGGTCCCCGGCAGCTTTCCAAGCACAGTCCTGTACATTATAGAGCAGCTGTGCTTGGTACTGAAGCTCAGTCCCATTCGCTTGAATGGGACTGAGCCATAAATGGGCCTCGTGACCGATGCATGGTGACCTCACTGACCTAGGAAGAGGCCACGGTGCCCGGTCTCCAAGAGCTGTACCGGGTGTCGGACCCCTGCTGATATGACATTGATCACCTATCCTGAGGATAGATCATGGATATGTTTTCCTGGATAACGCCTGTAAACTCCCGCCAAAAATTTGATTCACTGACCTGTTAGGGTACTTTCACACTTGCGGCAGGACAGATCCGACCGGCTGTTCACCCTGTCGGATCCGACCTGCCGCCATTTTGCCGTGCCGCCGCTCTGTCCCCATTGACTATAATGGGGGCGGAGTTACGGCGCAGCACGGACTAAAAGTACTGCATGTCCGACTTTTTATTCCGGCGACCTCTGCCTGCCGGATCCATCCTGCCGGAAGTGTGAAAGTACCCTTAGAAAGGTACATGATATAATCTGTAGTCAATGTAACTATCTTACCAGTGGCTGTATTGGTGAGTTTTGATCTCCTTTCTGAGCCTCCGCTGTGTCATGTGACCAGCAATCAGACTCTCCAACTGACACAGCATCTTATGTGTGGACAGGAAGTCAGTGTCTCCATGTATTCCTATGGGAGCTTTAACCCCTTCTTGACTACCCACTATGTATAGACGTCCTATCTGCGCATGCCCCTTGCAGATAGCAAGTATATACACACATGCAGACAGCGCTTTAATCCCAGCGCTGATCAGCGCTGGGACTAAAGCTCTTGTTCCTGCAATCTAGCCAGAGTAGGTCGGGTCCTGGCTGACAAAGCGGGGACCTGAGGGGACCCACTTCTGCCTTCTCCTGTGTCGGCAGGAGAGCAGTTCCTGAGCGCATGGTGGAGAGAGCAGGAAGCAGCAGAGCCGCTTCCTCTTAGTCCTGGTGGACATGTGACCGCCGGGGGTGTCTGGGGCAGGAGCAGAGCTGCAGGGTCTTTTAATGACCTCCTCGGTGACATATTATGTGCCAAAAACAAATTAAAATATAAGTAAAAAAAATAAATAAATACAAAATGAAAGAAAAATATATATTAAAAGCGCAGTCGCTAACAGAAACAGTCACCATAATCGCCCCGTTCACTTAAACCTATACATGTTACATATGAAAACGATAGTCACAAAATAGGGAACCCATTGCAATAATTAATTTGTGTCATTTTTTAATATTTAAGAAATAAAAAGCTATAATAAACAAAAAATACGTTTTAATAATAATTAGTGGTTTTCCTCCAAATTAAACCCAAAGGAAAAATTTTAAAATAATTTTTGTAGTCAAATAAAAAAAGCTACGGTCACTAAACCACCATGTGCACAAAATCACAAAAAGTTGCCTAGACATTCAGGCCTTTTTTTTGGGCCCGGTCATAAAAGGATTAATGTAAGTCACATAGGAATGAATAGAGAAGTAACGGACTTCCTGTCCTGTGTCAGTTTGAGATCAGAGAGTTGGTCACATGACATCAATTTCTAGAAGGTCAGAGAATGAACATTTGGAAAAACAACTAGAAAACAGATTAAGTGAAGAAAAAAACTGGGTTAACTGGGTTAAGGCCTTATTCACACGTCCGCATATATGTCCGCATGTATTCCGCAATTCTGCGGAATACATGCGGACCCATTGACTGTAAATGGGGCACGGAACGATGTGGAGAGCACACACTGTGCTCTCCGCATCAGTTTTTGCGGAGTGCGCCGCAGCTCCGCAAAAAAGTAGAGCATGTCCTATTCTTGCCCACAATTGCGGACAAGAATAGACATTTCTATGGGGCTGCCGGCTGGGTGTGTTTATGGATCCGCAAAAAATAGATGTCGGGACTACACAGACAGCCGAGTTGTGCTACACTTTTTTGGAATTCCTATTCACTTGTACATAAAATACTGAAACAGTGTTGGTTTGGGTCCCAGAGGTTGAACCCTCATCTATCAGACATTAAAAAGGCTCTGTCACCAGGATCAGCCCTATTAAACCATTATTCATTTATTTTTATAGTATAGCCTTTTTAAATGGGTTTGAATAAGAGAAAAAGAATTTACCGTATTTTTCGCTTTATAAAACGCACCTGATAAGACGCACCCCAGATTTTAGAGTAGGAAAATAAGAAAAAAATGTTTTTCCATCAGACCTCATATCAGCCCATTCAGAGCCTTATTAGACCTCAGATCAGCCCATCAGACCTCAGATCAGCCCATCAGACCTCAGATCAGCCCATCAGACCTCAGATCAGCCCATCAGACCTCAGATCAGCCCATCTGACCTCAGATCAGCCCATCTGTAGCCCCAATCAGACCTCAGATTAGCCCATCAGTAGCCCCAATCAGACCCCAGATTAGCCCATCAGTAGCCCTAATCAGACCCCAGATCAGCCCATCAGTAGCCCCAATCAGACCTCAGAATAGCCCATCAGTACCTCCATCAGACCTCGGAATAGCCCATCAGACCTCAGATCAGCCCATCAGTACCCCCAATGAGACTTTAGAATAGCCAATCAGTACCCCCATCAGACCTCCGAATAGCCCATCGGTACCCCCATCAGGCCTCCGAATAGCCCATCAGTACCCCCATCAGGCCTCAGATCAGACTAAAATAAAAAAAAATCATCTTACCTGTCCTGCGCCGCGGCTCCTCTTCAGCAGTCGCACTCCCATTTTCCCGACCTGCGCTGCACTGTCACATGACTGCATGAAGCGTCAGGTCATGGTGCGTGCACTACGTCCTGACGCTGTATGGGGACAGCACAAGCAGCGGCGCAGACAAGGGAGGGTAACTATTACCCGAGCCTGCGGCACTTTACTACCCACTCCTAATACATACTACTGAGCGCTTCCATAATGAAAGCACTCATTAGTATTCGTTTTATAAGATGCACGGACATTTCCCCCCCCCACTTTTGGGGGGGGGGGGGGGAAGGGTGTCTTATAAAGCGAAAAATACGGTACATCCCTTTTGGGATTTGAACCTAGAATCTCTACATGCATGGTAGACCACCAAGCTATAGCATCATCACATATAGATATGATTACTTGCTAGGAAACAGCTCTGCCTTCAGCATGTCTAGCCCTGTCAATCAACAGGGAAGGGGGAATGTGCAGAGATAGTGCTCAGATGATTCAGCCCCGCCTCCTGGTGCTTCAATCGTTCATTTGCATATGCATAAAAACACATATCTTTGCAGCTGTTTATTACACAGAAAAAAGAAAAGTATAGTTCTAATCAGCATGATGAGCCCTACCAGGCAGTATGTTTGGCTTATTAGGGTTGATCCTGGTAACAGAGCATCTTTAAGGGCATATCCTGTCCTTTGTATCTGACTTCTCTAAAGATAGCGGCTCAATTGATATCACCAGGGGATGCCATACTAGAGTTCACTACTGGAGAAATCTAGCATTACATGGCAGCTGAATGGACTACTATGTAACGCACGGACTTGCAGGGTTTGCCCGGGCAAGAGCCACTCTCTCTTCTGGCTCATAAATTGCAGCACCTCCACTTTATTGTGTATCAGGCAATTCAGACGGCACTCCAAAATTTTTTTGCTTAGTGGATTTTTATTTGTTTAACCGGACATGGTGGTCCACTTTATTGTGGAGATGCCCTGATAACAAGGTACCAGGATCACAGCCATTGTTCAAAATGATATGGACGAAAACTGTCAGTAAATGTTCAAGTACTTGTGGAAAGGAAGCAAGACAATAGCAATACATTAGTCATTTTTAATAATATGCTGCCCGATGGTTCATTCACCTGTTCGCTGTCCAAGTTTGGTTGAAAATGGAAGTGTCGCTGAAGGCATTGCACAAGACGAGGGACTGGACCCTGGGAGACTTGTGTGTGTACTCTGCAAATTTCTGAGCCAGAAAACCACCAAGGGATGCGCCAAACAAGTGCACCTATATATAAGGAATAAAAAACAGACTGAGGAACAAACGCCAGAACTCCGATAATGTCCTTCTAATGAACACAGAGATCCCTAGCTATGGACGCCACTTATCAGAGGCGACAGGAGGCAGACACTGAAATTTAGAAAAATCATCACCTTCTGCACTTCCCTGTTTTTGCCATCTCATGAATTTTCTAATGCAAACCGATAAATCACAGACACATGAATCCTATGCGATTTATGTATTCCAATCCTCATATAATGCAAAAAAATTAAATAAAAATCCACTAGCAAATTAAAAACGCCAGCCTGGGGAAAAACATGTCTATATAGTATGCTGAACTCAAAGGATTAGACCTCATGCACCAAGCCACAATACAGCACTACGGGGGCATAGAGGGATTTTGTAATACGAAATGTAGCTATGTAATCCCATGCTGTATAGAGGCAACAAACTACAGGAAAAACACCACATTACAACGAGTTCTGCCAAAGAAAACAGAGATCAACTATATCTGTACAGCTTGCTGCACACAGTAAGTTTCCCAGAGACATAAAAATGGGGCACTTGACGAGACAAGCTTCCATACTTGTATGAAGGGTTTGTGAGAGCCTTTAACCACTTGAAGACCACAGGTTTATACCCCCCCTAGTGACCAGGCCCTTTTTTACAAATCTGCACTACACTACTTTCACCGTTTATTGCTCGGTCATACAACTTACCACCCAAATGAATTTTACCTCCTTTTCTTCTCACTAATAGAGCTTTCATTTGGTGGTATTTCATTCTTGCTGACATTTTTACTTTTTTTGCTATTAATAAAAATGTAACAACATTTTTGCAAAAAAATGACATTTTTCACTTTCTGTTGTAAAATTTTTTTAAAAAAAACTACATCTCTATATAAATTTTTCACAAAATTTATTGTTCTACATGTCTTTGATAAAAAAAATCCAATAAGTGTATATTTATTGGTTTGGGTAAAAGTTATAGCGCTTACAAACTATGGTGCAAAAAGTGAATTTCGGCATTTTGAAGCAGCTCTGACTTTCTGAGCACCTGTCATGTTTCTTCAGGTGCTAGAATGCCAGGATAGTATAATACCCCCAAATCACACCATTTTAGATAGAAGACACCCCAAAGTATTCACGGAGGGGCATGGTGAGTTCATGTATCATTTCATTTTTTTCACAAGTTAGCGGAAAATGACACTTTCTGAGGAAAAAAATAATAATAAAGTTTCCATTTCTGCTAACTTCTGGCAAAAAATATAAAATCTCAGACGGACTCACTATGCCCCTCAGTGAATACCTTGGGGTGTCTACTTTCCGAAATGGGGTCATTTGTGGGGTGTGTTTACTGTTCTGGCATTTTGGGCGGGCTAATTGTGAGCAGCCCTGTAAACCCAAAGGTACTCGTTGGAATTTGCTCACTTCAGGCAGCAAAAGTGACACACATGTAGTAGCCGTACTCAGAGAAGTAGGGCAATATGTTTGGGGTGTATTTTTACATATACCATGCTGGTGAGAGAAATATCTCTGTAAATTGTCAACTTTGTATAAAAAATTTAAAAAGTTGTCGCTTACAGAGATATTTCTCACACCCAGCATGGGTATATATAAAAATACACCCCAAAACTCATTGCCCTACTTCTCCTGAGTACGGCGATACCACATGAGTGACACTTTTTGCAGCCTGGGTGCGCAAAGGGGCCCTAAAACCAATGAGTACCTTTAGGATTTCACAGGACATTTTTACGCATTTGGATTCCAGACTTCTTCTCAGGCTTTAGAGACCTCTAAAATGCCAGGGCAGTATAAATACCCCACAAGTGACCCCATTTTGAAAGAAGACACCCCAAGGTATTCCGTGAGGGGTATGGTGAGTTCATGTAAAATTTTATTTTTGTCACAAGTTAGTGGAATATGAGACTTTGTAAAAAAATAAAAAATAAAATATCAATTTCCGCTAACTTGTGCCAAAAAACATTCTGTGAACTCGCCATGACCCTCACGGAATACCTTGGGGTGTCTTCTTTCCAAATGGGGTCACATGTGGGTATTTATACTGACCTGGCATTTTAGGTCTCTAAAGCGTGAGAATCCAAATGCGCAAAAATGGCCTGTGAAATTCTAGCAGTACTCATTGGTTTTAGGCCCCTTTGCACTTCAGGCTGCAAAGTGTCACACATGGTATGCGACTCAGGAGAAGTAGGCAACGTAGTTTGGGGTGTATTTTTATATATACCATACTTGTGTGAGAAATATCTCTGTAAATGACAACTTTTAAAAAAAATTATACAAAGTTGTCAATTTACAGAGATATTTCTCTCACCCAGCATGGGTATATGTAAAAATACACCCCAAAACACATTGCCCTACTTCTCCTGAGTACGGCGATACCACATGAGTGACACTTTTTGCAGCCAAGATGCGCAAAGGGGCCCTAAAACCAATGAGTACCTTTTAGGAGGGCATTTTTACGCATTTTCTTCTCACGCTTTAGGGCTCCTAAAATGCCAGGTCAGTAGAAATACCCACATGTGACCCCATTTTGGAAAGAAGACACCCCAAGGTATTCCGTGAGGGGCATGGCGAGTTCACAGAAGATTTTTTTGGCACAAGTTAGCGGAAATTGATTTTGTATTGTTTTTCTCACAAAGTCTCCCTTTCCGCTAACTTTTGACAAAAGTTCAATTTTTCATGGACTCACCACACCCTCAGCGAATACCTTGGGGTGTCTTCTTTCCAAAATGGGGTCATTTGTGGGGTGTTTGTACTGTTCTGGCATTTTGGGCGGGCTAATTGTGAGCAGCCATGTAAAAGCTAAAGGTACTTGTTGAATTTGGGCCCCTTTGCACATCCAGGCTGCAAAAGTGTCACTCATGTGGTATCGCCGCACTCAGGAGAAGTAGGCAATAGTTTGGGGTGTATTTTACATATACCCATGTTAGGTGAGAGAAATATCTCTGTAAATTGACAACTTTGTATAAAAATTTTAAAAGTTGTCGCTTACAGTGATATTTCTCACACAAAGTATGGGTATATGTAAAAATACACCCCAAAACACATTGCCCTACTTCTCCTGAGTACGGCGATACCACATGTGTGACACTTTTTGCAGCCAAGATGCGCAAAGGGGCCCTAAAACCAATGAGTACCTTTAGGATTTCACAGGGCATTTTTACGCATTTGGATTCTCACGCTTTAGGACCCCTAAAATGCCAGGGCAGTATAAATACCCCACAAGTGACCCCATTGTGGAAAGAAGACACCCCAAGGTATTCCGTGAGGGGCATGGCGAGTTCACATAAAAAAAAATTTTGACACAAGTTAGCGGAAATTGATATATATATATATTTTTTTTTTACAAAGTCTCATATTCCACTAACTTGTGACAAAAATAAAATTTTACATGAACTCCCCATACCCCTCACGGAATACCTTGGGGTGTCTTCTTTCTAAAATGGGGTCACATGTGAGGTTTTTGTACTGCCCTGGCATTTGAGGGTCTCCGCAATCATTACACGTATGGCCAGCATTAGGAGTTTCTGCGATTCTCCTTATATTGACCATACGGGTAATGAGATTTTTTTTCCGCTCAGCCTCTGCGCTGAAAAAAAAAAAAATGAACGGCACAGATTTTTTCATTCGCATCGATCAATGTGGATGAAAAATCTCTGCCAAAATCAGTGACTGCGGTGCGGTGGGCGCTAACTACCCAACAAGTAGCTAACTAACTGGCGGTGATAAGGGACCCTTATGCCCCATTCACACGTCCGAAATTCTGTTTGCGGAACGGAATTGCGGACCCATTCATTTCTATGGGGACAGACTTTGTCCCGCTCGGATCCGGAATTACGGATCCGCGCTCCGGGTCTGCACTTCCGTTCCGCAAAAATATAGAACATGTCCTATTCTTGTCCGCAATTGCGGACAAGAAAAAGCATTTTCTATATAGTTCTGTGCGGATCTGCAAAATGCGGAAAGCGCATTGCCGGTGTCCGTATTTTGCGGATCTGTAAATCCATGGATCCGCAGATCCATGGATCCGCAGATCCATGGATCCGCAAACACATACGGACGTCTGAATGAGCCTGTAGGGGGTGATTAGTGACAGGGGGTGACAGGGGGTGATCAGGGGGTGACATGGGTGATCAGGGGTTAATCAGTGATGGGGGTGGGGGGTGTGTGTGTAGTGATTGGTGCACTTTTTCTATAGTTTCCTCTGGTGGTCCCAAACAAAGGGACCACCAGACGAGCAGATAGCAGGCATATCAGACGCTGTTTAAAAACAGCGCCTGATATGCGATTTAAATGCGTTTTTTTCTGAATCTACAGCCTGCCAGCGCATGATCAGCGCTGGCAGGCTGTAGTTTCAGTTGTCCCGGCTCCGATCACATGAACGCGCGCGCACGACGTGCGCGCGTTCATGTGAAATCTCAGGTCTCACGAGATGACGCCGATAGGCGTGACTGAGACCTGAGAGAGCCGCCGCGCTGACGCCCATCGGCGTTAGCGTGGCGGCAAGAGGTTAAAGTATCAGCGTATCACACAGCTCTGTAGAGCAATACTAAAAGGGTCCTCAACTGATCCACTGGCAGGATAATGTGACCACTGTCACACACATACAGGGATAGCGCAGCCCTAAAACTTCCCAGACCCACTATCCCTAACTACTTTCACAGTCACCCAAGGCAGAGACCCCACAACAGGGCGACAGTCCCTATACTGTAATGTGTGTGAGGGAGACATACAAACAGGGAACAAACAGACAAACACTAAGAGAAAACTCGTAAAGGAAAGGGTCAAATGCTACTCAAAGTACAAAAACGCCAGAAGCAAACGAGAAAACCAAACATGCCAAAAAGTCAGAATCAGGAAATCAATACAATGCCAATTCGCCTGAAACGTAGTCATCCAGAAATCCAAAGCCAAGGAGTCTTCAATACCATAGGGAAACAGCAGGGGGAGCCAGAGGACAGGAAATTCACCAGCACCAGGCCTTTCGCACAATTTTTATAATGATAGACATGCTGCGACACAATACTCGCAAAAAATCCATTCAAAATTGATTTTTCTGCGACTGTCGCGTCGCAGCATGTCGTATGTCGCAGTGTGACACCATAGACTATCATTACAAAAATTGTTGCACGACAATGTCACGCGACAAATGTTGCAGTGTAGTTGTGCCCTATGTGTCGCGCGACACATGTCGTCGTGTAGCCCTAGCCTAATACTGAGGAGAGAGCAGCTCACACATCGGCGTCCCTGCACACCGGGTGGAGCTGCTGACAGAGTGTCCTGATGCTTTGGAGCTCCGACGTCACCTCACTAACCCAGGGACTAGATGTCCGAACAGGCCACCCAGCAGCTCTGGTTCCCCCGGCAACAGGACGCCGCTGCCTGCAAGGAGGCAGCCGCGGCCAGGGGAACCGTGACATTTACATTCATAGGTGCCCCTTTACAAAATCTCCAGCATCAGATTCAACCATCATAGAACGTAAGATATGGAGAAACGTAAAAGGGGTCAGACCAGAGAGTGCTCCTTGTGCAGCACTGACATAATACCAAGGAGGAAAGATATGTGCACTGACAGTTTTTAAAGCTATACATACTGTACACATTCTTCGTCTTGATGGCAATAGAAGAAGGTTTTTGTTATTACTGTGTGGACAAATTTGCATACCGCTTTGTATACCGTCAGTACAATGCTCACAGGTGACAGTAATAATACACACATCCTTCACATTATGCCCATAACATACTAGGAGCACTTACCGGCCCTCTTTCTGTTTTTTTCCTTTATATGGCCTGAAAACATGTCAGACAAGTTCTACAATGGGGCTTTCCAAGGTTAAAAAATAAATAAAAAAACACATGCAAGGTTGATTCCTTAGCACTCAGCTGATTCAAATGCAAAATATTTTGTAACGATCATGGGTCAAACCTAATCCAAATCCTCATTTTTATCCCATTATAATCTTCTAGGTATGGACAGAAAGCAAGCAACCTGTCCTCTCACCTTATCCAAGTGCAGATCATCCAGAAGTTTCCTAAATCCGTCACAGAATTCTAGATGATCCCAGTATACAGGGTACTGGAGCTGGAAGAGGCAGGGTAAGGATTACTTTTTTGCAGAAAAATGTGTATGTGATAACTGCAGAGGATGAAAATAAGACGGTGCTTCAAAAACCCGATTGTAAAATAGGAGGTAGATGGTGTGACCATTCTGTAACATGAACTGGAATAACATACAAGAACAAAAGCCTATGGGCCACCTCAGCTTTCGTAACCATTTTTAGATTATGTAATGTACATTATTATTGATTTATGTTTTATTGTTCACATTGACTTGTTTTTAGCTATTTTTAGTGTATTATTTGATTACTTTTATATTACTGTATCTTTTCTAGGGCAATGATCACCATTCAACTATTCATGGGTGTAAATCCTGACTTATATTAAATATGATATACAACTAACAAAGCCTTGATATGTGTAATACATTTAATTTAAAGGGGCTTTCCAAGATTTCTGAACTATTGCCCTTTCTTCTGGACAGGTCATCAGTATCTGATCTGGGGGGGGGGGGGGGGTCACCTGGGACCCCCGCCAATCAGCTGTTTGAGACTGCATAGGTCCTCCCAATAGCCTTCTCTCTGCTCGCCAAGCACAGTGCCGTACATTGTATAGTGCCTGTGCTTCAGTGAAGCAGTGTAGTGAATAATGAATGTGACATCACCGGCCTAGGCAAAGCTGCGGGAAGGCAGCGGCTCTACTGCGAGTGCCGGTGCCTTCTCGGTGCCTTCTATTGGACCACCACTGATCAGATATGACCTATCCAGAAGATAGGCATGGGTCCCACCTCTTAAGCTTGTGACCCATCTAGTGGCCATGGTAAACAGAGGCCTTGCATATGTGGCACTTTCCATGCCTTTCAAATGGGAGTACGCAAAATAGCATAGTGCACATGGCTATATTTGGAGTCTCACAAAAGTGAATGGAGAGAGAGACACATTTGAGTGGCAATGAAGGGGTTATTCCCATCTGGACATTTATGACATTTCCACAGGAAAAGGGTCCCATCTCTGGAACCTGCATCTCTCCAAGAGAAGAGGGTCTTGTGGCCACTGTAAATAAAGGGTCATGTACGGTGGCCACAAGACAGTTCCCACCATCTTAGATAGATGCAGGTTCCAAAGGTGGGACCCTTATCCTGCGGCAAGGCTATAAACGCCCAGATGGAAATCACCCCTTCATATAGATATTCTGTACATCTAGTTTATTTGGAGCAGCATCTTCGTGTTAGATCTATTGTGGTAACTTACAGCAATAACTCTATATCCCCAGCCGGTCAGCGCCAGGATTTGATGAAAGAAGATATCTGCTGTGCCACTGACTGGAGGCAGAAATATAATGGGACAACGCACACTTCGGGGGCCAGCATCGTACAGGGACCACACTTTACTGTCATCATCATCAACAATGATCTGAGAAGAGAATTACATGGTTAAATGTCACCAACAGGACTACTCTCATTAGACCACAGAACCACACCAGTTCGATCATCATGAAGGTAGAGGACAGATCACAGTAGACTTGTCACTGAAGAACCTAGGGCCGTATAGGGAGCATTCACACACCAGAAATGGAATACATTTTCAGTCGAAGGAATGTCTGCTGTAGATTTTCCACCTCTAAAGAAACCCACGTGCTCCATACTTCCACTCTATGTCATCTTGTCACTGCCAATTTGTATTGGAGCCGAACAGTAATTAAATAATAGCCCATTGGGAACCATTAACAGCAAAAGAAGGGGGTTCTCCATTAGTGACTTCCCTCATTTATCCGCAGTTGTGAATGAACATGTAGCATCTGGACTGAATCCTGACCCATTCATTTCAATGGTCTGTTTACATCTTTTTAGCATCTTTTTTCATTGGGAAAAATAAATAAATAAAATTATAATAATAATAAAAAAAAATAATAATCGCAGTATGTTCTAAATTGTGCGTTTCTCACGCAGCCAGAAGCGAATGGAGTTTGGGTCAACAACTTAAGGCATCTCAATGTAATGCATTTGAATAGGGCTGGTGTGAAAAACGGAGGCAATGCAGATGCAGATTGTTATTCTTCAGTTTTTCTGCACGCACAATCCAGGTGGAGAAGACGTGCACACTGCAAGCAATCACAGAAAAAAACTGATTGAACTTGTGTGCTGCACCATCAGTTTTTTCCTGAACAGATCCTGACACAATTCGTATCACTCGTGTGAAAGAGGCCTTACACTACCAGGCGCTGCAGGGGAAATGGGGTTTTGGCTGCCGGATCTAATGTGATCAGTGGCTGACCAGCAGGCGTGCAGTGAGAGAAGAGGGTGTTCTGATTGCCCATCCCTGCCCTAAAGGGACTGTACTAACTGCGGCTCTCCAGCTGTTTTAAAACTACAACTCTCAGCATGCAAAGACTGCTAACAGCCATCAGCCTACAGCAGAACGTGGTGGGAATTGTAGTTTTACAACAGCCAGAGAGCCGCAGTTTGCCCATCCCTGCTTTAGAGGATAGTCACATGCAGACAATTTACGGTAATGCAGAAATTTCTATGGCTGAAAATTAGTTCTGAATGGGGTTGTTTTGGCAGCAATCGCCATTCAGAGGTATGGAATAGTCACAGAAAATTCTACAACAAATCTGCAGCATGAGAATACTCCCTTAGGCTAGGGCTACACGGCGACACGTGTTGCAGAACAGTCGGGTGACCTTTTTTTTTTTATATAATGAGAGTCAATAATGTCGCACTGTGATTTGAGACATGCTGAGACACGACAGTTGCAAAAAATCCATCCAAGTTGGATTTTTGTGCAACTGTCGTGTCGCAGTCACACGTCGGAGTGCAACACTATTGACTCATTATAAAAAATGTTGCGCGACACGTCAAATTGTAGTTGTACCCTTTTTGTGGCGCGACTTGTAGCCCTAGCCTCTAAAGGGTTTTCCAGTAAGAATGACTTTTTTTTTAGCAAGTGCCTGCAGCCTGCCCCCTGAAACAGAAGATTCATACTTACCTGCTCTGTCTCCACCTTCCGGTCCTCGCACGGTTTTTATCCGGCAGCACATGGGCACGATCACATGTACAGCTCCAGCAATTATGTGGTCACAAGCAGCACGTCACAGTGGAATCCGGTCATTGGCTGGAAAAAACCGTGCGGGGACTGGAATATGGACACAGCAAAGGAGCAAGAAGGTATAAATCTTCTGTTTCAGGGGGCAGGCTGCGGGCACTAAAAAAAAAAAAAAAAAAAATTATTATTATTATTATATAAAATTATTATATATATATATTATTATTACCAGAAAGTTGGCCAGAATTTTGATACTGATGGCCCATCCTCAGGATCGGTAGGGGTCCAGTACCCCACCCCTGCCAATCAGCTGTTTAAGGGGTATTCCGGTTTGTTAAAGATATCCTCTATCCACGAGTACAGTGCTGGGCTATCTCCAGAACTCCCACAGAAATTAATGGGGCGGCTGTGCTCATGTTCGACCGGCCACTCCGGTCATTTCAGGGGAGCTGCAGGTGCTGCGGGGCCACCGCTCTTGAGCAGTTCTGGCAGTGACGTCCAGCACCAGAGCCAAGTTAAAGGGGTATTCTAGGCTGGTTAAAGAATAGGGGATAACTATCAGATCGGTGGGGAAATGCACAGCTCCATTCATTGTGTAGTGGACAGAGCCGTGTGGTTCGGGCACAGGAGTTATAAGGCAACAGCTGATCAGTGGGGGGTGCGGACTGTCAGACCCCCACCAATCTGATATTGATGGTCTATCCAGAGAATAGGTCATCAGTATCAAAATCCTGGACAACCGCTTTAATGTTCCTAAATTAATTTGAGTATTTTCCTGGTGTAAACCCGAGCAAAAAAAAAAAAAAAAAAGCTGTGTATTTTGTTGTAAAGACGCTTAACACTGAAATACACTGTGAAACAGCTGCCTTTGATGTCAAGGGGAAACACACACCTCTTACATTCACATGGGCATGGATTTTTATGCTTCGGATTTAAAAAGCACGTCAGAAGCGACAGGCTACTGCTGATACTATTCCACAGACGTCAGTGGGAAAAGGGAAAAATACACTGATGAGTGGGAGGCATATCTGGAGGGGTCTACGCCACCAAAAATGACTGATGGTTACATTACTGATCTGCCACCGACTTTTCTGCTGTGAACATAGGCTTACAGTTCTGAGTGAAATATGGCCACCTACCCAACACCCCTAGCAAATAAAAAAGTGTGAGGTTTCCCTACAGTAATTCACATAAGTAATAGCTAAAAAGGAAATGTAGAACACAACCGACAACGCCAGTATGGAGGATCACAGTGAAACAGCAGAGGCTCATGTTAGGATTATAGACTCCACAATAATCCAAGACAGGGATCAGCAACCTCCGATACTCCAGGTGTTGTGAAACTACAACTCCCAGCATGCTCTATTCCCTTCTATAGGAGTCCCAAGAACAGCCTGGCAAGTCTGCATGCTGAGAGTTGTAGTTTCACAACAGCTGGAGTGCTGGAGGTTGCTGACCCCTGATGTAAGAGAACAGATCTTTGCCTCAAAAGCGATTTCTTCCACCACGTTGTCTGGGGGCCTCCAATGATTAACCTGGCGCATGGAGTTAATCATTATGTGAGGGCTATTTGTACGGCATTGTAGAACAGGGGGCATGCAGACCAACCTCCATGGAATCAATCTGACAAATCTTGACAAATCTAGCAATGTCTGTACGGCTGGGGCTACACGGAGACAAGTGTTGCACGTCAGACAGATCTACTAAAAGCATTTATGTCAGTTACTGTCGCAGAACTACTTTTAAAGGGAAAAGAAAGTCCCAGCTGCACATGACTTTGCTGGCATGGAGTTGTGTGGGACCACCTGCAATGCTGAAATGCGACCTCCCGGCTCATACCGTGCGTCCACAGCGGACAGCAGATGAATTAAAATAGTCTTAGAAGTCGCCATCGCAGACGACATTAAAAATACCGGACGAAACAGTCCAGCGCGCTGCTCTATTGTCCACTAAAAGGTCCTAATGGAAACCCGACAGACCCCAATATAGTCAGTGGGGTCCACTGGACGTATGCCGTTACTTTCACTGTCCTGCTTCTATAATACAGCAGAACAATGAAAGTGTTACAGTCACACTGTACACGGTATTATATAGTCGTAGTGGACGCCTTCCTAACCCTCTTCAGATTAGATAGCACAGACAGACGGCGAGGCTGGTGCCGGCAGCACCTATAGGTACCTATACAAGGCTAGGATAAAAGAACCTGTCAGCTGATGAGGCTGGACTCCACATACCCTCTTCAGTGGCACGGTGCTGCGGAACCAGTTGTAGTCCGGGGAGATCTTGATGGCTCCCATGTTGCAGAGTTCGGCAGATCTGTGGGGAGGAGATCAGGCATGTGATGAGTCAGTCTCAGGAGACACACAATGCCTGCCTGTCTGCAGCGTGCCGGCCTATGCCTCGCAGGGGAGACCAGTGATAAGAAGTACACCCACACCTCCACCAGTACCGCTGGAGACGTACAGAGAGCAGCTTCTCAAGGAGGTCCCAGCACGCAAGGGGTTACATCATATACTGCATGTTCCTTCCCTCAAATAAAGAGCACGTGTTGGTCACGGAAGTTTTTAAGCATATTAAAGTGGATTTACTTAGTGTATTATGTGATCTCTCCGCTTGTGCCACATAACACGGGCAGCGCGGTGGCTCGGCGGTGGGCACTGCTGCCTGCAGCTAAAAACGTATGCGTGGCGCTGGTATGTTCTCCCACACTCCAAAGACATACCCTACAGCTCTGCGGGATATGTTGGTGCCATCAGGTCATTTTTAACTAAAATGATGACATTATTCACGAACACAAGAATTTTTTTAGCTCACCGTACTTCCAGATTAACCTCACCACCTCTGCGCCGGGGTAGCAGAGCTTTCAACAGTATTTAAAGGGGTTGTCTCTCACTTCAGCAGATTGCATTTATCATGTAGAGAAAGTTACTACAAGCCATTCACTAATGTATTGTGATTGTCCATGTTGCTTCCTTCGCTGGCTGGATTCGTCTTTCCATCACGTTATACACTGCTTGTATTCATAGTTGTGACCACCCTGCAATCCATCAGTGGTGGTCGTGCTTGAACACTCTAGGAAAAAAGCCTCTCTGTTGGCCGGGACCATAGGAGTGCACATAGGCCGGTGCTTTTTCCTGTAGTGTACAAGCACGACCACCGCTGCTGGATTACAGGGTGGTCGTAACCATGGAAACCAGCAGTGTATAATGTGATGGAAAAATGAATCCAGCCAGCAATGGAGGCAATATGGACAATCACAATACATTAGTAAGTGCCTTGTAGTTAACTTTCTCTACATGATAAATGTCATCTGCTGAAGTGAGACAAGCCCTGTATTAGAAATCTCTTATGACAGCCATAACACTGTACATCCCTGGGGATGACACCTACACGTTTCAACCATATCTTGGTTCTTAATCATTGCGTGGTGGCCATTATCTTACAGTGTCCAAAGCTCAGTTATCACATGATGGTGACTAGACAGCAACTCCTGTCATCCATATTACGTCCCAGTCACCGGATCCCCCCCCTGACCAGCTACCGTAATGTATAGCCTGTAGGGTGAGACACATACCAGGCCTCTGGAGTGCATAGTTCAGTGACTAGCTTCTCCAGCAGCAATATAACTGGAGACGGACACAAATGCATCAAAAGAAAGGCAAGAAATATTGGAAAAATTATATTAGCCACTTTTGTTGCAGATTTGCCACAGAATTTGCGGTGAAAATCCTCTGCTTTTCTGTAAGGTAATGATCGTCGGCAGGATGCCTGCTTGTGCAGATGCCTTGGCTGAGCATGCAGGTGTTCTGAACCAGCAGAGGGGAATATGCAGTTGTCAGACACCTCTGTGTCGCTGACAACAAAAGGATCAGGCTTCTCTCCTCTGCCATTGGGGGATCTGTCACTGTTCCCCTTGTCAGATGGCGGTGGGGGCCCTACACAGGCTGATACTGGCAGCACTGATTGGACAGTGTCAAAGTGTGTAGCGACACACCCCTTATTCATGAATTTCTAGTAGGAATAACTAGGGAACAGTAAAATGTCCAGTTGTGGAAGGCCCATGTACATTAATTGGGTTTCCCAGGCTTTTAATATTGATGACCTGTCCTCAGGATAGGTCATCAATATTAGTGTTGAGCGTGAATGTTCGAATCACGAATATCGCCACTTCGAGAATTTGCGAATATTTACGAGTAGTGTTGATTGCGACCATTCTAATCGCGAATTTATCACGAATATCAACACTTAGCAACATCCCTAGCAACTAATAGGCAAGTTGCCTACCCCTTATTGTTGATTGCGAATACGGTATTCTAATCGCAATTTTTTATTGCGAATATAGTACATTGCCGATTTTTGCAATCAAGTAAATAATGACTGGAGATGAATTCTCAAATCTGCGAATTTCACTAATTTTTGGCTGAATATATCGCAAATTCGAAAGGTGGAGTCTGATTGGTTGCTATGGGCAACTAACCCAGTTTTCCTTTACACCGTTTTGTTAACCCACCCCTTCATTTAGAGGACAGCAGGGGTTGTAGGAAAGGGATCCTCAATCTAATCTAAATTTCATGACCTGCCATATTCTTAGTGATCCTCATCTCCGGACATGTCTGTCTTAGTAAATGCTTGTATTCCCCATAAAATAATTCTGTAATATCTTTTTCTAGCACTGGACATCGTGCGGTTATTCCTACTAGAAATTCATGAATAAGGGTTGTGTTGCAACCCACTTTGACACTGTCCAATCTGTGCTGCCAGTATCAGCCTGTGTGGGGACCCCCACCCTCCTTTGACAAGGGGAACGGTAACACTCATTTCTCAATGTATTCATACATATCCAGTAGGAATAACAAAGGAACGGGACAAAGTAGAGATATAAGAAATGATGCCCCAGAATGGTGATTTTACAGAGAATACAATTATTACTTCAAACAGACATGTCAGGAGAGGAGACCGGTCCTCTAAGCAGGGGCGTAGCTATAGGGGGTGCAGAGGTAGCAGTCGCTACCGGGCCCAGGAGCCTGAGGGGGCCCAAAGACACTTGTGCCGCATAAGAAGACACACAAAGCACTGAGGGAAGGGGGCCCAAGATGAACTCTTGCACCAGGGCCCATGAGCCTTTAGCTACGCCCCTGCCTCTAAGGCTAGTCTCACACTAGCGTTTGTCTTTTCCGGCATAGAGTTCCGTCGTCGGAAAAAAAAACGATCAGTATTATCCCAATGCATTCTGAATGGAGAGAAATCTGTTCAGTATGCATCAGGATGTCTTCAGTTCAGTATGTAAACGTTTTTTAGACGGGGAAAATACCGCAGCATGCTGCGGCATTATCTCCATCTAAAATTCCGGAACACATGATGGAATGCCGGATCAGCAATTGATTCTCATCGACTTGCATTAGTGCCGGATCCGGCAATACAAATACCGCAGCGACGGATCCGTAAAACTGTGAAAAAAAAATCAAGACGGATCCGTCTCTCCGTCTGAAAACGGAGAGACGGTTTCCGCACTTGCAATGCATTTGAGAGAAGGATCCTTATCCGGATCCGTCTCCAAATGGTTTCAGTTGTCATGCGGTATGCCGGCGACGGAACTACCTGCCGGATCCTCACAACGCAAGTGTGAAAGTAGCCTCAGATAGCTCTACCTCTGCCAGCAGCAAGCCAAGGAGAAATCGGAAGCAGAGCCAAGTATCCGAGTCATCACATGGTAAAGCATTACTTTCCCTGCAGAGGATCTAAACAGGAAGCCGAATGCAGAAGTGATACACGAGTCCTGCAAAACTCTACTGGAGGAGCCGTCACGTGGGGCATGGAGCCACATGATAGGAAGAGCCTGAAACCCAGAGCGCAGCCGCTGGAGAGCAAGGCCCTAATGTCAGCTGCGTCAGCTATACATCACTCTTACCTTTCTCTGTGCTGTAATTACTTAAAAAATTGTACTTTTATAATATGTTAATTACTTCACTACCAGCAAGTTGGGCGGTTACTTGCTGGTAGCCGCCGCATCCTCAGCCTGTAAACACGCCCCCTTCTCCACTTGATAGACACGGCCAGCGAGCACCCTCCTCCTCCCGCTGGCCCTGTCCGCCCAGGAAATCTCGAGCCTGCGCCGTAACAGTCCTCATTCGGCGCAGGCGCTCTGAGAGGACGCGCACTTGCCCGCTCCTTCCTCAGTGTGCCGATTACGTCAGACTACACCCGATGACGCCATCGGCGCAGGCGCACTGAGGAAGGAGCTGGCAAGCGCCCGTCCTTCACACAGATCGCCTGCGCCGAATGAGGACTGTTACGGCGCAGGCTCGAGATTTCATGGGCGGACAGGGCCAGCGGGAGGCGGAGAGGCCCTGTCTATCAAGTGGAGAAGGGGGCGTGTTTACAGGCTGAGGATGCGTCAGCTACCAGCAAGTAACCGCCCAACTTGCTGGTAGTTAAGTAATTAGCATATTATAAAAGTACGATTTTTAAAGTAAGCACAGAGAAAGGTAAGAGTGATATATATGGACGCAGCTGACATTAGCAAATAGCTAATGTCCGATACTGAAAATTGCTAAATTGGGGGTGACAGAAGCCCTTTAATGCCGGATCCGGCCCCAAGTGTTCCGGAAAAACGGATCCAGTTTTGCGGTCTGCGCAGACCTTTAAAAATGTGAAAAAGATTACTACAGGATCTGTTTTTCCATATGACAACCGGAGAGACGGATCCAGTATTGCAATGCATTTATGAGACGGATCCGTCTACAAATGTTGTCCAGCAGCAATATAACTGGAGACGGACACAAATAGAGAGGATGCATACAGGTCCGGCGACGGAACTGCCTGCTGGAATCCAACAACGAAAGTGTGAACGTACCCTTAGGCTGTGTTCACATGTATCCACGGGGTGGACACCATACTGCAGCGTGCTGCACTGTTTTTCCTGGCAGAACGAAGGACACAATTACAGTGGGATCTGTCAGGCTCTGCTGATGGATCTCGTGCTTCCAGAAAATACATCAGACACGTCAGCCTTGTCTAACACAAAACAAGTAGCGGATGTGAACAGAGCCCAATCGCTGCAGCTCCACTAATATTCGTAATAAAACTCCATAAATACTCAGATCATATCCCTGCAGCACAGCGCCTCCCAGAGCCCAGGTCATATCCCTGCAGCACAGCGCCTCCCAGAGCCCAGGTCATGTCCCTGCAGCACAGCACCTCCCAGAGCCCAGGTCATGTCCCTGCAGCACAGCACCTCCCAGTGCCCAGGTCATGTCCCTGCAGCACAGCGCCTCCCAGTGCCCAGGTCATGTCCCTGCAGCACAGCACCTGCCAGAGCCCAGGTCATATCCCTGCAGCACAGCGCCTCCCAGAGCCCAGGTCATGTCCCTGCAGCACAGCACCTCCCAGAGCCCAGGTCATGTCCCTGCAGCACAGCACCTCCCAGAGCCCAGGTCATGTCCCTGCAGCACAGCACCTCCCAGAGCCCAGGTCATGTCCCTGCAGCACAGCACCTCCCAGTGCCCAGGTCATGTCCCTGCAGCACAGCACCTCCCAGAGCCCAGGTCATGTCCCTGCAGCACAGCACCTCCCAGTGCCCAGATCATGTCCCTGCAGCACAGCGCCTCCCAGTGCCCAGATCCTATCCCTGCAGCACAGCGCCTCCCAGTGCCCAGATCCTATCCCTGCAGCACAGCGCCTCCCAGAGCCCAGATCCTATCCCTGCAGCACAGCGCCTCCCAGTGCCCAGATCCTATCCCTGCAGCACAGCACCTCCCAGTGCCCAGATCCTATCCCTGCAGCACAGCGCCTCCCAGAGCACAGATCATATCCCTGCAGCACAGCGCCTCCCAGAGCACAGATCCTATCCCTGCAGCACAGCGCCTCCCAGAGCACAGATCATCCCTGCAGCACAGCGCCTCCCAGAGCACAGATCCTATCCCTGCAGCACAGCGCCTCCCAGTGCCCAGATCCTATCCCTGCAGCACAGCGCCTCCCAGTGCCCAGATCCTATCCCTGCAGCACAGTGCCTCCCAGTGCCCAGATCCTATCCCTGCAGCACAGCGCCTCCCAGAGCACAGATCATATCCCTGCAGCACAGCGCCTCCCAGAGCACAGATCATATCCCTGCAGCACAGCGCCTCCCAGAGCCCAGATCATATCCCTGCAGCACAGCGCCTCCCAGAGCCCAGATCATATCCCTGCAGCACAGCGCCTCTCTGTGTCCAGGTCATACTCCTGAGGCACAGCGCCTCCCAGTGCCCAGGTCATACCCCTGCAGCACAGCGCCTCTCTGTGCCCAGGCCATACCCCTGCAGCACAGCGCCTCCCAGTGCCCAGGTCATGTCCCTGCAGAACAGCACCTTCCAGTGCCCAGGTCATGTCCTGCAGCACAGCGCCTCCCAGTGCCCAGGTCATATCCCTGCAGCACAGCGCCTCCCAGAGCCCAGGTCATATCCCTGCAGCACAGCGCCTCCCAGTGCCCAGGTCATGTCCTGCAGCACAGCGCCTCCCAGTGCCCAGGTCATGTCCTGCAGCACAGCCACATACCCCTGCAGCACAGCGCCCCCTTGTGACCAGTCTGTACCCGGATCCACTGTCAAGACAGGCTGCGCGCTCTCTCCCTCCGGTACAGCAGACCGCCCCTCTGCACAGCCACTTGCTTCCGGGTTTTAAGCTTTGGACACGTGACCCATCACATGCCTGAGAACGGTTCTATTTATCATGTCTATCATACCCGGTGACGTCACGTTCTGAAATAAACTTTATTGACTCCTTCATTAGGGATGCAGGAACTACACCGCCAGTGTGGCCGCAGGTACTCGTGAGCCCCGGAAAACCATAAATTGTGAATACTCCGTGTATACAGTTTCCCGCCACCAGTAGCGCTCACGTTCTGAAACTACAAATCCCGGCATGCTCTGTAGCTAGCTAATAATCACATCAGGTTCACCATAGAGCTCTCGCAACGCTAAGCACGTGATAATAGGAATTTAGGGTCGGGTGGGTGATGACGTCACGACAGCAAGCCGCCATATTTTATAGTGTCAAAAGGAAAAACACTGACAGTCAAGTCCTTCGAACATAACGTGTAAACGTTCGTTTACATAAGGGCTAATCGTGTTTCTTCATTTAACCCATAGACTGCCACCACGGCGTATCTCTCTGTATACGACAAGGCTCCCGAGTTGTAATTCTCGAGTCTGCTGTAAGAACGTCACTACTTGTCAGCGACCGTAGTAAAGATGGCGGCTGATTTACTATTGGTCAATCGCAGCGCGTGGAACGCACGTAGGTTGTGAAACATCAGCGTAGTGACGTGATTGTTACGTAAGACCTTCACGTCCCTGTCAGCTTTTCTGAGCTGTGTTTGTGATTGGTTGGGTCGTTGAACCCAGCCGGGCTGACGACATTGCAGGCTGCTGACCGGGCCCGGGCTACTCTGCGGTTCCGGTTTGACTCAAGTCTCCCTGTCTGGTACCGGACGGGGATTTCTAGAGTTCACGCTTCCTCCGCCGAGTCCTGTCCGCCCTGTCACGCCAGCTTAGAGACCGGGCACCGGGACCATGTCCGGCCCCAGCTGTTCCTGCGCAGCCAGGATCATCAGCAGCACCCTGCATAGAGGTGAGCGGGGGCCTCCGGGTGTGGTGGGGGAGCGCCGGGGCTTGTCAGTGAATAGGGAATACTTACGGAACTTCTAATGTACGTTGTGACTCCGTTCCTTGTCGGCTTCAATATCTCTGCTGGGAAACGTTGTTGTTGTTTCCATCCTTCGTTCAGTGTCACAGCTGTGTCATTAGGAGTACATCAGGTCTATGTAAACAAGCATGTCTGTTCACTGACAGCAACAAGGGATCTTGACAACTGTAAGGACTAGAAGCTTGCCTATTATAGATGTGCCTGTCAATCTCCGGCTTCCCATGTTGCGTTAATGTGCCCCGTGGACCAAAAAACGGAGGCTTTTTACCACACTAGTGTCGATGAGGCACGCGTTTTTCCCATCGTACGTTAAACGGATGCCTCAGACCGATGCCACACATCCGTTCACCCTAGAGTTCCGTAGGACTGTGCAGGATACAAGAGCATGGTGTAGCGGTATGTGTGAACAGAGCCTAATCTCCTCACTGCCGCCAGTTAGTGTCCCCAGCAGTGGTGGTCTGGCATCGCTGCGGGGGGCCATTAAATGGATGTGTCATTGACAGTAACGCACCCAGATAGAAATGTCAGGTGGCTGCAAAAGTTCACATGCAATTATGTCTCAGGCAGATGTACTGTGTGGTCTGATCAACTGCTCCCCCCGCTGCCCTGTAAAAAGGCTCTCAGAGGCTGCTTTTGGGTAGTTTACCCCTTGTTGAGAGATCATTGACTGCTTGACATGCCTCTACAATGCCCTTAAAGGGAGTCTGTCACGACGTTTGAGCATATTTGACTGATCAAATAGTGTTATATGTGCCACCCAGAACTTAAAAACGGTACCTTTGTTGTATCTAATGGAGTTTTCTTTCAGCCAAAAATAAACTTTGAAGATTATGTAAATGCACCCTCTCAAGTGCCCAGGGCGGCGTCTCAATCTTCCGAGCCCCAGGCAGCACCTCCTCCCCGGCTCATAATCCCGCCCTCCATGTGCCTCTGCCCGCGCGTTTACTCTCCTCCTCTCTCCTTTTCCACTACGGCTGCGCGGTCAAATTCGTCGCGGGCGCATGCGCAATGCGATGCCCGCTCCTGGCAGTGCATCGCAATACCTACTGTGCATGCGCCGGCTAAACGGCCAGGAGCGGGCATCGCATTGCGCATGCAGCCGCTACGAATTTGACCACACAGCCGCAGTGGAAAAGGAGAGAGGAGGAGAGTAAACAGGCGGGCAGAGGCACACGGAGGGCAGGGTTATGAGCCGGGGAGGAGGTGCTGCCTGGGGCTCGGAAGATTGAGACGCCGCCCTGGGCACTTGAGAGGGTGCATTTACATAATCTTCAAAGTTCATTTTTTGGCTGAAAGAAAACTCCATTAGATACAACAAAGGTACCGTTTTTAAGTTTTGGGTGGCACTGCCACATATAACGCTATTTGATCAGTCAAATATGCTCAAACGTCGTGACAGACTCCCTTTAAAGGCATTTTGCCACAGACTTTAACACTGGGTTCAGACCTGAGCGTTTCTAAGACGCGCGTTTTACGCGCGTTTTTCTGCGCGTTTTTGGCAATAGTAAACGCGCGTTTTACGCGCGTTCGTGACTCTGGAGACTTTTTTTAATTGGTCTGGAGACCAATTAAAAAAGGGCATCTCTACACTTAACGCGCGTTAAACGCGCGTTCCCATTGAAGTCTATGGGAGGAAAAGCGCGACAAACGCCCAAAAAAACGCTCCTGAACGAGCTTATGCATCGGGCGTTTTACAGCGCGTTTTTACGCGCTGTAAAACGTGCAAGTGTGAACCACTCCCATAGGGATGCATTGGTTTTCATGTGTTGAGCGTTTTACAGCGCGTTTGAACGCGCTGTAAAACGCTCAGGTGTGAACCCAGGGTAAGAGAAACAGGGAGCTCCCTTCAACGAATTGCTCGGCACCCAGGCCGTTCTGAGCTACCTGTTAGGAGCAGTGGTTACCTGAGAGCACACCTATTTGTTATAGTCACTTATATAGCGCTGACATATTCCGCAGCACTTCAGACATTGGCATCACACTGTCCCCAATGGGGCTCACAATCTAAGGTCCCTATCAGTATGTCTGTGGGAGGAAACGCACACAGACGTGGGGACAACATACAATCTCCATGCAGATGTAGTCCTTTGGTCGCATTTGAACCCAGGACCCCAGCGCTGCACGGCACCAGTGCTAACCACTGAGCCACGTGTTGCCCACGCACGTGGTGAACATGCCCCGGATGGCCCAGGCACCAGTAGAGAGGATTGTGTGATCTGTGGAAAGGAGCGGCTCCCACAGCTGCCTTGTCCACCATCCACATTTGACACCTCCGTTACACATCTGTCTCTGACCAGACCATTTCCAGGTGCTTAGCAGAAGGAAACTTGGTGTCACGGTGCCAATTACGTGTCGTGCCATTGACGGACAGCCACCGCCACCTTTGTTTGCAGTGGTGTCGTGCACGCTAAACCTGGACCGCTCCAGACTGGAAACATATGGTTCTTAGCTATGAATTCAGGTTCTGTTTGGGATCCCAGGACAGTCAGGTTTGAGTATGGAGGCCTCGTAGTGAATGCTTTGGTTCTGCCTGTGATGTGGAGCGACGCACTGCCCCAACTACTGGGGTGAAGACCTGGGGAGCCACAGTCAGCCCCCCCCCCCAGTAGTGATACGAGGGACACTAACCTCAGCGATATGTACAGGACACCCTGCGGCCATGTGTTGCCTCTTATACCAGGGCTTCCACCTGGCATTTTTCGGCAGGATATTGCTCACCCACACAGCAAGGATTTCCCAGGAATGTCTCCACCAGATTACAGCACTACTTGTCTGCCGGTCTCCAGATTTATCCCCAATCGAGCATTTATGGGACCAGCTTGGACACCAGCTTCTGCAGACTAAGGCCTTATTCACACGTCCGCATGTATTCCGCAATTCTGCGGAATACATGCGGACCCATTGACTGTGAATGGGGCACGGAACGATGCGAATGTCAACTTGTAGGAAACAGGCCGAACTGGATGGACAAATGTCTTTTTTCGGTCTTATATACTATGTTACTATGAAATTGGAGGCTGGCTCTTGGATTTCTCTACAATTGCCGCAGGTTTGCACAAATATTATCCCCACATGTCTCTGGGTGTCTGAACAGCCCGATGGATTCCCATTATAGATAATATGGTATGAAATCTGTGGTAAATTACCGCTGTATGAACATACACTGGTATGGAAAACCGCTGGTGATAAACGGCGGTATTAACCAGGCGCAGACGAGCGAGTTCAATGTGAGAAACTCGCAGCATGTGGCAGTGTGATTTCCTGCTCTGACCTCTGCTCCTCTGACAGGATCACACAGCGTTATAATGATGTGTAATGCCATGTGTCCCCGTGAGGCCGGTATCTACTGAATCACACTGAGGGCATTATGACCGTTTACTTCTATAGACTCCAGGTGTCACATTATATTGCTGTGCAGTCCTGTCAGAGCAGGAAATCCCACATGCCGCAAGCTTCACATTAAACTCGTCTGCGTTTGGCCTTAAGGGTGGGTTAGGTAACTCTGTGATGGTAGAAGGGCCTGTCCTAGTGTCTTAAAGGCTGCGGATACCTTCAAGATTTTTCTTTTTTTGGCTAAAATTATTTTGTGTAATTTCTTTCTAAAGGGTTTGGGGAATATCTAATTCACCTACTGATCCCCCACAGCTGCTTTGGTACCTGCCTCTCTGCACTTCCTGCCCCAGCTCGACATGGCAGAAATGCTATGATGGCCTTAACAGTGACCTGCCGCTGCCCGCTTTGGGTACCTGAACAGCGGGGGAGGGTTGGTAAAGTGGGTAAAGCTTCCTTGTTATTTTTAATGTGTTCTGGACAGTTTAGGCCGGAGCCTTGTAGCTTCCATGACTACTTCCGGTGGTGGAGTGGCGTTGTACTAGTCTAGTGGTGGGCAAACTTATTAGTCAACTGAGCCAAATTTTTTTTCTTTTTTTTTTTTTTTTTAATTTTTTAATCGTAAACTATATAGGAAGGTACATTGTTATTGACTTAATAAGGGTATTCCTAACCATCTGAACATACCTTTCTCAATCATCGACACTACATCTTTCACTCCACAACGTTTCACCCTATAAGACACACGTAGGTTTTAGAGGCGGACAATATGAAAAAATATATTTTTCATTACACCTCAGGTCAAACCACTAATCAGACCCCCAATGTTAATAAGACCTCCCTCAGATCAGACGTCAGCTCAGACCCCAAAGTAAATGACCCCCAATCAGACCTCAGATAAGAGCCCCATGCCTCTCATCATCCCCATTATCATCAATGATGCCTCTTATCTATAATACCTCTCATATCCCCCATTATGATTCTCATCACCCCATTGCCTCAGATCAGCCCCAAGTTTCATAAAATAAAAAAGCACTTACCTCTCCTGCTCCTGGATGCCGCTGCTCCTCACCACCCTCGCTCTATGTTCCTCCTGCTGTCGGCTGTGCTGTGATCTGACGTGCACAGCGTAACGTCACAGAGCGCCTCACACTGTGCGCAGCCTACAGCCGAGGACCAGGAAGCGGTGAGTACAGAGCCTTTACCGCTTCCTGGTCCTCCCCCTCCTGACTATTTTTGTCACGGACAACGAAAATGCGATCACACTGTACATGTGAGCCCACACCTGGAAGAGCCAATATCAAGGGGCTAAAGAGCCACATGTGGCTCTAGAGCCGCAGTTTGCTGACCACTGTACTAGTCCCATAGGGAATTATTGAAGCCCTCTTATTCAGCAAAGGGGTCTTCCTTATAAAGAGTAAGGGGATAGTCGCTGCTACAGTGATTGAAATACATCTATAGAGAGTGGTCCCTTCTATGCTTCGGTCAGGCTTGGTGTTGTAGTACAGTATAGAGGCTGCACTACTCTGCCCCGCCCCCATGGAAAACCAATAAGAGTAGTGTCCCTTTAAATGAAGTGTAGGCCACAGTGTGTTACAGCCCAGAACCCGATTACATGGCGGCTTGAGGGTTCCTGAGGCCGGACAATAATATATGGAAAATCTCTGACCTTTGTTCAAGGACTGTATTATCTGCTGCATTGTGGTTGGGATTTTCATGAGGCTTTTCCTGTTTTGCCATCAGTATGAATAGAAATAATCCTTATTCACCTCTGTATGGCGCAGGTCTCACTCCCAGGAGGAGAGACCTCATCTGCTTCATGTTCTGCTGGGAGGAGCGCACGCGCTGTTACCCTTCAGATTCTCTGTCTGGCAGCCAGCTTTATTAAGGAGGGTTTCTGAGATTCCGATATTAAGGGGCTATGCTTGGGATAGGTAATCCACATCAGATCGGCAGGGATCCTAAGCCATGCATCCCCCGCCAATCCGCTTTTTGAGGAGACTGTGTCGCTGCGGCGAGTGCTACGACCTCTTCTTGAGCCATCAGTCACATGGCCTAGGATCATCTCAGTCCCGTTCAAGTGAATGGACCTGGACGGTAATACCAGGCACGGCCGCTATACAGTGGATGGCGCTGGTATGGAAAGCTGACCACCTGCAACCCGTGTATGCTGCATGACTCCTGGGCAGCGTGTCCTTCATCTCGGTGCCCCTTTTGCCTAGCTCACTAATCACCTGGTGGTATTTTCCCACCAGACTTGCCCCTTCCCAAATATACTGGCGCCACAGACCATGGGGGCCACCATCAGTTTTCAATCCATTCCTGTCTGGGTGCTGTCCAAGTTTAGAAACAACAGCATATGGACTCTGCACGGACCCGTTAAAGTCAATGGGTATAGTCAAATTGGTGTTTGGTTTTTTTTTTTGTTTTTTTTTTTGGGGGGTTGTAGTGTGCTCTGTATTTCCATTCTCCACTAGAGTGAATGCATCTGGATGGCACTTGGACATCTGTGAGCGGTCCGTTTAGAAACTCATTCGTGTTTCCAACCAGTTTCATATTGCTCATCTGAAAGGAGCCTAAACCTGAGCCCACTAAGGGAACTCAGGGCGCCCCTTATTGCTGCTGGCCTAGCGGGTGGCTTTTTCCTGTGGCGCACTGTCACTTCCAGTAATAGGAGACAGAGGCAGTATGCTGCTTGTTTTGTGCCCTTATATATAGCTGCTGTATGTCACATAGCTTCCATCTTATCTATCCCACACACCATGGGGGAGGCCCTAGGGGACGGCTCACTCATGTCACCAATTTGCCATGATTCTGCACATACTGGTCTTGTAGAGGGAAGAAGAAAAACCTACATTTTAGTTTTTAGCTGTCCCCTGCATGCTTGAATAATAATGTAATGGTTGCTTGGCTCCTAGATCTGTGTGATCGATAATATGACAGTGGCCATGAGCTCTCAGGCTGTGTTCACATCCTGTTCTGAGGCTATCCTAACTACTGTCTCCGGCTGTGACGGATCCCACAGTAGAAGTGTATGGTGGAATACGTCACCTATAGGCTCCATTTGTAAAGAAGCCTCTATACAGCACAATGTTTACACTGGCCGACAATTGAACAAATCATCGCTAACCAGTGTTGCTAGTAATGATCTGGCGGTGTAAATGCACTGCCGATGACTGAGCAAAACGCTCGTTCATCGGGTAATTGTATCTTTTGTGCAGCACAAGAGATCATGGATTCCCAGTGGTAGATGGTGCTGTGTAAACACGATCTGCTGCCGGGAAACAACGAGAGCGTATGGGAAAGGCTACATTCACACTAGTCTTTTTGTTGGATCTGGCAAAAACGCTTCTGTTACCGATAATACAACCGCCTGCATCTGTTATGAACGGATCCGGTTGTATTATCTTTAACACTGCCAAGACGGATCCGTTATGGACTTTATTGAAAGTCAATGGGGGGCAGATCCGTTTTCTGTTGTGCCAGAGCTAACAGAACCGTCCCCATTGACTTGCATTGTGGGTCATGACGGATCTAGTTTGCTCGACATCCCAGGACGAAAGCAAACCACAACATGCTGCGGTTTTCTCTCTGGTATGAGAACGGAATGCATTTTGGTGCATTCCTTTCTGTTCAGTTACATTTTGTCCCCATTGACAAAACGAAAGCGTTTTTTTTTCCGGTATTGGGACCCTATGACTGATCTCAATACCAGAAAATATTAACGATCGTGTGAAAGTAGCCAAAGAGCGATGTAAAGGGACTGCATTCATTGGTCTGCTACGCTGTTCCATACCACAGTAGAATAACTTGGGCTCTTTTGGCTTCCGTCGGGTGAAGGGTGCGCCCATGGATACGTTTAGTGTATACCGTATATAGCAGAAGCTTTTCCTGCCGTATACTCCAAATGTGGCTGTAAAGTGATGCGAGCGGACCCTGTTTCCAAATATTCCCAGGACTTGAGAACGAGGGTGTAATGAATGGAGGGGCAGATTTAAAAAAATAAATTAATTTCTGTCCACAATCCTGTTGTAAATCGCCATCCGCCTGTACCCAGCCTGAAATGGCAGAGAGTAAAGCGCAATAGGTGCCATGTCCCTTTAACCAGAGCAGCGACAGTACATAATGTAACCGGAGCTCATAGCAGCCTTGTATGCGGTACCAGCGGCCAGGCAGCGTGTCTTGTTTGTTACATTGCTTCATACTGTGTCTCAATCTCCCTTCCCCAAATACATTTCGGTTTTGACGTTCAACAGGTTAAATCAGGGCTGGATAAGTGCCCGGAGCCAGGTGGCCTAGAAATGTGCTGCCACCACCGAACGCTTTGTGCTTTCCATGACCCTTCTTATTTTCAAAGTTGAGAAGCAGTCGGCACTCCGTATGCTCAGTGGTGTGGTGCACGTGTCCTGGTCAGCCTCCCAAATATGCAGTATAGGAAAGACCGGCACGGTCTGTTTGAGAAAGGCTCATTCACGAGCCGAAACGCGTCATTATTGTACTCCATGTGACTAATAAAGAAAAAGAGATATCGCATCAAGTGAGTGCCGCTCATTCCTATACTGCACCTTTTTATTTTCAGACTATTAAAAGGAATGGCTCCTGGCTTTTTATGACCACCTCCTAACGTCCATTTTGTCAGTACCTTGCATATACCCCCTACCCTGAATGTATTATGTCTGCTATAGGGAGGAGCAAACCTCCTTAAAATGATCATAAAGAGGTATTCCGGTAAAGTAACTTAATTTTTTTTAAAAACTGCATTAACACCTTCAGGACCCTGCCATTTTTCACCTTCAGGACCCTGCCATTTTTCACCTTCAGGACCCTGCCATTTTTCACAAATCTGACGTGTTACTTTATGTGGTGATAACATTAAATGCTTTTACTTATCCAAGCTATTCTGAGATTGTTTTCTCGTCACATATTGTACTTCATGACAGTGGTAAATTTGGTTTAAAATATTAAATTTTTATTTATTAAAAAAATACAAAATGTACCAAAAATTTGTAAAAATTCGCAATTCTCAAAATTTCTATTTCTCTGCTTTTAAAACCGATAGTGATACCTCCTGAAGCCCTATTCACACGTCCGCAAATGGGTCCACATTCATTCCGCAATTCTGCGGAACGGGTGCTGACCCATTCATTCTCAATGGGGCCGGACGTGAAGCAGAGAGCACACTATGTGCTCTAGAGTTGTTTCGGTACCAAAATTTTGATTCTGTATCGATACCGTAAAAAAGTATTGCGATATTCGATACCACGCAAAAAAAACCGCGTGCATTCCTCATTTTATGGAACGTCCGGCCAATAATACAACAGTCCGATCCTATTTTTTGGGGGGACAAGGCGACTAAAATAAAATGGCGTATTGTGCAGTTTCTCTTTTCTTTTTTTCTTTTATGGGCGTTCACCGCTTAAAAGAGGATTTTTTTAATAGTTTGGACTTGAGATGTAGCGATATGTAATATTTTATTTATTGTTTATATAAAATTGGGAAAGGGGGTGATTTATACCTAATAATATATTGGTGTACTTTTTTAACGTGTGTTGTGTTTTTTTTTTTTTTTTTTCGTTATTAACTATTTCCCCTTAGGGGCTAGAACCTGGGATCTTTTCATCCTATTCACCCTAATAAAGTTCTATTAGGGTGAATAGGATCTCACCCTCTCCCTGCTGCTCTGTACACACGGCAGCAGGGAGCAGACTATGGCAGCCAGGACTTCAGTAGTGTCCTGGTTGCCATGGTAACCGGTCGGAGCTACTGCCACCAATGCTTTTAATACTGGGGGGATGGGGGGGCGCACTGGCCACCAATGTATTTAATAATGGAGAAAGGGGGGGGGGGGGACATTGGCCAATGTCTTTAATACTAGGGAGGGGGGGCGCACTGGCCACCAATGAGGAGTGCGGCACCTGAGGGGTTAACTGCCACGGATCGCAGCGCCTGGTCACAGGCAGGTGCCGGCAATGAGCTTCTTCTGCCTGCATCTGTATAGTAAAAGTCACTCCTCATTGGTGGCCTGTGACCCCGCCTCCTCCGCCCCTCTCACTTTATTGGTGGAAGCAGCACAGGGGGAGGGAGAGACTGCCGCCTCCTCCATGTGCTGCCGAGGAGAACATGGCCGCGCTGAGAGCGGCGCAGCCACGTTCTCGGATACTGGGCTGTGCAGTAGCGCAGCCCAGTATCGATAAAATACTAATCCTGGTATCGAGCTCTATACCATAGCAAAGTATCGATTGGGTATCGAAACTTCAATACCCGAAACAACCCTAATGTGCTTTCCGCTTCCGCATTTGCGGAGCGCAGCCCCAGACTTCCGGTCCGCGGCTCCGCAAAAGATAGAACATGTCCTATGCTTGTCCGCAGCTCGCGGACAAAAATAGGCATTTCTATGGGGGGTGCCGGCCGGGTGTGTTGACACGGACGTATCAATGGACCCTAAAATAGTTCCTTTTTTTTTTTTTTTTTTTTTTTTTACTTGAAACGTAAATTTTTCTGTTCAATTATTATTTTTTTCACTATTTATATTTGTCCCACTGTGGGACTTCACCTTTTCAGGGTTTGATCCCTGTTTTAATTCAGTACAAGACACTGACAGTTGCCCTCAGGCTGGATCTCCTGGGCTTCCGTAGCTGGCAGGCCCCGATGTCTGTGTAAGGCATCGGGGCTGCCATGGCAACAATCAGCCCCCTGTCAGCGCATAGCGGGGAGCCAATAGAGTCAGAGGGAGCTCCCTCCCTCTGTAAACCCCGCACATGTAGCGGTCAGCCGCTGGCATTACCACATACAGCGATGCCGGCTGATGCAGCAGGGGCCCAGATATCAGTAACCACCCGATCACATCACGTACATGCATGTGAGGATGCGGCAAAAAGCTGCATTCCCTCATGTACGGGATAATGCGTGATGGGGTTAAGGCTGCAAGCTGTGACCCAACCAGAACCCGTACCTGTACATATAACCAGAGGTCAATTTACCTTGCAATCCATTTGTCTAGCTTCTATGTGAGCCTGCAACACACTGACAGTATCATGGCGCCTGATCTTCCCTCACAAAACTACAATCCCCACAATTCCTAGCTTTCCTGCTGGGAGTTTGCTTGTTCATGAGTTGATGTTTATTGATTGGCTGCCTGGTATACAGTCCAGTCACGCCCCCTCTACTTGGTAATCACAGCACACTAACACGCCCCTGGTTTCACAAGACGTTTAACTAGAGAATTGATGGGTCGAGCATGCTCGGTGTGTTGCTAACAAAGGCTCAGAAGTACAGGTCAGTGCCATAGTAATTTATGAGGAAACCTATAAATTAAGAAGCTACTTGGGGAGCCAGTGCCTGTCCTGCGCAAGCGCAGTAGCTTATCAGGTTCATCATTACAAGGAGACTGCAGGCAGCTGTGGGAGGACCACTCGGGTGTCAGCACATGCACAGCATTGTGGGCCTTGTAGGATACAGCCACTGTAATGTCCTCTCGTGTGCCTCTTCTGGGTCCCTCCCGCTCTAGTATGTGGTGCGGCACTTCAAGGGCAGAAGGAGCTCAGCATGTATGAGAAAAGGTACATCTGCTCAATAGTATTCACCGTTAACCCTTACTGTGAGCATTACCCGCAGTCTGGGAATGACCATGCTGACTGTACGTGAAGTCTGTAGGACATATTGCTAAGGTACACCTTACATGGATGTCGCCTGAGTTCCTCCTCTTAACCCACACGCCTTGAAAACAAAGGATTAGGCATGTGGAAATCCAACTGTCCAATCAGTAGCTGTGTGTTTGCGACTTTTTAAATGAGACTTTTTGAGAGAAAGTCTCAAGTGCCTCTATTTATGCCGCCCTCGCCACTTTTCCAAAGTGGGCGTGGTAAGTGCAAGAAAAGGGCGTGGCCAACAGCAGAGACAAATTCTATCTTTGCCAGTATTCTGGTGCAAACTAAGCTAGAAATCGACGGCAACTTGGATCGGCCGTAGATTTCGGTTTAGGTGCATCCCTCGGCAGTGCAGGAGATTTCAGGACCAGCGCAGAAGGCCCCTGTCTTGATAAGTCTCCCCCATGATACATGTGGGAATGTGTGGCTTCTGTGACCTACTAGTAAATGGTACAGGGGGTCGGGCACATGTGTTTAGTTTACTGTTCCCTGGCACCTTGTTTAAGTCAGCAAAATAACTGGCCCTGCTCTGTCTGTGGGAACACTTTATGTAGTTGCCCTTTGGGGTATCCTTTGAATTTGTAAAGAATCTTGAGTATTTCTGTATAAATCATCTATTGTAGGAGTAAATTGACCGATTGTGTCTTTCCTTTCTAGGAGTTGCTTGCAGTCGGGGACATCTGTTAGTTTTTAGAAGACCTGGAACTCTTGAGGCTCCTGTAAGGAGGAAGATACCATATAGAGCCTTCTCTGAGACCACCGTGTATTTTGCCTCTAAAGACGGCGCCAGCAAAGATGGATCAGGGGATGGGAAGGTAGTATTAGTTTGTTAACCCACGGTATGCTAATGCTGAAGCATTCATTTAATTCAATCCTTTTCTTCCTTTTTCTACGAGCAGAAAACTGTGAGTGAAGGAGGCAGTAAGAAGTCCTCTGGCAGCTCAGGGAAAGGAGGAAATCAGCTGCGATGCCCGAAGTGTGGAGATCTGTGCACCCATGTAGAGACGTTTGTCTGTAAGTTATAGTGTAACTTAGAGCTTGTCCAGCACCTTGTGACATTTGTAGTGGAGCCGCCAGGCTTATAGAACAAAGATGAACCAAAGGTAGCGCTGTGGGTCTGGTCGTGTTGCGTCCATTGTTAAAATGACCGCTGAGGCCAGTGATTCTCTGAGTGGTCATGGGAACAATGGATGTGGCGTTATCACTTCCAGCCCACAGTCCTGCACCTGAGGGCCCTTAAGCTGGTGAGTTTAGCTTTTTTCCTTCCTTTCTTTGTAAAAATTTTTAGTGGAAAAGCCGGGTTTATAAAGGGTCAGCCAGAGCCTAATATTTCTAACTCCTTGTACTCATTCTCTCCCTGCAGCCTCTACTCGTTTTGTGAAGTGCGAGAAATGTCATCACTTCTTCGTTGTGCTGTCAGAGGCAGATTCAAAGAAGTCTATAAACCGAGAGCCCGAGACTGCTGCTGAAGCTGTGAAACTAGCATTTCAACAGAAACCTCCACCACCACCTAAAAAGGTGCACTGACCAAATCTTCCACAGTCTGTGTTAAATATGCCTAGATTTGAATCTGTAAGCTAGTCATTAGGAATAGATTCGGAAACATGCCAAAATGCATGAGTTATATATATGTGTGAAGCTGGGTCCTTCTGCTAGTGTGTGTGTGTGTGTGTATAGATATAGATATACACTAGCAGAAGGACTCAGCTTCACACTGGTATATTTAATCTATTTAATTTAATGTTTGTGTGTCTTGTTAAAAGACATCAACAGTATCCACTATAACAGTGACCTCCACAGTGGGCCGCCCCCTTAACAATGACCTCCACAGCTCCTTAAAGGGGTTCTCCGTGAATTCCGAAAATTAAAATACTTAAATATTACTTTATAATAAATATATTCTCAAATGCCTTTCATTATTTTACAATGGCTCGTTTTGTCTGGGGAGCAGTCATCAGGAGAAACAAAAGGACCGCTGTCCCATTAGTTCACACACAACCTGTCCTTATCACACTGCAGGACAAGTTGCTTTAAAACACTGAGGTAAAGAGCTGCCTCATCCTCCCCTCTGCTCTTCTTGTCGAGGATTATCGCCCTGAATCTATGGGGAATCTAGTTCATGAGGAGACATGAAGTACAGAGAGGACAGACAGGACAGACTCTGGTAATGCGGGGCTGTGGTAATGGAGACTGCATTCAAGTACTGCTGCTCATTAACCACATCCTCACCTCCTCTCTACTTCATGTCTCCTCATGATCTCCATTCCTACAGAGATTCACCTGTATTCAAGATCATAACTCCTGTAAAACACAGCAGAGAGAAGGGTGAGGCATCTCTTTACCTCAGTGTTGTGAAGTAACTTGTCCTGCTGTCTGATTAGGACAGGTTTTGTGTGTACTAATATGATGGTGGCCATTTTATTTCTCCGGATTGCTTCACAGACAAAACAAGCCATTATAACTAGGGAAAGGTATTTGTGCATATATTTATTATAAAATACTTAAGTATTTACTTTTTCTTAATTCCCTTTAACAGTGATTTCCACAACACCCCGTCCCCTTAACAGTGGCCTCTGCATCAATCTGCCCCTTAACACTGACCTCCATAGCGGACCGTCCCCTTAACTGTGACCTCCACAGCAGCCTTCCCTTAGGGTGGCCAGAGGTCCAGTTTTAGGCCAGACAGTCCGGCTTTCAGACTCCCTGTCCTCCGTCCGGTGCAGGGCCTGAACGAACACAGGGATGTCCTTTTGAACAGCTCACTCTCGGACAGCAGCACTGTGCTGTCCGAGCATGAGCTGCAGGGAGAAAGTCGCCCTCCCTTGCACCCTTGCAGTTGACAGTTGATTTTTACCTTCGTTTTGTTTCAATCCCTGTCTGCTGCGGAGTGGGAGGGGGCATGGCCTAACTGGGTCGGGGTGGCTTAGTGGGGCCTGGGGGTGGGGTTTTAAGTCCGTCTTTCGAGGGTGGCCTGAATGGCCACCCTACCTGCCCCGTTAACTATGACATCTACAGCACTCCGCTCCCTTAACAGTGTCATCCATAGCGCCCTGCCCCTTTAAAGCTGACCTACATCAGCGAAGAAAAACGGCTGAGTTGTTATGGAAGCCTGGTGTAAAACTGTGTGTATGTGGAGACTAAGGACCTGCGAGCTTCTATTGGCCGATAAGGGTCATATGACCAGGCTTCTGTTGGCTAATACATTTTTTGGGGAATATCTCAGGAATGGTACTTGCTAGAGAGCTGAGACCCGGTCTAAAACCTTCCCGGACACCTGATGTAAATGTGATGGTGCGGATTCCTTTAGCGGACATGCATACACACACTCAGCTTTGTATATTAGATATTCATATATTATATTATGAAATGGAAAAGGTAGCATCACCAGAAAAAATAAGTGTGCAAGCCTAAAGGACTACGACTATATAGTCCTGATAAAAAAACCTGCAGCACTCTCGTGAAGTAAAACGGTATAAAAGAAAAATGTATTCACCCATGTGGACGCGACGTTTTGGCTCAAACACTAGAGCCTTTCTCAAGCCTTCTGTAAACAGTTGGACTACTTGTGTAACAAAAGTAAGATGACTATAAAGGGAGGTTTCCAGTTTGATGTAGAAAAAAAAATCCTGGTTGACTGAAAATGTGTGCAACCTTCTAAAATTAAGTTTTTTTTCAGTTCCTCACTGTTTTTCAAGAACTTTGGTTGCTGTCAGGTCTCATGTCCCATTTCAAATGAGTAGATCTACAGGTAGAGTAGAGACCTATAGAGGCTGAATTACTGTGGTTGCACTACTTTTTTTTCATAAGAGTAAAAGTACTCAACAATTAGAGGCTTTTTTTTTTTTTTTTTTTAGCCGAGGAGTACAAATTTTGCAGTCATTATTATATAATATAAATATAATTTTATTTTTTTTTATTTTTTTTTCATGCAGGGAAACCATTGCTAGTCTCCTGTGCAGAAATAGAAAATGTAGACAATTTTACATTTATCCAACATCATACACTAAACATAAGACATATGTGCCATAATACAGCGAAATAGTGCCCACATGACATTGCCATACACAGTGCCCACTACCCGCAGAACCTCCTACAAAAGGCTTCTTACCACACCAGGCTGCCACTCCACTCGCAGTATTGGTGAAGATGGTGGCACCACTGTATAGGCGTCCTCCACGGTGGTCTCAGATAGGGTTGCATCGGGTATCGAACATTCTATACCCAATTGATACTTTTACAACTGGATCAATCCGATACTGGGATTTGCTATTTTCTAATATGAGGCTGCGCCACTGTAGCTGTTTGAGAACATGGCAAGCACGCCCTCAGCGTGACCGTGTTCTCCTGAGCTGGCACAGTGGAGAAGGAGGCAGTCCCTCCCCATTCTGCCGCTGGCCACCCATATGAATAGCACTGAGGAGGAGGGGAGGGCCTGTGGCCACTATGCCACCAATGAATATAATTAACCCCTTAATACAGATGTAGACTGCATGTGCCCAGCACCTGAGGGGTTAATTGATGTGGTTTGGCGGGATCCCTGTCATTGAGGCCAGGTGTCAGCTGTGTGATTCAGCCGGCACCCACATTTGTATTACGGGGTTAATTGTATTCATTGGTGGCGTAGAGCTCTATTAGGGTGAATAGGACAAGGGTTTCTGTCTGGTATTGAGTATCGCAATCGAATCAAAATTTTGGTATCATCACAGTCGTAGTCTCGGAGTGGAGCAGCAAATGGCTCGACAGCCACCCAAACTGACAAATCAGCAGCCTCCTTACCAATAACAAAGCTTGATATGTAACTCTCTTACATGCCCATTACACAGATGGCACTACTACTTGCCTATTACATACACAGCTCTACAACATGCCCATTACACAGATGGCACTACTACTTGCCTATTGCATACACAGCTCTACAACATGCCCATTTCACAGATGGCACTACTATATGCACATTACACACAGAAAGCTCTACAATAGACTGGTTACACTGCTTTATACACACAGTACCCCCACATTCTCCACCAGCACAGTCCTATACAGAGCCTGTGTTCCCCTAACTCCTCCCACACACACGGCTGATCACATGACTGTGACATCACCACAGGTCCTGTAACCACAATGTAGTGTTTAGTCCGGACTCTTGAGATGTCCATCAGAGGCGGAGCTTCACCGGAGAGGAGGAGGGAGGAGGGGGGGGGGGGGGGTCCTGTGCACCAGACCTTGCAGCTTCTTATACAGTAAACGCCTACAACAACCTCATCTCAAAAATCACCCATAGATCTATAAACCTAGACTAAGCTCAAAGGAAAAAGGATCAGTGGGACTAATATCGTATAATATAAAATTCTATAGATATAATATCACTAGGTATCACTAGGCACACATGCTTATCTCTCCAATTCCGCAGCATACATACACTTTATGCCCTTATTATGGTCAGTCTTATAGCTATGGATGGACATACAAGTCCAAAACATACCCAGGGACATGGTTCGCAGAAACTGGAATGTCGCCCACATACTGACACCTCGACACGTGTTTCGCCTCACCAGGCTTCTTATACAGCACTCCTGACCACCCATACAAATATACATTAGTCTTTTTTTCCGGGAGTAAAATGGCCTGAGCATGTACAGGCGTTATTGCGACCTCTGGCTGTAGTAATGCTTGTTACACACATTCATGTATATAAGCTCTTAGGGGGTCATTTATTAGATTTTGCAAATCTGACCAGTGTCACTTTATGTGGTGATAACTTTAAAACGCTTTTTTTTATCCAGGCCATTCTGAGATTGTTTTTTTTTTTCGTCACATATTGTACTTCATGACAGTGGTAAAATGAAGTCGAAAAATTTTATTTTTATTTATGAAAAAAAAAATCCCAAATTTACCAAAAGTTTTGAAAAATTTGCAATTTTCCAAGTTTCAATTTCTCTACTTCTATAATGCATAGTAATACTGCCAAAAAAAGTTATTGATTTACATTCCCCATATGTCTACTTCATGTATCGATCATTTTGGGAATGCCATTTCATTTTTTTGGGGACGTTACAAGGCTTAGAAGTTTAGAAGCAAATCTTGAAATTTTCAAAAACCCATTTTTTAGGGACCAGTTCAGGTCTGAAGTCACTTTGTGAGGCTTACATAATAGAAACCACCCAAAAATTACCCCATTCTAGAAACTACACCCCTCAAGGTATTCAAAACTGATTTTACAAACGTAATTAACCCTTTAGGTTTTCCACAAGAGTTAATGGCAAATGGAGATAAACTTTCAGAATTTTTTTTTTTTTTTTTTTTTTTTTTGGGGGGAAAATTTTCCATTTTATTCCATTTTTTCCAGTAACAAAGCAAGGGTTAACAGCCAAATAAAACTTAATATTTATTGCCCCGATTCTTTAGTTTGCACGAACACCCCATGGTTTTTGGAAGGTGGATTTTGCTGGACTGTTTTTTTGACACCATGTCCCATTTGAAGCCCCCCGATGCACCCCTAGAGTAGAAACTCCATAAAAGTGACTTCATCTAAGAAACTACACCCCTTGAGGTATTCAAAACCAGTTTTACAAACTTTGTTAACCCTTTAGTGTCTCCATAGTTTAAGAGCCATATTTTTTTTTTTTTTTTTTTTGGGGAGATTGTCCTATGTAGGGGCTCATTTTTTGCGGGATAAGGTGACGGTTAGATTGGCACTATTTTTGGGGTCATATGACTTTTTTGATCGCTTGCTATTACACTTTTTGTGATGTAAGGTGACAAAAAAATTGCTTTTTGACAAAGTTTTTATTTAATTTTTTTACAGTTTTTACTTGAGGGGTTAGGTCAGATGATATTTTTATAGAGCAGATTCTTACAGATGTGGAGATACCCAATGTCTACTTTTTTTTTTTTTTTTTACATTTAACACTAAAGCATTTTTGAAACAAAAAAAATCATGTTTTAGTCTGAGAAGCATAGTTTTTTTATTTTTTGGCCAATTGTTTTAGGTAGGGGCTTGTTTTTTTTTTGTTTTTTTTATGGTGTTCACCTGAGGAGTTCAGTCATGTGATATTTTTATAGAGCAGATTTTTACGGACGCGGCGATACCTAATATGTGTAGTGTTTTTTTTTTTTTGGTTTTTTTTTTATTCAGTGTAGTGTTTTTTTCATTTTTACTTTTCACTTTTTTACATTTTTTTTGACCCAGACCCACTTGGTTCTTGTAGATCCAGTGGATCTGGTGTCTGTATAATACAGTACAGTATACTATACAGTGCACTGTGCTGTATTTTTTTACTTTACAAAGTCTGAATAGACCTTTAGCAGGTCTATTCAGACTTTCAGCACCATGGAGAGCAGCGGGTGATGGATGGGGAGGGAGTGGGGCTCCCTCCCTCTGCGATCCCATCCTGTTGGGGGGCTGCAAAGGCACAGCAGCCCCCCGATGGGAGAGGGAGGGATCTCCCTCCCTGTTAACACTTCCATACCGCGGTCCGTACGGACCACGGTATGGAAACGGTTAAACGACTGGCATCTGATCAAGCACAGATGCCAGCCGTTTCTATCAGTGTCAGCAATGTGCTGACACTCTGATAGATCCACTAGACACCAGGGAATAGACAGAGGAGGCGGGCGGGGGATTGCGATACCTCCTGCCGCCCGCAACCACCCTCCTTGCATCCCCGCAGCCAAAATATGATTGGGGGCTGCAGGGGGGGGTTAAAAATGAACACTTTGGGGGCATAACTCTCTGATCCCCACGGTCACAGACCACGGGGATCAGAGATCGCACAAAGGTTTGCAGCGATCGCTGCAAACAACCCCCTCCCCCCCCCCGGCATTGTAATAAGGTACCTGCTGAATGATTTGAGCAGGTACCTTGTTCCGATCACTGCCGGCTGAGCAGCAGTGATCGGAACTACTTAAGGACTCGGAAACCATGACCTACAGGTACGTCATGCGTCCTTAAGGGGTTAAACAGAAATAAGCCTAAATTAGGCGTTTTTCTGGCACAGATTGTGCCACAAAGGTCCTTTACGCCACAATCTGCAACTTCTCCCCTCTCGCACAAAGTCTAAAAAAGTGGCGGTGGATCAACTCCGGCAGGTATTGAGTATTTAGGGAAGTATTGACCTGTACAAAATATGGATCAGATGCGGACAAAAAACATGGTCGTGTGCATGAGCCCTATCCTGGGTACAGGAGTAGAGAACAGCCGCACTGTGAGACGTATTACTGCTGTAAGGTAGCCTTGACGTGTGCTCTTCACTTTATGGCTGAAGTAATTTAATTTAGTGGCTAGATGTGCTGTTTATTGGGCTGTGAAAGCAAAAAAAACACATGAAATGTATTTTTTCAGAACTCCCATAGAATTGAATGCCTCACTCGTTCCCCTTCTCCATTTATATTGGTGGGGAATCCCTGTTTTCAAGAGAGGTTTAGTTTCCACCTCTAGGACCTGTAGCTGTTCGACGTGCCATAAATGTCTGCATGGGAATAGCCCTTTTAAGTGTTGTGCATGCCTTTTTTCTTTTTTTCCTCAGTCAACAAGGTGAAGTAAAGGGGTTTGCCTTTGGGCTCTTTCACATGACCATATCGGTTTTTGCAGTCCGGAAATTGCAGATCCGTAAAGCAAGCATGCCAGCAGTGTCCATTCCACATTTTGCGGAAAACACAGGGCCAGCCCTATATAGAAATGCCTGTTCTTGTCCGTGATTGCAGATAAGAATAGGACATGCTCTATTTTTTATTTTTATTTTTTGCGGGGCTGCAGACCAGACCTACGGATGCATACAGCACACAGTGTTTTTTTTTTTTTTATGGCCCCATTGAAATGAATGGGCCTGCACACGTTCTGCAAAATTGCTCACCCAGAAATACCGCTGTCTGTATAAGCCGTAATATGTGTCGGAATTCAAGTGCACAATTCTAGCGCAAAATAAGCTACCGAATTCGTGGTTAAAAATTAGGGTGCCTGTACGAGGTGCGGAATTACGTGCAAAAAATCTGCATTAAATCCACACCAAAATGATACAAAAAATGCACATAAATCCACACTATATTGCATTTTTTGGGGCGTTTTTTTTTTTTTTTTTTTTTTTTTTGCAGATCTCACCCTTCTATTGAAAAGCATGAAACCCATACGAGAAAAATGCAACAAAAATTGACGTGCTGCAAATATCAAAATCCGCACGGCAGGCCAGTTTTCGCACCTAAGAAAAATGCAGTGTACATGAGACTTGTCTGATCTACACTTTGCTGGTACTGTTCTATGCTGTGGGTTTTTCAACACAACAACCCACGTAATCTGGATCAAGTGCAGGCACCCTTAAAGGGTGTATTAGACACCCCAATGCTGCAGACGTTCGTCAGGAGGGAAGTGTAGGACACCGCTGCTATCACATGCAGCAGTTTCCTCAGTGGCATGAGGAGGAGCGATCAGTATGCAGTCGCTCGTTCCCAAGAAGGGCAGCGTTGTGCTGGCGGCAGATCACTATTACGCAGCGCGATCTTCTGCCGTCACCGTTGTGTGTGTGTGTGTGTTTTTGTTTTTAAGGCATGCTTGATTCATTTTTCGATTACATTTATACACTTCTCATATCCAGGGGTTACGACCACCCTGTAATCCAGCAGAGGTGGCCGTGGCTTGCACACTATAGGAAATGGCATCGGCCTCTCTGGTGGCTGGAACTGTGGGTGCTCGTAAAGGCACAAGCAGCTCTTTTCTCAGCCACCTCGTATCTGCGCTGCAGCAGTGGTCGTAACCCCTGGACATGAGCAGTGTATGATGTGATGGAAAAATAAATGAAGCCAGCAAAGGAGGCAATATGGACAATCACAATACATTAGTAAGTGCCTAGTTTTGTCTACATGATAAATGCCATTTACCCCTTTAAGTTTTTGTCCAGGAGTAAAAAAATATAGCAGTTTTTTTCCAAAAACGGCACCGCACCTGTCCACGTGTAATCTGTGGTATAACAGCTCTATTCACTTCAGTGAAGCCAAGCTGCACTACAAAACACAACCCATGGGCAGGGGTGGTGCTGTTTTTGGAAGAGAGCAGCCATGTTTCTCTAATCATGGACAACCCATTTAAGTAGTGTTAATAAATCTACCCCGATGTTTTGTTTCACAAATATTACTGGTAATTATCCAATCATTAAAATGAAAAACCCCTTTAAATATGATCAGTGGGGGATCTGTATTGCGCTTCACAACAGGCCTGGTGGTTTGTGGTTAATGCTATAATTGATTATTTAATCAGCCATTGGTTAGGAAAAATCACGTATGACAATCCACAAGAGGTGGGGATGGTTATGACTGCTGAAACTGGTTTCCAACCTTCTAAAGCATGCATTTATCCGTTTTTAGCTCGGAGATGTGTATAGGGAGGCATTGGTTGGAACATTGCCAAGCTTGCTAATGAAAAGCGATCTATGGGTGGTGTGTGTGTGTGTGTGTGTGTGTATATATATATATATATATATATATATATATATATATATATATATATATAGCTAGTTCCATAATATAAAACCAAAAAATGGACTGCACTCCCAAAAATAGCGTGAAAATAAAAAACTTTGTTTATTCACACATAGTGGTACAAGGCAGCGTTTCAGCTCACAATGAGCCTTTCTCAAGCGGCTTGAGAAAGGCTCATTGTGAGCTGAAACGTTGCCTTGTACCACTATGTGTGAATAAACAAAGTTTTTTTTATTTTCACGCTATTTTTGGGAGTGCAGTCTATTTTTTAGTGATATATAGATATATAAAATTATTAGAAACCGGTTGGGAGTTTATTTTATTTGATGGACAGCAGTGGTAATGCTCAGCTTTGGCAACTTCTTTACAGATCTATAACTACCTCGACAAATATGTGGTGGGCCAGTCATTTGCAAAGAAAGTGCTTGCTGTTGCGGTGTACAATCATTACAAGCGGATATACAATAACATCCCAGTTAACATAAGACAGCACGCTGAAGTGGAGAAGCAGACCTCTCTAACCCCTCGAGGTGAGTTAGTTCCTTTCACAATATGCATGGAACAATGCTATCCATTGGTTAACAAACCCAAAAACCCATGGTGGCATCTCAGTTGCCTGCTTTCATCTCGCCTACCCTGCCTGACAAACTCCATCGAATGTTTTTTTTTTTTTTTTTTTTTTTTTTCTCTGTAGATTCCAGTCTTGGTTTTGACTTTAAATTGTGATGCCTTAGGGCGCATTCACATGACCGTACTGTTTTGCGATCTGCAAAACAGATAACTGCCATGATCATAGAAAATGCCTATTACAATTGGACATGCTCTATATTTTTTTTGCGGGGCTGCGGAACTACAGATGCGGACAGCACGCAGTGTGCTGTCCGCATCTTTTGCGGCCACGTTGAAATCAATGGGTCCGTACCCGTTCCACAAAATAGAGGAACAGATGCAGACTCGTTCATACGTTCGTGTGAATTTGCCCAAAGTGAGTATTTAATATTTTTTCCCACTGGAAAACCAAACAGTAAGATATCGGCTTTAGAGTTTTATAGCTGATGCCGTGTATCTACCCAACTATGTGTCTGCTGTACAGGAAGTCATGTTCTGTAGCTATCATTTTTAATTTTTAAACCTGATCATTTGCACTTCTGATATGCAGCTTCAGTGTAGGGAAAAGATCAGCGACTGGCCGATAGATCAGACTGTCATCTGGCTGCCTCTGTTACAAGCCAGAACTGTGTGCTCTGTTTCCCTACTAACCAGCAGCATGTCTTGTGCCATGCAGTAATCAGGCTACTAACACATATGACAGGTAGTTTGTATTTAAATATATATTTTTTTTCAACATTTTAATACCATCCCCAGCTTTGCCTTTGTCATCCATTGCTGAATTGCACGTTGTACGCGATGCTTCTGCTTGCACATTTTGTTTTGCACCGGACAGTGATTAACCTGTGCTCCTGCTTTTCTGCACGCTTGCTCTCTATGACCTTTCCGTCATGCTGGCTCCACCGGGCTTTGCTGTGTGCAGACGTCATGAAAAGTAAATGATTAAATGTTCACTTTAAGTCATTTCACATTCTGTGTACGTCATTCAAAAAAAAAGTACCGTAACTCGCACATATTGATATTTCCTCATCTCTCGCGTTGTAGAAATTTCTCTTCTGCTATTCTAGTGATGAGAACTAATACGGCTACGGTTATGGGTGCCCCAGCTGTCCCAGACTCCTCAGTGGTATATCCCTCACTCGTGTATCTCTGCAAAGCCTTTCACGAGTTTGGGACATGGGGGACATCCGATCTATAGTGTATAACAATAGCCGTATTGGTTGTGACTGTAGATATGCGATACGTCTGGTTTCTGAGTTACATTGAGTAACCTGCACCCCGGCTCTCTGGGCTTATTGTAATTTGGGGTCCACACTGTCTATTCCCATAGGTTGGATTTCCTCATTCGGCAGTAGTTATTGTAAGCCCGGGTGAATGTAATTGTGACTTCACACTCATTTGCTAGGAAGTTCTCATTGAGTAGCAGAAGCTCTGCCATGTAAATCTCACTTATAATCGGGCCCAGCTAAACTACACCTACAAGTACTGGGTTTTTATTTCTCTTCCAAGCTTTGATCTCTTGCTGTCACTGTTTCAATCCCCTCTCTGTAGAGTTAGAGATAAGAAGACGGGAAGATGAGTACAGATTTTCAAGTAAGTTTCCTCTCTCAGCATTGCTGTCACTAGATTTGCGGTTCTCCCTTCCCCTCCGCAGATTGTATGTTCCAGTGCGGTGTTTGCAGCCAGAGTTTTACCTCCTCCTCATTCTGGTCCTTTCCCTATAATGTCGGACACCGATCATGTTATAAATTCACACTACTGAACACATGACTTAATCTAAGTGTTGAGAAGATTTATTTCTTTTATTGATTGCGGTCTGAACATATGCAAAGCTCTCCACACATGACTTGCGGTACTAACAATATGTCTGCCAGCTCTTTCAGTCCTGATCACTCTGCATGTCCTCCTTTGACGTTGTGCGTCACATCCTAGTCCCTTCTGTATGTAGACTCATGGTTCATATACATGATACCTTTTGGACCTGGTCAAATGTTAGTCCATGTTGGTGATGGAGAAGACGTGGTTAATATGTTTCGTGGCGAATGAGATCCCATTTAGCTGGATTGCATGTTCTTTCTCCAGAACTTCTGCAGATTGCTGGGATCAGTCCACATGGCAATGCCTTGGGAGCATCTATGCAACAGCAAGTGAACCAACAAATGCCACAGGAGAGGCGAGGAGGTGATGTGCTGGACTCGAACAACGACGACATCAAGCTAGAGAAAAGTAATATTCTGCTGCTTGGCCCAACTGGGTCTGGTAAGAGACTTCCTAATATGTTTCGTAGAATGTGATACTCCTTTCCTTCCATGGATATGCGACACTGACTGTTTCATTTTAGCAAATAAGACCCCCATATAAACTCAAAAGGGTTGTTTCAACATCTAGGTCCTCTTCACAAGTTAGTTAAGTGTCTCATTGCCTGGGGCGTTGCTATATTCGAAGTCTTTGGGAGCGACAGTAATGGCCAAGTTACAGCACTCGGTCTACGGCAGCCCCATAGTAAGCTAAATACCACTGCACACTCAAATGATGATGCAAGTAAAATGTTTATTTTTTACAATATCCTCTAAATAGATTGGCAAAAAAGAATGCCTAAACTATGTAACAGTTTCATTGTCTAAGACGTTTCGGTCTATTCCACGACAGTCACATAGGAGGAAGTGAGAAGGTTGGAGGAGTCCCCGTGGCTCAGCGTGGAGGCGCTGCAGGGAAGGCACATGGAGTTGTAGGCTTAAAATGGAGACGTGGGACCACAGTTATCATCAGAAGGGGGTACTGGTGCTCATCCAAGGCACCTCTGTCTTCTAATTCCTGCCTAAGACCATGCTGAAGGAACCTTTTACATGGGCGGTACCGTGGGCAGTGAATGGAAATGAGGAAGTTCATTCTTGATCGTCGACTGTTTGTTTTCTGCATTTAAATGACATGATTGCATAGTTGACACAGGTCCATCAAGTCCAGCCTATAATCCAGCTGTGTTGATCCACACAAAGACAAAAAAAAACAAAAAACTGTTAAACCCAGATCCTTTATTTTGAGCACCATTGATGCTCAGTACAAACTTTTCTCAGTTCAAAGATAACTGATGGTATAAATAATGGATGCGAAACGGCCGGCACACGTTCATGTGAGCGAGCTCTTAGACGAATGCCTATAGCCCCATATTACGCTAGAAAAATTCCTTCTGATTCAAAATGAATCCCTGGACCTACGTGCCAAGTGGTTATGTGCCGCTTGAAAGATGCAGGTGATTGGAGCCACCTTTACATGTTCCAATCACTAGAAAAGAACGCCAGGGCTCAGACCATGTAAAAGGGCAGTCATTATGATGACGCAGATACCAATACCCCAGAAGCAAGACCAGCTAAGGCAGTGTTCACACCACCATTTTGTTTTACTATATACATGTATAATTAAGTGCTTCCCTGTAAAATTGACAAGATAACTGACAGTGTGAAGTAACTACTATGAGATAACCGTATTTCATAGGCAGCAATCGGGCAACCACGGAGTATGCCACTCATCTGTCTGCTTTTTGCAACAGGTGCCAGTAGTAAATCCAAATAGGTTCGCCATTTAACGATTACATAACTGTATCCCTCCACTATTATCTGGTCACGTTCTGCGAGTGCCTGCCTATCTAAGCAGGATTAGTGACGCCAATGGCTAACTGAACATCTAGCCAGTACATCTAATCTAGTAATCTGATCTCCTTATAGAATTATAGCAATAACTTTACATCGGGGTGTCAGTTCCATGTGACGGTTTTAGGTTTACTTATGTTGTATGCAAGGTATTCAGTGCAGTCCGTTCTGTATTGACATGCTTGGTCTCCCCACAGGTAAAACCCTTCTTGCACAGACATTGGCAAAATGCCTGGATGTCCCCTTTGCTATCTGTGACTGCACCACCCTGACTCAAGCTGGATATGTGGGAGAGGACATTGAATCTGTAGTTGCTAAACTGCTTCAGGATGCCAATTACAACGTGGAGAAAGCTCAACAAGGTGTGTGTGTGTATCTACATGTTAAAGATAAAATGCTCATTTATGACTCCTTGGGTCCAGAATCGCCACCACTCTGGCGTCTACCATTTGTCATGCATTTCTGGACAGCAGTCACTTGCTGTCTAAGCACCTGACCACTGTGGCCAATTACAAGTCTTAAAGGGGTTATCCTGGTAGTAATGATGAACTATCCTCAGAATAGGTCGTCATTATCAGATCAGCGAGGGTCTGACTCCTGCCAATCAGATGTTGGGAGAGGCCAGTGCTCCTTGAGCGTCGTGGCCTCTTCCTAGGCTATGTGACGTCACAGTACATCGGTCACGTGGCCTAGTCGCAGCTAAGCCCTATTGAAGTGAATGGTGCTGAGCTGCAATACCAAGCACCATTGCTATACTATGTACGGTTATGTCACTGGTGGGGGTAGCCTGCCGCACTCAACAGCACTCTAGTGAGCGCGACTGCTCCCTGGAACAGCTGATCGACGGGGTGCTGGGATTCGAACCCCTGCCAGTGTTATAATGATGACCTATCATAGGTCATAATTATCATTTCAGTGATAACCCCTTTAACAGTATCACCACTGAGACCAGTAATTGGCCACAGCAGTCACATGCTTAGACAGACTAGCGGAGCCTGCTTAAACTGGTGCATGTTTGTTTAAGCGCTCACAGTATTTCATGCTTTGGACAACCCCTTTAAGTAAGTTAAAGATGCCCAGGTATTTATTAGTCGGCATCTGCTTCCAGGTTGCTCATGCCTCAATGTGGATTTCTGTGTTTTATGGCTCCTGAAACAATAATTTTAGAGTAAAACAAAAATATATATTGTTTGTGTATCCATTGGTTTATTCTTCTACCTTTTATGACCCCTCGAAATATTTTTTTATTTTTTTAAGGAATTGTATTTTTGGATGAGGTTGACAAGATTGGTAGTGTCCCAGGCATCCATCAGCTGAGAGATGTGGGTGGAGAAGGCGTGCAGCAGGTAAGACTGATTTTATAGTCTTGTGTATATTTGAGCTATGTACATGTAGGAATTAAAGAGCACCGATCATCAGTTTCATGTCGTCCCAAGACAAATGCAGTTTCCTTTGCAGTGCAAATCCTTTTTTTACGGACGCCATTTAGTCTGTGGGTTTTTTTTTTTTACAATTTTTCAAGCTCTGCACCACTGTTCACTTTTTTAACACTGTAGTGAATTTTTATACTACAGTTTTTGTACGCACGCATACACGATCTGTGTCCGTGCTGCAGAGCACCGATCAGTAGTGTGCTCATTTACATCTGCACTTTTTTTTTTTTTTTTTTTTCACATTCGCTCGGGAAATGGGTTTTTACAGTATAAATCAATTTCTGAAGTTATCATGCGAAGTCTTGCGAGACTTTGACATAATAACTTCGGCTCCTCGGAGCCAATACATTCTAATACTGTATGGAGCGCTCGCTCCGTACAGCATTGAAACGAAGTTGCGTTCATCCCTAGTTTTTACCACATAAAGTGACACATGTCAGATTTACTAAAATCTGCCTGGGATTTAAGGTAAAAAAGTGGTTTGGTAGTGAAGGGGTTAAACTAGCTATATATGTGTGTCAATGTACTTCCTCATCCTGGTATGGTCAGTAGGAATTTGTTACCAACTTTCCTCGTTTTTCACCTGCTGACTGAAATACAGTGTGTGGAAAAATTAGTGCAAAGTAAGAATTCTTTTAGTAATAGAAGTGTTTAATAGCTTATTTTTTTAATTGCCATAATCTAAAGTAAATGAGCTGAAGAGAAATTTTAATCCATATTTGATGTGACTGCCCTTTGCCTTAAAAACAGCATAAATTCTTCTAGGTACACTTGCACACAGTTCTTGAAGGAACCCAGCAGAAAGGTTGTTCCAAAAATCTTGAAGAACTAACCACACCACCCTGATGTTATTGCAGGACGGACACTTATCTGCCTGTATTTCTCAGCATTGAGGGCACGATTCACGGTGACCACATTGAGAACCGTAGAGGCAGTGGTTGGCTATGGAAACTTAGTGCAGCAGATGAGACACATCACGCTTACTTTCCTTAGAAGTTGGAAGATGTCCAGCAGTGCCATCAGCTTGCAGCTGGAAAAAAAACAGTGGGAACCAGGTACAACCATCTACGGTTCAGAGAAGCCTCCGCAGCGCTCAGCTCATATCCTGGGAGAAGAAAACCTCCCAGGCTATGAGCTGAGCGCTGCGGTTGGTCAGCGCTACAGCCTGGGAGAAGGAGACGCCCAGGAGAACAAGGACAGGCTCCTCCCAGTTGAGCCGAAGTTACCGGAGGACATACCGGGAGAACGGAGTGGCGCCCAGGGATAAAAGTAAGTGCAGGGAGATCCCTGGGCGCCGCTCTCCATGTCTATATACTTAGTTTAGATATGTTAGGGTAATGAAAGGTCCTCTTTAATACAAGCCACTTACTAATGAATTGTGATTTGTCCATATTGCTTTCTTTGCTGGCTGGATTCATTTTTCCATCACATTTGCACTGCTCGTTTCAATGGTTACAGACCACCCTGCAATCCATCAGCGGTGGCCATGCTTGCACACTTTAGGGAAAAAACACTAGATTATATGCGCTCCCATGGTCCTGGCCACCGGAGGGGCTGACAATTTTTCCTATAATGTGCAAGCACGACCACCACTGATGGATTGTAGGGTGGTCTGTAACCATGGAAACGAGCAGTGTATAACGCGATGGAAAAATGAATCCAGCCAGCAAAGGAAGCAATATGAAGAATCACAATTCATTAGTAAGTGGCTTGTATTACCTTTCTCAACATGATAAATGCCACTTAGTGAAGTGAGAGAACTCCTTTAATGCTGAGAAATAAAAGATGTTACTTGTCAATCATTCAGTGCCATCAGTGAGGCATCTTATTGGCTCCAAATTTGTTCTTCAGCAGGACAATGACCACAAACATAAAGCCAATGTCATTAGAAACGAGTAATGATTAAATGTACTTCCACACTTATCTTAAAACTGTGTACTGCCTATCCAATTAGAGAGATTAATTCAGATGAAAGGACACTGCTGATGTCTCTTCACATTGAGGGATAAGTCCTGGTTAACTGTAAATTCATATTGTGATGAATGCTTCCAGCAAGGATGACGTGTGTATTAAACAACTCCAATCCAGAGATGGCGGAGGAGCCCCAGCCGGCGGCTCAACTCGCATGCTGGAGAATTCAAGGATCGGACAGGTTCACCAGAAGTGACGTCACTCGAGGGATAGATAGCAGTGGTGTGCTTCTTCCAACATGTTTTGGAGGTATGTCATCCTCCTTCATCAGGGATAGATGGCTCCACTTCCTGTCTGATCTAAATACCCACTGAGATCATTGGAAAACCTGAAATGGAATACGTGTCATCATTTAAAAACTATCTTCAGCTTAAAGAAGAACAAAGAGTTCTGGAAATGATGACATGGCCGCCCTACAGATCCCTGTTCTCAACATCATCCAGTCTGTCTGGGATGACATGAAGTGACAGGACGATCTGAGCAAGCCTACATCCACAAAGGATCTGTGGTTAGTCCTCCAAGATGTTTGGAACAAGCTTCCTGCCGAGTTCCTTCAAAAACTGAAGTATATGGAACTGACGCTGGGGCAAAGGGTTGTCACACTAAATACCGACTTGCTTTCGATTCTCTTGTTCATGTCTTTTGCACTTTGCTAAATGATAAAATAAACTATTAACACTTCTTTTTTTTTTAAAGCATTCTTACTTTGCAGCATTTTTACCACACCTGCCTAAAACTTTTGCATAGTACTGTATATCAGATGTTTTCAGGGGAAAAAGTACAATCCTCTGTGAACACGGCCTTAGCCCATTTGTTGAATGGCTAACCTAGTTCCATACTGCATGTATTTCTTCCCTTCTATCTGCATGCTGTATATCAGGCATCCTCAAACTGCGGCCCTCCAGCTGTTGTAAAACTACAACTCCCACAATGCCCTGCTGTATGCTGATACCTGTAGGCTGTTCGGGCATGCTGGGAGTTGTAGTTTTGCAACAGCTGGAGGGCCGCAGTTTGAGGATGCCTGCTGTATATGATCATGTCTACTGGTTTACATATAATATACAACTGCTGAACCACCTTCTTTGTAGGGTTTGCTGAAGCTTCTTGAAGGCACTATAGTTAATGTCCCAGAGAAAAACTCAAGGAAGCTGCGTGGTGAAACCGTTCAAGTTGACACCACAAACATCCTCTTTGTATCGTCTGGAGCTTTTAATGGCCTGGACAGGATCATCAGTCGGAGGAAGAATGAAAAGGTTGGTTAAAATGCAGAGCCTCCTGTGAATATACGTGGATGTGACGGACCCTTTTAATTTTTTTTCATACTTTCCTACCCAATTTTCCAAATTTTATTTGTGCTTGTACATATGACACCATAGATATAGTAATACGGCCTACGTTTCGGCCCAGTTCTGGGCCTTCTTCAGGGCCTTTGTAGTTGTGGTAGATAAAGAATCAGTGGCCAAATGGAATCCATTGGCCACCGATTCTTTATCTACCACAACTACGAAGGCCCAGAACTAGGCCATATTACTATATCTATGGTGGCATATGTACAAGCACAAATAAAATTTGGAATCTTGTGTATCAACTCTATTCGTTGGAGTGCCGTGTTATATTAGATGGATTGAAGTTGGGTTTACCCGGAACACCGAGCACCCGTGTATCAATAGTGGAGTGCCGGCCAATTCCCCTTTATTATATCCCTTCCCAATTTGACACTGGGTATGAAGAGACACAGCTGCACGCTGGGAGGTACAGTTACTGGGGCCACCAAACAAGGCCCAGAGAGTATCCCGTGCATGTCACTCGCTGGCTGTCGTACCATTGCCTTGGCAGCTTCTATCCCCCAGGTGCAGTGGATATAAAAAATCTTTACACCATTGTTAAAATGCCACTTTATCATGTAAAATAATCAGACCAAGACAAATTATTTCAGATTTATTTCTACCTTCAATGTGACCCATAGTATGTACAATTCCATTGAAAGACAAGAAAACCTTTTCTTACACAGAAAAACACCCAAGCCCTTCAATGTTTTCTCAAGACCTACATTAAGTCTGCCAAAAGCATGTGGGTAAATTGTGAACTCTTTGGCCACCCTCCATTCATCCAGCCTTCCCTCTGAGTGTGTATACAGAGAGAGCTGTCAGTCACTGATAGGACCTTCCCTCTATGACTGTGTATACAGAGAGAGCTGTCAGTCACTGATAGGACCTTCCCTCTATGACTGTATATACAGATAGAGCTGTCAGTCACTGATAGGACCTTCCCTCTATGACTGTGTATACAGAGAGAGCTGTCAGTCACTGATAGGACCTTCCCTCTATGACTGTGTATACAGAGAGAGCTGTCAGTCACTGATAGGACCTTCCCTCTATGACTGTGTATACAGAGAGAGCTGTCAGTCACTGATAGGACCTTCCCTCTATGACTGTGTATACAGAGAGAGCTGTCAGTCACTGATAGGACCTTCCCTCTATGACTGTGTATACAGAGAGAGCTGTCAGTCACTGATAGGACCTTCCCTCTATGACTGTGTATACAGAGAGAGCTGTCAGTCACTGATAGGACCTTCCCTCTATGACTGTGTATACAGAGAGAGCTGTCAGTCACTGATAGGACCTTCCCTCTATGACTGTGTATACAGAGAGAGCTGTCAGTCACTGATAGGACCGTCCCCTGGACTACAGAGCCCAGAATGTGCAGGAATTAAAATGGATAAAATACAAGTTTTACTGAATCTTTTCTCACAAAAATATATATTTGTTCAGATCCTTCTTCTCTATAACATGCAGATTACACTGTATTTTCAAGGTGACAGATTCCCTTTAATAAGTAGTATATTTTCTTAAAAAAGCATCTCCACCAAAACTATCTAAAGGATTGGTTTTACACTTATTGCTAGGGGAAGTGCTGCCAGCATACAAATAGTGAATATCCAGGTCTCCCAGAGCAAGCAAAGCTGATGGTATTTTTCCTTTTTGGCTTATAGAAGGGTGTTTCCATGCAGAGACATATCACCCGTTCCGCATCAATTTAGCAGAACGGGTGCGGACCCACTAATTTTTAATGCGGCCGCAAAAGGTGCGGAAAGCACACAGTGTACTGTCCACTTCCGCAAAAAAAAAAAAAATATAGAACATGTCCTATTGCGGACAAGAATGGGCATTTTCTATGAGCGTGCCAGCCATGTGAGTTCCGTGTTTTGCACAAAACACTTACGGATGTGTTAATGGACCTTTTAATGCTTTCTTTTCGTTTAATGTTTTTGTTTTTCTCTCTGCTTTTCAGTATTTGGGATTTGGCATTGCTTCGGATATTGGTAAAGGACGCAGGGCAGCTGCAGCAGCAGATCTAGCAAATGCCAGTCCTGAATCAAATGCAGTACAAGACATTGAAGAGAAGGACCGTCTGCTGCGCCATGTGGAAGCAAGGGATCTCATTGAGTTCGGCATGATCCCGGAGTTTGTGGGTCGCCTACCTGTAGTGGTGCCTCTTCACAGCCTTGACGAGCAGACTCTTGTACGCATCCTCACCGAGCCACGTAATGCCGTTGTGCCGCAATACCAGGCTCTGTTCAGCATGGATAAGGTTTGATTTGAATTGCGTTGAATTTATTTATTTATTTTTCTTGATATCTCTATTTTTTCATTGGAATATTCATGTATTGTGTTTTTTAGTGTGAGTTAAATGTCACTGAAGGTGCTCTGCGGGCCATTGCTAGACTGGCTCTGGAACGAAAAACAGGTGCTAGAGGACTTCGCTCAATCATGGTAAGCCTTTATTATTTTCCATCTCTGAACTTATGGCATCTGCTGTGAAAAATGTAGAACATGACGCCATGCAGCAGCTTACAGTTGTGTTGGCTGATGGAGGGCTGCCAGTAGGGCGGCAATAATCTGGAAGTAGTGGAGGAGTGCTACCAGTACAGCTCTAACCCAAGCTCTGGTGTTTAATGTAGGAGCAGGTTGTAGATTTAGTTTTTTTGCATTTTCTGAATGTAAATGGATTTGCATTGACATTGCTCTTTTTTCCATCTTTAAGGAAAAGCTCCTTCTTGAGCCCATGTTTGAAGTTCCAAACTCTGACATAGTTTGTGTCGAGGTGGACCAGGAAGTGGTTGAAGGCAAAAAAGAGCCCAGTTATATCCGGTAAGTAAAGGGCCCCAACTGCTTTCTGGAGCAGGACTGGCACCTCGGCAATGTGTTCTAGATTTTCTTGTCCTTTTTGGAAGACTGTAGATCACTATAATATTTATTTGATTTTGTAGCTCCATGTACATGTAGCGGAAAGAAGATATTACCTGCCATTAAAAGCATGCAATTGTATGTTAGCTGTATATGAGGGCATCGACCCACTTTCACGAAGCCGCTATTCACACAAGTCTATCCTAGACACATTATCTGTCCGTCCGTGTTACTTCCTAGTGTCACAGTCCGACCTCGGGTTTAACTGACCAGTATTCGCGGCATTGTAGATCCCTATGATGCTCTGAATTCAAGTCAGTTAAACCCACAGAGGGCCTGTGACACACACATGTAATACAGATGAATAATCTGCAGAATGCATTTGGATGAACACTGCTGTATGGTGTATACCAGGTATGTCCAAACTACGGCCCTCCAGCTGTTGCAAAACTACAACTCCCAGCATGCCCTAATAGCTGTAGGCTATCCAGGCATGCTGGGAGTTGTAGTTTTGCAACAGCTGGAGGGCCGCAGTTTGGACATACCTGGTGTATACTGACAAAATAAGAAGAAAGGGTGTGCTTCCAATATGGCTGCCCCAAAGTAGGTTTTTAAATATATCATTGGACAGGTACAACATAAAAAAAAAAAAACTGCATTTTGATGCCTTTGAGCTGTATACTAATTACCTTGCTGGAGTCATGAAGGTGGAGGAGCATAGCTGGCCGTGCCTTTGTCACTCAGACTGGCTTGGTTGATGTCCCTAATGTTTTCTAGTTTTGGAATATGCGCAGTTGAGATTGATGTTGCTTGCCCTTGTTTGACTCCTGTCTGAAGCCACCAGCTTGTCCGAAAAGGAGTCCTTCATATCTGCAATATCGACCCAACCAAGAAAGCTCTTTACTGCACATGCTCTGTCACTAGACGACAACAGTTCATATGTGGTATTTTGGACTGTCTTGTGATATTGTGCCATTTCCAGGATTGTTAGGCAAGTCAGATTGGGTGGGTTTAGGGCGCCGCCCCCAGAACCCCCCCCCCCCCCCCAAAAAAAAAAAATACTGCTTCTACTTTTCCGAATTCGTAGAGGGCACCTTTAAAAAGCACAGCGGTCAATGTAAGACCTAGTGGTGGTGGTAAGGAGACGAAAAACCTAACAGGCTGTCCTACACATGGTGCATTGTTCCCTACATTGTTCTCACACAATACATGGTGCATTGTTCCCTTTAACTCAAAATAGTGTTCAGACTTGAACCTATACCTTAAAAAGAACCTGTCACCATGAAATGCAGTGCATTATAGCTGGAGCAGGAGGCTGTATAACATGCTACCTGCCGTTTGCCTGGCATTTCTTGCTGACTGGTTCCCTTCAAATCTACATAGAAAAAATGTTAATCTGTTCTCTCTTTCTCTGTATAGAACACAAAATAAAGAGGCGACCGAGGAAGAGTATGACTCTGGAGTTGAAGAGGAAGGCTGGTCCCGACAGGCTGATGCAGCAAACAATTAGACTGTGCCAGTTCTCTACTGTTCTCCTTCAGTGTTAAATTTGCTTATTCCCCTTTAGCGAAAAACAAACACTTTTCACAATGCTAAATACAACTTTTATTACCCGAAAAACTCCCTTTGGGGGAGAACAAACCAGGAAACTCATTTTAAGGAACTTCAGATTTCTACTGTAGAGAGCAGTCTTTATACAAGTCATACAATAACGGTGTATATTATCCAGGGCTTTTATAAGACAAGAATCTTTTTGTTAACACTTCATTTACTGGGATTAGCCACAGTTAAATTTAACAATAACGTTCAGTCGTGCAGGTGGGCACTCTACTAAGACATAGTTGGGCTACACAGGGGTCTCTTGCATCTCCCAAATTCATTTTCCATTAGTCAGTTCAGAGACTTTGTTTTTATGTCTTTTTTTTTTTTTTTTATGTCCTGGCTCTCCTAAACTGGAACCTTACATGAATACTAAAGATTTTAGTTCTCTTCTACACTAATGGTATATTTTATATCTCCTAGGGCTATGGTTACTAACTTGACCCCTGCCCTCACCCCAATTGGCATGGGTTCATATCAGGGGTGCTTTACATGTGCCTGTCACCTGTGCCTCTTCTGAGTCACTGCATGATACGCTTGTATGATCATGCCTTCCTGCCCTCCATACAGGCGTTTGATGGACCACGGAGACAATATAACCTGCTGCATATGTGGTCTGTTTCTAAGTGTCCTAAATCTGGCTGAAATCTGCAAACCCTAGGTAGCCTGTCTAATGAAACCCTTCTACAAATTCTATATTTCCTATAAGACAGTATCTTCTATAGTAAAGGGATTGTTGGTTCCTTTTGCAATCATATTTGATTGATTTTTTTTGTAATTTCCTGCTGGAAATGTATTATGTCATGCTGCAGACCCCACAGTAGTGGCAGGGTGTGGATATAAAAAGCTTTTAAGTTATAGAGGCCTGCTGAATTGTTTTTTTTTTTTTTTTTTTTTTCTCTTGATTTTAGAATTTCACAGATTCTGGCTAAAATAATGTTATCATAATTCTGTATAACATTCACCTGAATAAACGTCTTTAGCCAAAATGTTTGTGACACTAAAGGACTAAAATGTCTTCAAGTTTTGTAGTTCCTTTAAACAAATTAAAAACATGGATAAAATCTTCCTATTTCCTGTTAATGTACTCGATGCTCCTGAAAACAGGACATGTTCACACAGTCAGTATCTTCCATCAGTATTTGTAAGCGAAAACCAGAAGTGAAACCTACAGAGAAATTTTAAAGGGCATCTGTCAGCAGATTTGTACCTATGACGCTGGCTGACCCGTTACATGTGCACTTGGCAGCTGGAGGCATCAGTGTTGGTCCCATGTTCATATGTGCACGCATTGTTGGGAAAAATTATGTTTTAGGACTCGTGCACACGACCGTATGTGTCTTGCAGTCCCCAAAATACGAAACCACAAAAAATACAGGTGACGTCTATTGCATCCGTTTTTCATTTGTTTGTTTTTTATCCTTGTCTGCAAAATGGAAAAGAATTGAACATGTTTTATTTTTTTGTGGAACAAACTTGCGGATAGACATAGCAGCAGGAAGAGAGACGGTACGTGCACACTGCGCGCAGTCTCTTCATACAGCTGATCGGCGGGGGTGCCATGTGTCAGACCCCCACAGATGACCTCCTGGGGATAGGTCATCAATATTAAAACCCTGGAGAACCCCCTATAAAACTTCATTTTTCTCAGCAATGCGGGCACAAACAAAAAAGGGACCAACCCAGATTCTTTCAGCTGCCAAGCGAACATGTTTCAGGTCAGCCAGTTTCATAGGTACAAATATGCTGACAGATGCCCTTTAACCGTACTGATGAAAAATAATAACCAGGTTTAAGTGGCATCTGAAATTCTCTACAGGGAGGACAACTGTAAGGGCTCTTTCACACTTGCGTTTTTGTTTTCCGGCATAGAGATCCGTCGTCATGCCGGAAAAATCCTGATCAGTTTTATCCCAATGCATTCTGAATGGAGAGAAATCCGTTCAGGATGTCTTCAGTTCAGGACCGGAACGTTGTTTGGCCGGAGAAAATACCGCAGCATGCTGCACTTTTTGCTCCGGCCAAAAATCCTGAACACTTGCCGCAAGGCCGGATCCGGAATTAATGCCCATTGAAAGGCATTAATCCGGATCCGGCCTTAAGCTAAACGTCGTTTGGGCGCATCGCCAGATCCGACGTTTAGCTTTTTCTCAATGGTTACCATGGCAGCCAGGATGCTAAAGTCCCGGCTGCCATGGTAAAGTGTAGTGGGGAGTGGTATACTTGCCATCCGTGCGGCTCCCGGGGCGCTCCAAAGTGACGTCAGGGCGCCCTACACGCATGGATCACGTGATCCATGCGCATGGGGCGCTCTGACCTCATTCTGGAGCGCCCCGGGAGCCGCACGGACTGTAAGTATACTGCTCCCCGCTCCCCACTACTACTATGGCAACCAGGACTTTAATAGCATCCTGGCTGCCATAGTAACCTGAAAGCATTTTGAAGACTGATCAGTCTTCTAATGCTTTCAGGCGACTTGCGTTCTGACGGATCCGGCGGGACGGAAGTGCCTGCCGGATCCTCAGAACGCAAGTGTGAAAGAGGCCTAAATTATATTTATGCAAGCACCTTTCTGCCATCATAAGCAACATAGGCAAGGTAATGAATAGGTAGGTGGCGATACAATATGCTTAAAGGGGTTTTTCCCAGAGTCTCCATCCCCATCGGGTCCCCGTGCTGCGGTCACGGGGACCCGATGGCTGGGAAGGCAGCCCGATGCTTTCTATAGGCATTGTGCTGCCTTCCATGTAAGCCTGTGAGATCCAGCCTCCTGGGTCTCGCAGGCAAGCAGGCTGTACCGCACTTACAGCCAATGCATTACAATACAGATGTATTGTAATGCATTCTACAGGGGATCAGACCCCCAAAAGTTAAAGGCCCATAGTGGGACAAAAAATAAAGTAAAACAATTATTTTACATAACAAAAAATTAAGTTACAAGTAAAAAAAAAAAAAAAAAGCCTCCTTTTCACAAAATGAAGTTCAAAAAAATTGTAAAAAGTAAAAAAAAAAGTAGACATTGGGTATCTCCGTGTCTGTATGGACCGCCTCTATAAAAATATCACATGATCCACCCCGTCGGGTGAACGCTGTAAAAATAAAAAAATTAAAAACCGTGCCAAAACAGCTGTTTTCTGTTCACCTTGCCTCACAAAGTGTAATATCAAGTGATCAAAAGGGCGTATGTACCCCAAAATAGTATCAGTCATCTCATCCCGCAAAAATGAGCCTCTACCTAAGACAATTGCCCAAAAAATAAATGTATACAATATATGGCTCTCAGAACATGGCAACACAAAAACAAGATTTTGTGCTATTCAAAAAAGGTTTTACACAGTAAAAGCAAACACAATAATAGAAACATTGGGTATCACCGCTTCCGTGACAACCTGCTCTATAAAAATATCAATGATATATCCTGTCAGGTGAAACAGCCATTTTTGTCACCTTGCTTCACAAAAAGTGTAATACCAAGTGATCAAAAAGCCGTATGTACTCCAAAATGGTACCAATGTAAAGTCCCCTCATCCCGCAAAAAAATGAGACCCTACTCAGTACACCAGTACAATCATAGCAATGAATATTGAGGTTTATTTTGCTGTTAACCCTTGCTGTGTTGCAAGAAGAAATTGATTAACATAAAAAATATCCAATTTTTTTTTGAAATTTCACCTCCATTTTTCTTTAATTCTTGTGGAACACCTCAAGGGTTAACAAAGTTTGTAACATCAGTTTTGAATGATTTGAGGTAGGGTGGCAATGATTACTATGTAATCGACACAACAATCCTCGATGCAGTTTTGATCATGTGACCATGGAGCGTGAGTGATGGGCTTCACTTCAATCACTCACCGCTCTGTGGCCTCCTGTCGGCACCGCGCTGCACTGTCCTGGCGTGCACCCATTGTCACTGTGTGACGTCAGGTCCCAGTGCATGTTGGGAAGAAGATGCTGCGGTCCTTCTCCTGCGTACTCCATATCGGCCAGCCGCGCACCCTGCCAGGAAAGGTAAGTATTACAGGGGAAGGGGGCATGGAGGGGCTTATGGCACTGGGAGACATGGCATGGAGGGGCTGATGGCACTGGGGGTGAGCTGAGCTTTTATAAAGGAAAATTTTCTTTTCAATTTTTTTTTCTTATTGGAGTACTCGATTAATCGATAGAATACTTGATTACTAAAATAATCGATAGCTGCAGCCCTAATTTCAGGGGTGTAGTTTCTAAAATGGTCATTTATGAGTGGTTTCCATTACGTAAGCCCCTCAAAATCACTTTATAACTGAATTGATGCTTAAAGTGGTTTTGGAAGTTGTTGAAAAATTGCTTCTAAAATTCTAAGCCTTCTAATGTCCTAAAAAATTTTTATGACATTTACAAAATGATGCGTACATAAGGCCTCTTTCACACTTGCGTTGTTAGGATCCGGCGTGCACTTCCATCGCCGGAAGTGCCCGCCGGATCCGTAACAACGCAAGTGACCTGAAAGCATTTGAAGACTGATCAGTCTTCAAAATGCTTTCAGTGTTACTATGGCAGCCAGGACGCTATTAAAGTCCTGGTTGCCATAGTAGTAGTGGGAGCGGGGGAGCAGTATACTTACCGTCCGTGCGTCTCCCGGGGACCTCCACAATGACGTCAGAGCGCCCCATGCGCATGGATGCTAAAGTCCCGGCTGCCATGGTAAAGTGTAGTGGGGAGTGGTATACTTGCCATCCGTGCGGCTCCCGGGGTGCTCCAAAGTGACGTCAGGGCGCCCTACACGCATGGATCACGTGATCCATGCGCATGGGGCCCCCTGCTGTCACTCTGGAGTGCCCCAGGAGCCGCACGGACTGTAAGTATACTGCTCCCCCCTCCCCACTACACTTTACCATGGCAGCCGGGACTTTAGCGTCCTGGCTGTCATGGTAACCATTCAGAAAAAGCTGAACGTCAGATCCGGCGATGCGCTTAAACGACGTTTAGCTTAAGGCCGGATCCGGATTAATGCCTTTCAATGGGCATTAATTCCGGATCCGGCCTTGCGGCAAGTGTTCAGGATTGGCCGAAGCAAAAAGCGCAGCATGCTGCTGTATTTTCTCCGGCCAAACAACGTTCCGGTCCTGAACTGAAGACATCCTGATGCATCCTGAACGGATTTCTCTCCATTCAGAATGCATTGGGATAAAACTGATCAGGATTTTTCCGCCATAGAGACCCGACGACGGAACGCTATGCCGGAAAAGAAAAACGCAAGTGTGAAAGAGCCCTAAAGTAGACACATGGCAAATGTAAAGTAATAACTATTTTGTGAGGTATCACTACCTGCCATCAGAGCAGAGAAATTAATCTTTAGAAAATAGTGATTTATTTTTTTTCAAACATATATTGATTTTAAATTTATCGCTAATATGAAGTACAATGTGTCACGAGAAAACAATCTCAGAATGGCTTGGATAAGAAAAAGCGTTCCAAAGCTATTACCACAAAAAGTGCCAGCTGTCAGATTTGCAAAAATCGGCCTGGGATTTAAGGTGAAAAGTAGTTTGGTACTTAAGGCTGGGTTCACACGAGCGTGTCCAGATTAGGTCCGGATGCGTTGCGGATGCGTTCAGTGAAAACTGTGCGATTTCACATGCAAAGCCATTCAGTTTTGCCTGCGATTGCGTTCAGTTGTTCAGTTTTTCCGCGCGGGTGCAATGCGTTTTGATGCGTTTTTCACGCGCGTGATAAAAAACTGAAGGTTTGCAAACAATATCTCCTAGCAACCATCGGTGAAAAACGCAACGCACCCGCACTTGCTTGCGGATGCAATGCGTTTTTCACGCAGCCCCATTCACTTCTATGGGGCCAGGGCTGCGTGAAAAACGCAGAATATAGAACATGCTGCGATTTTCACGCAACGCACAAGTAATGCGTGAAAAAAAACGCTCACGTACACAGACCCATTGAAATGAATGGGTCAGGATTCAGTGCGGGTGCAATGAGTTCACATCACGCATTGCACCCGCGCGGAAAACACGCCCGTGTGAATGCAGCCTAAGGGGTTAAACATGTCAAGCCTTACATTCTGTGTTGAGGTATGATTGTTTGAATTGTTAGTTTGCCATGTTGTGGTCCCATGGTAATATTTTGTGTTCTAACTTCTCATTTAAAGGGGTTCTGTCCCCTACGTCTACTATATGTAAGCCACGCCAGTGCAATGCAATCCATCCAACATCATTTATAGCAGGGCTGCCCAACCTGTGGCCCTCCAGCTGTTGCAAAACTACAAGTACCGGACAGCCTACGGCAGAACATGGTGTGAGTTGTAGTTTTACAACAGCTAGAGAGCCTCAGGTTGAGCATCCCCGAGCTATAGGATACCTGTGAACTCTAGAAACTTTCCTTTGTTATGCAGATGAGGCCCCAATTGCCCAGCAGCGCGTCATCAACTGTTCCAAGATCCCAAGACCGCTTCTTCTTTTCTAGCATTACCTCCCCTTGTGCTTTCCATTCCACCCCCTCTTATGATATATCATTATTTCCCCTCCCCCATGACGGCACCCATGCGACTAGGACCTCCCATCCAAGACAGGAAACCTGAGGATATAAAAAGATGACACCCCTTCCACACCCCAGTTCAGGTTTCCTGTCTGCGGATGGGAGATCCTGGGGATCCTACCAGAAGATCTTCACCCCGGAGGGCTGGGGTAAACCAGGCCAGGCGGCTGTATGGTCACTTCCCGGGCGGTGTAAGTCTTCATGAGGAAGCCACCGCCAAGACTGCTCCCTCTCTGCTCCCCCCTGGCCTCCGAGAGGGATCGCTGCGGCCGTGTCCGGGCGGTCCCTGGTCTCCCTCTGGGTCCGGTCGTTCGGCGTCCCGGCCTTAGACGCGCGGGGCGCCGGATTATTTCCTTTTAAAAAAAAAAAAAGTCGCGGCCGGATGGTTCTGCGCATGCGTGGAACGGCGCAGCATCCGGAACGTCACTTCCGGTGGCGTCAGGAACCCGGAAGAGGGAGATTAGGCGGCAGATTTAAATTTCTGCACAGGGGGCAGGCCAAGGCGCGTTATAAATATGACGGCACAGGAGGGACAGCCAGCCCAGAAGTCACTGGCCGATGGTGAAGCCAGGGATCCATTCCGCCAGGAGGATTTTTTCAGCATGTCTGATCCTGCGGACACAGGCCGCGCCAACCCCAATGACTCCTCCAGGCCTTCCAGTCCGGTACTGTCCTGAGGATGGGGATACCACCAAGTGGGTGAGTTGTATCGTTTCTGTTAAAACTCTAATGGTGGTTTTATGTTGTGTGTTTATTCTGTAGGCTCCTAAGGTCCCTAAAAAAGCCTTGGGGAAATCCAAGCATAAGGAGTGCGGTAGTTGTAAATGCCCGTTGCCCTCCTCCTACGCTAAAGCCCTGTGTCAGTCGTGCATAGACAAAATAATTATGCAAGAGTCCCAGAGCCTTTCTAAGACCATTCGTACTCTGGTAAAATCAGACGTAAAATCCTCCTTAAAATCGCTGAAGCGTAAGGGTCCGTCTAAAAGTCTGGAGGTAGAAGTTTCTGAATCAGATCCGGACTCTGAGGATCAGGGGGAGTCCGGTGAACTCTCCTCGAACGTCTCCTCATCCGAAAATGAAGCAGGAGGGAGGTCGTTGTTCCCATTAGAAGATGTTGAGTCTTTACTAAAAGCGGTAAAAATGACTATGCAGTTGGAGGAGGTAAAGGAAACAAAGTCTATTGCGGATCAAGCCTTTGAAGGCTTGGGTCCTAGACGACATAGGGCTTTCCCTATTCATAAGAATATTTAGGGCCTTATTAATAAGGAATGGAAGAACCCGGACAGGAAGTTTTATGTTCCTAATTCGGTCAAGAAGAAATATCCTTTCGAAGATTCAGTGGCTAATATCTGGGATAAAGCGCCCCTAGTGGACGCTCCTGTTGCAAAGATTGCAAAAAGGGCAGATCTTCCATTTGATGATCTAGGTGGCCTTAGTGATCCTCTAGATAGAAAAGCAGACGTATACCTGAGAAGGTCATGGGAATCTGCTTCTACCAGTTTTAGACCCGCCATAGCAGCTTCTTGGGTCTTCAGGTCTTTAAAAATATGGATGATCAATCGCTGGCAGGCTGTAGATGCGATATAAATCGCATCAAACATGTATACCAGACGCTGTTTTGTGAACAGCGTCTGGTATACCTGCTACCTGGTCCTCTGGTGGTCCCATTTGCTGGGATCGACCACCAGAGGACCAGGTAACACAGTAAAGTTGCACCAAACACTACACTAACCCCCACCCTCCCTCACCTATTAACCCCTTGATCACCCCATCTAGACCCCCTGATCACCCCCCTGTCATTGATCACACCCCTTTATGTGTCCATATGTGTTTTGCGGATCCGTGGATTCACGGATCCGTGGATCCGATCCGCAGATCCTCAAAACACGGACACCGGCAATGTGCTTTCCGCATTTTGCAGATCCGCACATTGCCAGAACTATATAGAAAATGCTTTTTCTTGTCTGCAATTGCGGACAAGAATAGGACATGTTCTATATTTTTGCGGAACGGAAGTGCAGACCCGGAATCGCGGATCCGTAATTCCGGATCCGAGCGGGACAAAGTCTGTCCTCACAGAAATGAATGGGTCCGCAATTCCGTTCCGCAAACAGAATTGCGGACGTGTGAATGGGGCATAAGGGTCCCTTATCACGGCCAGTTAGTTAGCTACTTGTTAGGTAGCTAGCGCCCAGCCCACCGCACCGCAGTCACTGATTTTGGCAGAGATTTTTTCATCCACATTGATTGATGCGAATGAAGAAATCTGTGCCGTTCATTTTTTTTTTTTTTTTTCAGCACAGAGGCAGAACGGAAAAAAAAAATCTCATTACCCGTATGCTCAATATACGGAGAATCGCAGAAACTCCTAATGCTGGCCATACGTGTAATGATTGCGGAGACCCTCAAATGCCAGGACAGTATAAATACCCCACATGTGACCCCATTTTAGAGAGAAGACACCCCAAGGTATTCCGTGAGGGGTATGGCGAGTTCATGGTAAATTTTATTTTTTGTCACAAGTTAGTGGAATATGAGACTGTAAAAAAAAAAAATCAATTTCCGCTAACTTGTGCCAAATTTTTTTTTTTCTGTGAACTCGCCATGCCCCTCACAGAATACCTTGGGGTGTCTTCTTTCCACAATGGGGTCACTTGTGGGGTATTTATACTGCCCGGGCATTTTAGGGGTCCTAAAGCGTGAGAATCCAAATGCATAAAATTGGCCTGTGAAATCCTAAAGGTACTCATTGGTTTTAGGGCCCCTTTGCGCACCCAGGCTGCAAAAAAGTGTCACTCATGTGGTATCGCCGTACTCAGGAGAAGTAGGGCAATGTGTTTTGGGGTGTATTTTTACATATACCCATGCTGCGTGTGAGAAATATCGCTGTAAACAACAACTTTTTACATTTTTTTATTCAAAGTTGTCAATTTACAGAGATATTTCTCTCACCCAGCATGGGTATATGTAAAAATACACCCCAAAACCCATTGCCCTACTTCTCCTGAGTACGGCGATACCACGTGAGTGACACTTTTTTGCAGCCAAGATGCGCAAAGGGGCCCAAATTCCAATGAGTACCTTTTAGGAGGGCATTTTTACTCATTTTTCTTCTCACACTTTAGGGCCCCTAAAATGCCAGGGCAGTTTAAATACCCCACATGTGACCCCATTTTGGAAAGAAGACACCCCAAGGTATTCCATTAGGGGCATGGCAAGTTCATAGAAAAAATTTTTTGGCACAAGTTAGTGGAATTTGATTTTTTATTGTTTTTTCTCACACAGTCTCCCTTTCCACTAACTTTTAACAAAAAGTTTAATTTTTCATGGACTCACTATGCCCCTCAGCGAATACCTTGGAGTGTCTTCTTTCCAAAATGGGGTCACATGTGGGGTATTTATACTGCCCTGGCATTTTAGGGGCCCTAAAGCGTGAGAAGAAAAATGCGTAAAAATGCCCTCCTAAAAGGTACTCGTTGGAATTTGGGCCCCTTTGCGCATCTTGGCTGCAAAAAAGTGTCACTCACGTGGTATCGCCGTACTCAGGAGAAGTAGGGCAATGGGTTTTGGGGTGTATTTTTACATATACCCATGCTGGGTGAGAGAAATATCTCTGTAAATTGACAACTTTGAATAAAAAAATGTAAAAAGTTGTTGTTTACAGCGATATTTCTCACACGCAGCATGGGTATATGTAAAATACACCCCAAAACACATTGCCCTACTTCTCCTGAGTACGGCGATACCACATGAGTGACACTTTTGCAGCCTGAGTGCAAAAGGGCCCTAAAACCAATGAGTACCTTTAGGATTTCACAGGCCAATTTTATGCATTTGGATTCTCACACTTTAGGGGCCCTAAAATGCCAGGTGAGTATAAATACCCCACATGTGACCCCATTTTGGAAAGAAGACACCCCAAGGTATTCCGTGAGGGGCATGGTGAGTCCACAGAATTTTTATTTTTGGCACAAGTCAGCGGAAATTATAATTTTTTTTTTTAATTTTGTTTTTACAAAGTCTCATATTCCACTAACTTGTGACAAAAATAAAATTTTACATGAACTCACCATACCCCTCACAGAATACCTTGGGGTGTCTTCTTTCCAAAATGGGGTCACATGTGGGTATTTATACAGTCCTGGCATTTTAGGGCCCCTAAAGCGTGAGAGAAGTCTGGAATCCAAATGCGTAAAAATGCACTGTGAAATCCTAAAGGTACTCATTGGTTTTAGGGCCTTTGCGCACCCAGGCTGCAAAAAGTGGCACACATGTGGTATCGCCGTACTCAGGAGAAGTAGGGCAATGTGTTTTGGGTGTATTTTTACATATACCCATACTGTGTGTAGAAATATCTCTGTAAATGACAACTTTTAAAAATTTTATACAAAGTTGACAATTTACAGAGATATTTCTCTCACTCAACATGGGTATATGTAAAAATACACCCCAAAACACATTGCCCTACTTCTCCTGAGTACGGCGATACCACATGAGTGACACTTTTTGCAGCCTGGGTGCACAAAGGGCCCAAATTCCAACGAGTACCTTTAGGTTTTACATGGCGGCTCACAATTTAGCCTCGCCCAAAATGCCAGAACAGTAAACACACCTCACAAATGACCCCATTTCGAAAGTAGACACCCCAAGGTATTCACTGAGGGGCATAGTGAGTCCGTCTGAGATTTTTTTTTTTTTGCCAGAAGTTATCAGAAATTGAAACTTTTTTTTTGTTTTTCTCAGAAAGTGTCATTTTCCGCTAACTTGTGAAAAAAATGAAATGATACATGAACTCACCATGCCCCTCCGCGAATACTTTGGGGTGTCTTCTTTCTAAAATGGTGTGATTTGGGGGTATTTATACTATCCTGGCATTCTAGCACCTGAAGAAACATGACAGGTGCTCAGAAAGTCAGAGCTGCTTCAAAATGCCGAAATTCACTTTTTTGCACCATAGTTTGTAAACGCTATAACTTTTACCCAAACCAATAAATATACACTTATTGGACTTTTTTTTATCAAAGACATGTAGAACAATAAATTTAGAGAAAAATTTATATAGAAATGTAGTTTTTTTTGAAAAATTTTACAACAGAAAGTGAAAAATGTCATTTTTTTGCAAAAATTTAGGTCATTTTTGATTAATAGCAAAAAAAGTAAAAATGTCAGCAGCAATGAAATACCACCAAATGAAAGCTCTATTAGTGAGAAGAAAAGGAGGTAAAATTCATTTGGGTGGTAAGTTGTATGACGGAGCAATAAACGGTGAAAGTAGTGTAGTGCGGAATTGTAAAAAGTGGCCTGGTCATTAAGGGTGTTTAAGCTAGGGGGGCTGAAGTGGTTAAAGATAAAACCCCCAGAGACGAACTCTTGGCATCCTTTCCCACCTTCCATAGAGCGGCTGATTTTCTGGCTGACGCCTCCTCTGACGTGGTCAGATTTTCTGCCAGGGCGGCTGCTCTTTCCAACGCAGCTAGACGCACGGTTTGGCTCAGATCTTGGAAGGGGGACCAGGGGTCCAAGGCTCGTCTGTGTTCCCTTCCCTGTGAGGGGCGTAGACTCTTTGGATCTTCCTTAGATGAAATCCTGGAAAAAGCCTCGGACGACAAAAAGAGGTTCCCCACGCCCAAAAAGAGGACCCTTTTTCGTGGCCGTCAGTCCAGATTCAGAGGACAGAGAAACAGACAGCGTGATAAAGGGGACAGAGACAGATTTCCCAAGAAGTCAGGGGGTTTCCTTTTCAAGACCGGTGACAAGCAAGGAAAGGAGAAGTCCCAGTGACGCCAGGAGCCAGGTGGGGGGGAAGACTTTCCTCCTTTCTGGCACAATGGATCCAGATTTCCACGAATCCCTGGATACAAAATACAATAAAAAACTGTTTCAGAATAGAATTTCAAAATGTGCCTGAATAATTTTTTACTCTAACCCCTTTTCCCTCAGATTCAAGCAGGGCCGAAGCTCTAGAATTAGAGGTGTTTTCCCTTTTACAGAAAGACGTGGTCTCCATAGTGCCTGAATCAGAACAGGGCAGGGGGTTCTACTCTCCTCTGTTTCTCGTTACAAAGCCAAACGGAACCTTCAGGGTCATTCTGAATCTAAAATCCCTGAACAAAAATCTAAAATACAAACGATTCAGAATGGAGACCCTGAAATCTACAATAAACCTCCTCTCCCAGGGGTGTTGGATGGCAACCCTGGACTTACGGGACGCTTATTATCATGTCCCGATCCATCAGAAGTCTCAAAGATTTCTAAGAACGGCAGTCTTTGTACAAGGGAGATGGTTACATCTGCAGTACAGGGCCCTTCCATTCGGGATCTCCCAGGCCCCCAGAGTATTTACCAAGATCATAGCAGAAGTAGCAGCTCACCTAAGGTTAAGGGACATCTCCCTAATTCCCTACTTGGACGACTTCCTAATATTTTCACAGTCCAAGAGCCAATTAGAGAAAGATATCGTGAAAGTTTGCAAGACTCTACAATCTTTGGGATGGATACTGAATTGGGAAAAATCCTCACTCGTCCCGTCTCAGACCTGTGTATTTTTAGGGATCCGGCTGGACTCCTGCCTTCAGAGATGCTTTCTCCCAGTAGAGAAGATAAACAAGACCCTGGAAGTTATAGAGAATCTCTTCCTGGCTTACCAATGCTCCTTCCGTCAGGCCATGAGAGTATTGGGTCTAATGACGGCAGCAATCCCGGCAGTCCCTTACGCACAATACCACTCCCGACTTTTGCAGGCAGACATACTAGGCAATTGGGACGGGGCCAGGGAATCTTTGGATCGGAATTTTCATCTATCCTCCAGAGCCAGAATGTCCCTGAGGTGGTGGTTAGATCCCAGTCACCTCTCTGTAGGGAAGATATGGTCAGCCAATCATCAGGTGACAATTACCACGGATGCCAGTCCCTGGGGGTGGGGAGTTCATACAGTCAACAGAGGCTGGCAGGGAAGATGGGACATAGATACCAGAACCAAATCTTCAAACTTCAAGGAGTTGAAGGCAGTTCTTATGGCACTAACAAAAGCGGTTCCCAATTTAAGAAACCAGAATATTCGCTTTTATTCAGACAACTCCACCACGGTCTCTTACATCAATCGCCAGGGAGGGACGAAGGTTCCTCCACTCCTGTACCTGAGCCAAGAAATCTTCCAGATAGCGGAAGACAGGAACCTCGCCCTATCAGCAGTCCATCTAAAGGGAAAGGACAACCTGGTCGCAGACTTCCTAAGTCGAACCCAGGTCAAACAGGGGGAGTGGTGCCTAAACCAGGAAGCATTCCAGCAGATAACTCGGGTATTTGGAATGCCTTCTATAGATCTTTTTGCATCCCGCTCCAACAGGAAGACAGAGAGGTTCTTTTCCCTCAACATCCGGGACAGACCGACAGGGATAGATGCCTTGGTGCAGGATTGGAGTCTGGAAGAGGGGTTTGCCTTTCCTCCCTTCTGTTTACTTCCTCAGGTGCTGAGCAAATTATCGCGGGAGAGGGCATCCATCATCCTGGTAGCCCCATTTTGGCCCAAAAGGGCTTGGTTTCCGGTTGTTCAGAGGATGGCGGTTCTCCCCCCACTTACAATTCCGGTGAGAGAGGACCTTCTCTCCCAGGGGCCAATTCTTCATCCCAATCCAGAGGTGCTGAAATTATCAGCATGGAAGTTGAAAGGTACATGTGGAAGAGGAGAGGGTTATCTGAATCAGTAGTTGCCACCCTTCTAAAAAGTAGGAAAGAATCCACTGCTAAAAAATACCTAAAGGTTTGGAGCGTATTTTCTAACTTTTTGGGCTCTTCCCCGGATCCTTTGAGGTCCCCGGAAATTCCTAAAGTGCTTCAGTTTTTATAGGCTGGGTTAGATAAAAGTTTGAAGGCCTCCACATTGAAAGTTCAGGTAGCTGCGCTAAGTTACTTTCCACTTCGTCACCACGACGGCACCATGAGATTGACCCCTGACCTCTGTAGGGGCAGGAACAGAGAGAGGGTTAAATTCCCCCCGCCCATCACCATCACCAGTGTTTCCTGTCCCTACAGAGGACAGGGACGGAGAGAGGTCTCCCGTCGTGGGAGATGAAAACTGACCTGAGACACCCAGGACGGGGTGTCCTCCCTGCCCTCCCGCGGCCTCGTGCTAACGCTGGGCAGGGAGATGATGTTAGGGAGGACTCGCTCTGTCTAGTACGGCAGCCAGCTCCCTTGACGCGATCGCCCGCCGGACCTCTCGCGGGATCTGCCGGGATGCGCGTGATGGCGCACGTGACTTGCGTCGGCGGCGTCACTTCCGGGGGGGGGGAGAGCTTGAAATGGCGCGCTCTCCAGACATCGGCACCTGCGCTGGAAGTGCCGACACAGCCGTCTGTGTGTGCATCATGTCGGCTGAGCCGCGATCCCCGGGTGAACCTACCGCTGCACCTCAAACCGTAAGTCCCCCTGTGGGGGTGATGCTCTGCCGGTCAGAGAACTCCTTGTTCTTCTCTCCTGTTGCACTCTGTTCCTGGGCACTTTTTTCTCTACCTTTGAGACATTCACCTAATGGGGGTTATCCTCCTTTCTTAGATTCCTGGAAAAGAGTCTCAAAAGAAGACAAAAAGGCCCAGCAAATGTGTCTCCTGCTACAAGAGACTCCCTGATGATTATTCAAAACGCTTGTGCCAGGACTGTATTGCTAACGTTCTTAAAGAGGAGCAACCATCCCTTATTGAGGAACTGAAATCTGTCATCCATGAGGAGGTTAAATCTTCCCTCGCTCTGCTTGCTGTTAACCCTCAGGGAGCCCCGCCAGCAAAAAGCAGAAAGTTGTTTCTCTTGGCTCCTCTGATTCAGAGGAATTGGGGGACGAGGCCTCTTCTTCTCGCCATTTGGAGGAGGATGACGCCTCCTCTGTTTCGGATTTTTGCGAATCAGATAGAAAATTTTGTTTTTCTTCTGATATGATGCCAGAACTACTCAAGGCCGTTCGGGCCACTATGGGCATTGAGGAGACGCAAAAGTCGCACTCCGTACAGGAGGAAATGTTTGGGGACTACGTATGAAAAGATCTCGCGTATTCCCCATTAATGAAAATATAAAAGATATGATACTTGAAGAATGGTCAAATCCGGAAAAACGATTAGGTGTTGCCAAATCCTATAAAAACAGGCTTATTTTTGATCCTAATGAATGTAAGATCTTTAACGAAACTCCAAAGATAGATGTGCAGGTAGCCAAAGTTAATAAAAAACGGCTCTGCCATTCGAAGACGCATCACAGTTGCGTGACCCGATGGACAGGAAAGCGGATAGCCTCCTAAGGAAATCCTGGGAAGCGGCCATGTTTAACCTTAAGTCCAACATAGCAGCCACCTCGGTCGCCAGATCCATGGCCCTATGGATTAATGAGTTGGAAGACCGCATTAAAAATAAGACTCCGAGGGAAGACCTGTTAAACTCCTTTCCCCTGTTGAAATCAGCTATAGCTTTTTTGTCTGATGCTTCAGCAGAATCTGTCCGGTCCGCAGCCAAGGACACAGGCCTTTCTAATGCAGCCCGTAGAGCCCTCTGGATGAAAAGCTGGTCAGGGGATAAAGCATCAAAAATGAAACTCTGTTCTATTCCGTTTTCAGGGGAATATGTTTTGGGCCAGTACTAGATCGCATCTTGGAAAAGGCAGCAGATAAGAAAAAGGCTTCCCGAGGAACGTACTTATAAAAGAAAGTATCCATTTCGTTCTTCATCCTCTCAGGGCAGGCCCTTTAGAGATAAGGGTAAATCCGGACGGTGGAGCTACCCGAAAGGTGGAAAGGGCAGAAATATCGCCCCTTCTTCAAACTCCAGACCCTCAGACAAACAATGACGCCAGGGTTGGGGGAGACTGAAGCATTTTCTTCAAAATTGGATTTCTGTAACCCAGAACCCTTGGGTTCTGGAAATCATAAAATCAGGTTACAGAATAGAATTTGCTTCGGCTCCTCCGGACCATTTCGTCATAACCAAACCCGAGTCAAAAACTGTTCAAGAGAGAATCCTTCAGGGGTGCGAGATCTAATAGGAATGGGAGTTGTCACACGAGTACCTCTAGATCAAATGGGTCGAGGTTTCTACTCAAACCTATTCTTAGTCCAGAAGAAAGAGGGCTCATTTCGCACCATCATAAATCTAAAAAAATTGAACAAATTCATAGTCTACCGGAGGTTCAGAATGGAATCTCTAAAATCCTTAATTCCCCTAATCAGGAAAGACTCTTGGATGTGTACAGTGGATCTAAGGGATGCTTATTATCACGTCCCCATACATCACAACTCTCAAAGATTCCTAAGATTTGCTATCAGAGACGACACAGGGAACGTATCACATTTTCAATTCACAGCCCTCCCATTCGGGATATCGTCCGCACCTCGGGTGTTTACGAAGGTGGTAATAGAGATGATGGCTCCTTAAGACAAAAGGGACTTATAATAACACCATACCTAGACGACTTCATCCTAGTAGGAAACACAAGACAACAGCTTCTGCTGGACCTGGAAACCTTTCTAGCTTCTTGCAACGATCTTGGCTGGATAGTCAATCAGAGAAAGTCAAATCTGACTCCTTCCAGATCCATTCAGTTCCTAGGGGTCATTCTGGACTCAGAAACAGAAAGCACCTACTTACCACCAGGGAAAATAAAAGAGTTGCGGTCGAAAGTGGTGCACTTCCAGTCACAAAGATGCTGTTCGGTGAGGTTGGCAATGAGTCTTCTGGGACTCCTCTCATCGTGCATCCCCTCGGTACGGTGGAGCCAGTTTCACTACAGGGTACTGCAGAGCTGGATTCTAAGTCACTGGAATCGTCAGGTGTCGTCTCTAGATCGCAAGATAATTATCACTGCCAGGGTGAAATCGTCTCTGGATTGGTGGAAGATTTCAAGCAATGTAACGAGGGGAGTCCAATGGCAAAAGACACCCTTTATTCAATTAATAACAGATGCAAGCGGCAAAGGCTGGGGCGCAAAGGTGGAGGACCAATACTTTCAAGGAATATGGGATCCACATGTCAGCGCGCAGTCCTCCAATTTCAGGGAATTAATGGCAGTTTGGAAGTCCCTTCAAGCAGCAGAACACCTCCTCCGAGGGCAGCACATAAAGATATTATCAGACAACATGACCACAGTGGCTTACCTGTCCCGTCAAGGGGGACAAGGTCAGAGAAATTAATGTCAGTAGCACAAAAGATCTTCAATTGGGCAGAACTCAACGTCCCATCCTTTTCAGCCATATATCTAAAGGGGTCCCTAAACATAGAGGCAGACTACCTCAGCCGCCAACAAATAGATCAAACAGAGTGGTCTCTAGACCAGGAAACCTTCCAGATGGTAATAGAGAAATGGGGCACTCCACAAATAGACTTGTTTGCCTCAAGGAAAAACACAAAACTTCCAATATTCTGCTCCCTGAATCCCAAGGACAACCCGTGGGCCCTGGACGCACTCTCTATTCCTTGGACCTGGAACCTCTGCTATGCTTTTCCACCGTTACCTCTGCTCCCCAGGGTAATTCAAAAGATATATCAGGAAGACACTACCCTGATACTAATTGCCCCTTATTGGCCAAAGAGGAGCTGGTTTGCAGCACTAAAGAACCTCTCAGTATCGGATCCATGGCAGCTGCCGATATTCCGGGTCTTCTCCATCAGGGTCCAATCTATCACCCGAATCCAGCTCTCCTAAAATTGACAGCATGGATCCTGAGTCGCAGATATTGAGATCTCAGGGACTGTCAGATAGTGTGATCTCTACGCTTAAGGCCAGCAGGAAGAAGGTTACCCATTCAATATACTTAAAGATTTGGAAGAAATATTGTTCCTGGAGCGGTCAACCCATCATGAACCCAGGATCCATGAATGTACAAACCGTTCTTGATTTTCTTCAAAAGGTCTAGAATTGGGTCTCCGACCATCAACACTTAAAGTACAAATTTCTGCGCTCTCATGTTTCTTTGACCAAGATCTGGCAAAGCATCGATGGATTCGAAGATTCATTAAAGCAGCCTGTCGGCTTAAACCATCCTTGAAATCTGGAATTCGAATTGGGACTTAAACGTAGTTCTCACGGGCCTCACACTCCCTCCATTTGAACCAATAGTGGACTGTTCCATTAAGCACTTATCACTTAAGACAGCCTTCCTTATTGCCATTACGTCAGCTAGGAGGTTGGGTGAGATACAAGCGTTATCCATAAGAGAACCCTATCTCAAGATTCAGGACGACTGTATTATTCTAAAGCTGGACCCAGGTTTTCTACCAAAAGTCGTCTCTGATTTTCATCGAAATCAGGAAATAGTCCTTCCTTCCCTTCCAGATTCTGATGGTGGGACCAGCTCTCATCCATTAGATGTTCGGAGGTCGCTACTAAAATACCTGGAGGTCACGAAAAATTCCGGAAAACCGACAATTTGCTTGTCCTATTTTCAGGGAAAAATAGGGGCTTAAAACTTCCAAGGCTTCTGTAGCAAGATGGATCAGGGACACTATCTCCCTTTGTTACCAAAATCAGGGCCATACTAGCCCCCAGAATCTTAGGGCACATTCCACTAGAGCAATAGCTTCTTCTAAGGCCGAAAGAGCAGGGGTTTCCTTGGAGGAGATATGCAGGGCTGCAACTTGGTCTAGTCTCCACACCTTTATTAGGCACTACAGACTTGATCTTTCTCGTGACTCTACCTTGTCTTTTGGACGTAAGGTCCTTCAGACGATGCCCCCCATTTGAGTAATTTTCTAAATCTCATGGTGCCGTCGTGGTGACGAAGTGGAAAGCCGGAATTAGACTTACCGGTAATTCTATTTCCACGAGTTCACCACGACGGCATATATATTTCCCGTCCCCTTTAGTCTGGAGTTATGAAGCAATATACTCTGGATTGTTTTTTGTTTGGTAAATTGTCCATTTGTTTGTCTCTGTAATTTTGGACACACTGGTGATGGTGATGGGCGGGGGGAATTTAACCCTCTCTCTGTTCCTGCCCCTACAGAGGTCAGGGGTCAATCTCATGGTGCCGTCGTGGTGAACTCGTGGAAATAGAATTACCGGTAAGTCTAATTCCGGCTTTTTTGATGTCAGGCTGGCCGAACACCCATGGATCAAAAGATTTTTGAATGCCGCCTCCAGAATTCGCCTGGTTCTTCGTTCCCTTTCACCTCCCTGGGATTTAAATGTAGTCCTTACAGCCCTGACCCAGCACCCATTTGAACCTTTGCAGGAAATTCCATTAGAGATTCTGTCCTGTAAACTAGCCTTCCTGATCGCCGTCACTTCGGCCAGAAGGGTTTCTGAAATCCAGTCTCTCTCTGCCTTCCAGCCTTATACAAACATCCAGGAGGATAAAGATCAGGCCCATCCCTTCCTTCCGTCCCAAAGTAGTGTCCCAGTTCCATCTGAATCAAGACATAATTCTTCCCTCATTCTGTCCTAATTCTACCAATACCAAGGAGGAAAAGTTCCATTGTCTCCATGTGAGAAGATGCCTGTCTTTCTACCTAGAAACCACGGCATCTTGGAGAATTGATGAAAACCTCTTAATTCAGTACCAAGGAAGGAATAAGGGTCGGAAGGTCTCTAAGGGGGTATTAGCTAGATGGGTTAAAAAGGCCATTTCTCTAGCCTATTCATCTTCAGGTCTCCCTCCTCCTGAGGGATTTGTAGCTCATTCAACAAGAGCGGTTGCCACTTCTTGGGCGAAGAGAGCTGACGCTTCTCTGAGTCAAATTTGCAGGGCTGCAACTTGGAGCACCCCTCATACCTTTTTTAAGCATTATCGACTTAGACTTAATGAGGATTCGGCCTTTGGGAGGAGGGTTCTTGAGGCCGTAGTCCCTCCCTAAATTTTGATTTATATTTTATTCTCGCATGGGTGCCGTCATGGGGGAGGGGAAACAATAATTGCTTACCGGTAATTGTTTTTCTCGATACCCATGACGGCACCCCCAAAATTCCCTCCCGTAAAAAAACAAAACAAAAAAAAAAAAAACCCATTATATGTATAGACATCTATATACATATAGATGGAATTATTTTCTTCTTTCTCTCTATTCTTTCATTGTTGTTGTGTATCACATCCTTCACCGGTAATTACAAGCACTGGGGTGTGGAAGGGGTGTCATCTTTTTATATCCTCAGGTTTCCTGTCTTGGATGGGAGGTCCTAGTCGCATGGGTATCGAGAAAAACAATTACCGGTAAGCAATTATTGTTTTCCATTCAACTCTGCCCGCAACGTCGACCTGTGTCTCACTGAAAGCTCGGACAGACGCCAAGCAGAGCACATCTGCTAATCTGCGGCACATGCGCTCCACAGTGAACAACTGAAGAAGAGGCATCACTGCACCACACATCACCTTACAGAGTTGGTCACACCACTATTTTAACCCGAGGACCCAGCCAATTTTTATATTTTTTTTTTTCTCTTTTCTCTCCCTTTTTGCTTTCCAAGCCAGAAGGCCTCCTGCACACGGACGGAAGGTACTCTGTGTGCATTCCGTTTTTGTATTTCCGCTCCGCAAAAAAATAGAATATGAATATGTCCTATTATTGTCCGCATTACGGACAAGGATAGCATTGCTCTATTAGGGGCCAACTGTTCCATTCTGCAAAATACAGAATGCACACGGACGTCGTCTGTATTTTTGCGAATACGTTTTTTGTGGACAGCAAAACACATACGGTCGTGTGCAAGAGGCCTAACTTGTTTGTTCAAATAGCCGAATCAGAGCCTGTGGGTTTTTTGTGGCCCAAATATATATCGTTTTTAATGCCACCATTTAATTTACCATATCGTGCATTGAAAATGGGAGAGAAAAAAACTAAAATCTTTGTAGGTTGAAACTGAAAATATTGTTTTTTATTTGCGTTTTGAAACGACAAATATATTGCCCAGGTAAGTACTATTACAGCTACACCATATTTATCTAGTTTTTGTCATGTTTTACTTTTTTTTCTTCGAATCACCATTTTCTGTCCACAGAGCTGTTTGAGGGCACGTTTTTTGTGCGGGTGCTGTTGTTTTTACTGGTATCATTTTGGGGTACATATGGCTTTTTAATCACTTTTTATTACATTTTAATAGGAGGTGATAAAAATGTCATAATATTTATTTTCCCTTTTCAGCATTTACTGTAAATGATAAATATTTTTATATTTTAATAGTTTGGACATTTTCAGATGCAGTGATACCAATTGTTTATTTTTAGATGTAAAATTTGGAAAGGAGGGGTGAGTTTATTATTCATTTAAAAAAAAATTTTTTTTTACTGTACTATTTAGGGGACTTTAAAGACTAACTTTCTTGGGATTTTTTAAATACCTTAGTAAGTAGTCTGCCTGCTGCAGATGCTGTTGCCTCCCCTCCCCTCAGATAGTCCCCTGCGTTGCACCGCTATGTACAGCGAGTACTCTTCTCACTTATATAGCCTATACCACAGCTCGTCTCCTCCCTGCCTGCGAAGTGTTCCACTGTGATTGGGAGAAGGAGATGCCCACTAAGGTGACCTGAGGTCTCCTCCTTCCTGTACCAATGGTACTATTTAGCAGGTTTGGCACCAGCACACACGGAAGAGCATCTCAGCACAATGGAGGGGAGTATCTGGGAACTGAAAAAATAGCAATTTACTGTGTTTATATGAGTAGGAATCACGTTAAGTTTGTGTGGCTCATTTACCAAATTGACACTTTTATTCTTTTATTTTACTATATTTGCACAATTATTTTTAATAAAAAAAAATATAACAGCTTGTGGGTTTTTTTTCTGTGTGGCAAGGCGTGATCATGTCACATCCATTCCGTGTGTCTTCAAATTTTGTAGGTTGTGTTTCCGTGTGTTTTTCATTTTTTTTTTTTTGTTTTGCGGATCCACAAAAAAAAACGAAGGCTTGAACCAGTTTTTTAAAGTACCTGTACAAGTGCCCTGGTTTCCAAGCAACCATCCGCAAAAAAAACCCGGAACGGAGGCCGCAAAAAACCACTGCCGTGTGCATGTAGGCTAATGGTAAGGCCCTGTTGCTCCTAGAGGCTCATTTGTATATATTAAAAAATCCTTTTTCTCAGCAATGCAGGCACATATGAACATGGGACCAATACAGATGCCTTCAGCTGCCAAGCACACATGTAACAGGCATTTTTTATTTTTTTCATTAAACAACACTGACTTTCCCCTTTTTAAGGCTCATTCAGGAGACAGTATCTATTTTTGCGGATCCACATCCCTTGCGGCCCCATTGAAATAAATGGGTCCACATCCGTTCTGTAAAATTGCAAATATTCGATCGTGTGAATGGGCCCTTCTGGCTCATGCACATTAGCGACAACACTGATACCCGCTGCTCCCGATGCTTCTGGGCAGCAATGCGTGTCATTGATTAAAGCAGGGGTGGCCAACCTGTGGCTCTTGAGCCACATGTGGCTCTTGCTGTGGAGCTGGGAAGCAGTCAGGCTGGCTCACTCTCCACCCCATGCTCAGATATTTTTTCCTGATCGGGCACCGTTGCTACTTTGCAGCTCACTCTCCACTACGTCCTGATGCACACAGTGTGAGAACGTAGTACGTGAAGACATGCACTATGACCGATGCTGTGCTCATCAGCTCATAGTGGAGAGCGTGTCAGACCTACAAAGTAGCAGCTGCCCGAACAGGAGACCAGTGCCTGATCAGGAGAGGGGAGAGATTTTTTTTTTAAATTATAGAACTGAGCAATGGGGGGTCCTGATCTGAGCACTGAGGGTCTGACACTGGGAGTCTGATTTGTGTTGTCTGATACAAGCATTGGGGGTCTGATTTGGAGGTCTGAGGTTTGGGGATCTTATTTTAGGTCAGATGAGAATTGGGGATCTGATTTAGGAGTATGATCTGAGGACTGGTGAAAAATATATATTTTTTTTCTCTGCTAATGAAAAATAAATTTTTTTATTTTTATCAGACCTCAGATCAGATGAAAAATCTTTTTTTTTTCTTATATTTTTTTGTTACAACCTAGGTGCATCTCGTAGGGCGAAAAATACGGTGACTGTAAATGTATAGCTTGTGGCTCCTGCTGCCTGCTGCTGAGCTACAACACCTGATATAAGCTACATGCACCGAAGGCTGAAAAATGGAGGGGGGATCTAATCCAGGACTACCCCTTTCAGATCTTGTATTAATGGTGTCTAGTTTTCTACCAATATTACTGAAAATGAATAAAAAGGGAATAAATATAAATTAAAAGTTACCGAAAACCGTCTTAGTTGCTCATAACAACCAATCACAATTCCCCTTTTATTTTTCAGAGCACCTTTGGGAGCTGAAAGGTGCATTCTGAATGGTTGCTATGGGTAACTGAGGCTACTTTTCACATTGCACAACGCTTCAGTTTTGTCCCCGTTTATTGTCAATGGGGACAAAACTAAACAGACTGGACCAGGGTGCTCCAGATTGCCTTATCTTCCGATTTGTTGTGTTCCCACGCCAAACACAAAATCGCTGCAAGCAGCGTTTTGGTGTGGAGCTTGGGAAAATGAAGTAAGTCAGTGGCGCGGGATCCGTTTTTTTCAGACATAAAAAAGTTTCGATATAATACAACCGGATCCGTACTGAACAGATGCAGCCAGTAGTAGTATAATGGAAGCGTTTTGCTGTGGTTTTGAAATTCCCTGCAAAAACGTGGATGTGAAAGCAGCCTAAGGCTACATTCACACAACCCTAGTGTTTTCCAAACCTGCAAAACACAGACACCAGCCCGTGTACGTGCCCCAATTTGTGGACCGCACATGCCGCCGCTATCATAGAAAATGCCTATTCTAGGACATGCCCTATTCTTTTTGTGGGGCAGCGGAACGGAACTACAGATACACGGTGTGCTGTCCGCATCTTTTGTGGCCCCATTGAAATAAATGGTCCGCACCCGCGCCGCCAAATTGGGGAACGGATGCGGACTCGTTCATGTGGTCATGTTTTCTTTGCACCAATTTTGATAAAGCTTCCCCAGTGTAAAACCTCATTCGTGTGTTCTCCACTGACAGCACACATCCCCATTCATTTTAGGCCTTATGCACACAACCATATGTATTTTGCATCCACCAAAAAAAACGGATGACGGCCGGGTTTTTTTGCGGATACGTTTTTTTTGGCAGATTAAGGCCCCATTCCGGAATTGCGGATCCGCGCTTCCAGGTCCGCACTTCCGTTCCACAAAAAAATAGAACATGTCCTATTCTTGTCCGCAATTGCGGACAAGAAAAGGCATTTTCTACGAGAGTGTCGGCAATGTGCGGTCCGCAAAATGCGGAACACACATTGCCAGTGTCCGTGTTTTGTGGATCCGCAAAACACACAAGGACGTGTGAATGGGGCCTAAGGGTCCATTTACACGTCCGTAAGTGTTTTGCGGATCCGCAAAACACGGACAGCGGCAATTTGCGGACCGCACATAGCCAGCACTATAATAGAAAATGCCTTTTCTTGTCCGCGGACAAGAATAGGACATGTTCTATTTTTTTCAGGAACGGAATTGCGTATCCTGAAAAAACAGATCCCGAAAAAACGAATGCGGATCCTGGAAAAACGGATGCGGATCCCGAAAATGCGGATCTGCATCTGAAATTGCGGAACGGATGCGGACACAAATTACGGACGTGTGAATGGAGCCTAACTGTAATAATGCCTATCCTTGTCCGCAAATGTGAAAAAATAAGACATGCTCTATTTTTATGACGGAATGTAAACACGGATGCGGAACAAAAACGGATTTTTTGACAGACCCATTGAAATGAATGAGGAAGCATCCTATCCGTGAAAAAAAAACGGAACAGACGCGGAAACAAACAACAGTCGTGTGCATGAGGCCTTAATGTGTGTATCAGTGTTTTAGCACGATCCGTGAGTCTGTGTTTTTAGCACGAATGCATGCTCTATTTTTCAGTGTCAGTGAAACACGGACCCAACACGGATTCTTCACTGGCACCTTTACTGACCAGCTGCTCACGGATTTGAGCACGGACACGGAGGCTTAAGCCTCATGCACACGACCGTTGTTCTGGTCTGCATCCGAGCCGCAGTTTTTGTGGCTCGGGTGCGGACCCATTCACTTTAACGGGGCCGCAAAAGATGCAGACAGCACTCCGTGTGCTGTCCGCATCCATTGCTCCGTTCCGTAGCCCCGCAAAAAAAGTAAAGTAACATGTCCTATTCTTGTACGTTTTGCGGACAAGAATAGGCATCTCTATAATGGGCTGCCTGTTCCGTTCTGCAAATTGCGGACCGCAAAAAAACGGAATGGTCGTGTGCATGAGGCCTTAAAGGGGTTGTTCCATCAACAGTTTTCATACTTATCTGCGGTGAGCGCGTTGTTCGCTTCCTGGATTCGGCTGGGCGGGCTCAGTCAGCTTGATTAACATATTCTCCCGGCTGGGCCGCGCGCTGTCTTCAACACGCACGGTGCTGCGCATGCGCCATGGTGACTTATTCCTAGCCTGTATAGTACAGAGCCGGCGTTTGCGGCTCTGTACTATACTGGCCAGGAAGAAGTCATCATGGCGCATGCGCGGCGGCGTGCTCGTTCAGGGCATCGCGCGCCCCGGCCGGGAGAAAATCTTCAGTCTTCTGCGCAAGCGTGGCCACGGGATTCGACAGGCGAGAGGTGGCTGTAACCTGTGGAGACGAAAGACAACAATTTGGTTAGAGGGGACAAATTTTCTCAAAAAGGGTGGGAATTGGGTAATAAAATGTATTTACAAAAATGATCACTGTCAAATCATTAACAGATTTAAAGGGATTCTGTCACCTCTGATTACATAATTTCAGCTTTTAAACCAGTTATGCAGAACACAGTACCTTGAATCGGCTTGTCTTTTCTATTATGTCATTCGTGCAGTAGTTTTGCTAAAAAACGCTTTTTATCTTTATGCAAATGAAGCCTGAAGGTGCCCAGAGGGGCGTTTTCTTCCCCCTTTGGAGCCCAGTAACGCCCCCCTGCAGTGCCCAAAGCCGCCTCCAACAAGCAGACCTAACCGCCCACAGCATCTCCTCCCCCTCCCTAACAGCCGAGCAAACTCTCGCGCAGGCGCAGTACCCACTGAGGGCTGCGCCAGCGCGATGTACTGGAGACTAAGGGCAGGAGCTTCATCATTGTCACTGGGCATGCGCCGAGCCAGTGACGTCAGATGCTCGCTCTCCCCTCAGTCATCCTGGGAGGAAGCGCATGCCCAGTGACAATAATGAAGCTCCTGCCCTCAGTCTCCAGTACATCGCGCTGGCGCAGCCCTCAGTGGGTACTGCTAGCAGCGGTAAACAGTGAGAAGGCCGCGGAGCTCCTGCAGCGCCGCTGCCTTCTCAAACAGCTGATCGGTGGGGGTCCCGGGTGTCAGACCCCGGGCGATCAGATGCTGATGATCTATCCTGAGGATAGATAATCAGTTGTAACAAAGTGCAGAACCCCTTTAACAGTGATCATTGTGATGGGAATACCCCTTTAAGTATACTGGTCTGAGGTCCCCAACACGCAGGTAATGCCTCCTCCTCTCCGGAAGGTGTCGCTGTCGCGTCCTATAGAGGGCAGTACATCGCCGTTTTCTGCCCACTTCCCTCTCACTTCCCTGTTGTCATGGAGAGGAGGCCTGCGGTAAATGGGACGTGGGATCGGCCTGATTATGGCTACAGCTCGGCACAGCGTCCACCGAGGTTCCGTCATGAGCCTCCGTCGTGTCCACCATCTCGTGCAGGTCCTCACCGAGAGGCGCCCCCCAGTGTGTTCTATCCGGACGGCGGCGCTCCTGGGCCAGGCCCCTGGGAGAGCAGGCCTCCTTATGAAGCCGGGCGGCCGGCCTGTCCTCCACTGGATGGCTCCGAGCAGAGGTTTCCGCCCAGAGACGTTACACAGCACGGGTACCATGAACCGCAGGAATATGGGGGGCCCCAGTTCCGCCCCCAGCGGCCAGACGTATTCCCATACGGAGGTACGAGGCCTGGCGTGCCTCACCATGGCCCTCTGCAGCCAGCCCGGGCACAGGAGGCCGCCTTTCAGCCCAGGCTTCCCCCCCTTTACTTGCAGAGAGCAGATGACCTTCCAGGGCTGCAGTCTGCCATTGTACAAAGTGATGCTTCAGTCCCAAGTCTTCCCCAGCACAGGGCACCAGAGCCCCTCCAGGGGGTGATGCAGTATAATGCTGGCACTCCGCGGATCCCAGAGGTGGGCATCCAAGGAAGACCCCAGCCAATGATGCCAGCAAGGTCTGAAGAATATGTGTCTGATCACAGAAGAGACGGTCAAGGTATGGGTCAGCGACTGTACAGACATGAAGACATACAGCAGCCAGGAGCGCGGCTTCATGGAGGGCCCCAACATAGAGCGGGTGAGCGGCAAGAGTCTATGTATTCGGAGGGGCCACTGCCAAGGAGTGGGCATCCTGATGCATATCAGCCGGACTTTTTCCATCTCGGTGGTCCTGATCCAGCATCCTCTCAGTATTCTGGTGGTCGTCAGCATGAGCTTCCACCCAACAGAAGTAATCTGCCACACACCTACCAGAATGAAGAGTGCCACCCTGGTATGTCTGGTGGAGGTACCCAGGCTGGAATATATAATGTGAAGACCCCCCAGGTACCTGATACCTACAACTACAGGGCACCGTCTCCAGGCATCCAGCAATTCTCTGCTCAGCCACTGCCTGCAACTCAGCCTAGCCACTATAATGTACCCCCAATACATGGAAATCTCCCCAACCCTTCCTATGCTCTCCCCCCACCTGTAGGCCCTGTTTTTAGTGGATCTGCTGAGGAGAGTGACTTGGAGGTGCCCAGGCTCCAGAGAGAACCCCATCATTCACACCATCTCCTGAACCTGCACCAGGATAGAAGACCAGGTCTGGACCCCCTTATGGCCTCAGGTGGTAGACATTTTGAGGATGATGCTCCTTTTCCTCAGCACGAGGTACCAGATGGGCGTAGAGACCCCAGTGTGGTGCTCCAGCGTGGTATCCCATTTGTTTCCCAGCCCACCCCTCACATGGAGGACAATTCTATGCATTTGGACAGGCATCCTGATATAGAGAAAGGTGGGCCTGCAGATAGAGACGTCTTTGGGCAGTGGCTTTCCAGCTTCTTAGCATGTCGAAGAAGGAAGCCACCAGCCAAGCCTGATGCAGTTCCTGCGTACTCCATAGCAGAAGCTCGAGGGTTGGTCTATGGTGCCCTTCGATTGGTATCGCAGCTGGATTCCTTGTGCCAGTCTCTGGAAAGCAGTAACAAGGCAGGAGAGCCATGGACAGGGGATTATGAGAAAGCAGCCAATATACGGGGAGATCTGGAGAAGAGACTAAAGGAGCTGGAGAAGCCAGGCTATATCCAGGGTGTCAAGAGGAAACTGGAAAGAGTGCGCAAGAAAAGGCTTCGCTGCCAGCGCAGGAGACAGTCAGCCGAGGAGGAAGGAAAGCTGGCGGCGGAGCGATCTGCAGAGAAGGAGGCCAGCATCGACTTGTGGCGAATGAAACGTGTCCAGGAGGTCGAAGAGAGGAAACGGGTCAGTGTATTTGCGAAGAATACAATTTAAAATATCCAGTTTTAGCAAAAAGTGTATTTTTTTTTCCTTGCAATTTTATGAAGTTAGTAACGAACAGAATCATCGTCGCCCTAAGCCAGGCTTAGGCAGGTTCACATCACGTTTTTCCCATCCGCTTAATGTATACAAAAAAAAAACCGGATGCCTCAGACTGATGCCATACAGTGGCAACCGTTTACCATAGGGCTCCATTGTAAAAAAAATATATATATATATTTTTTTTTAGTGGACAGTACAGGGTACAAGAACGTGGTGTGCTGCGTTTTTGTATCCTTTTTTTCCGCTAACGTATACGTCAAACGGAGGCACAAAAGGTGTTGTGAACCCAGCCTCCACCAGCCAAGTGATATTGCCTGTATTCTGTGTATCATGAGAGTAGTCCGGATGGCCCTTCATGATAAGACCGCTGCACAGACGGTGCACGTGTTATATGGATATTTCTGCTGCTCAGTTTAATTGCTTTTTTTACGTGATTCTTGTGTTCTAATCGTATTCTTGCCTGTTATAGGAACGAGAACTTAAAGCCACCGCTGACCATGTACTTTGCGAGGTGAGGAAGAAGCAAAATGACGTTAAAAAAATGCTGGATGTTTTAAAGTCGTTAGAGAAACTGCGGAAACTGAGAAAGGAAGCGGCAGGAAGAAAAGGTAGGCGAGGGGGTATTATTTGTCGTCTTCCAAGCAGGAAGATGTAGTAAAGATGGGTTTTATCTGGCAATATTACTTGTGTCACTCTACGACAGGGGTAGGCAACCTCCGGCACTTCAGCTGTTGTGAAACTACAACTCCCAGCATGCATACTTGCTCTGCTCTTCTTAGAGCTCCCATAAAAATCAGTGGAGCATGCTGGGAATTGTAGTTTCACAACAGCTGGAGTTGCTGACCCCTGCTCTACGATCTAGGTCTCGTGATCCTTCCTTGTGACTTGTGCTTTATGACGTATGGAAATTTCACAAATAAAGCGCAACTTTGCGAAGAATACAAATTGCGTAAAATGTGAATTTTATGGCACAGCGCCATACGGTATTGTAGCTCAGTCCCATTCACTTGAATGGGACTGAGCTGCCAGACTGTGCAAAGCCTCTACAAAATGTACGCCAGGTAACCAGCTGAGGGGTTTGGGTCTTTACCCATATGATATTGGATAAGAATATACCATCAATATTAAAGTGCATGGAAACCATGTAAGGAGGGCATCCCAGGATTTTAATATTGATGGCTTATCCTCAGGGTAGGCCATCAGTATCAGTCTCGCACCTCCACAGATTTTTCAGGGTAGTTCCAGAACTATACTGCTCCGTCCATTTAGTAGTGGACTACAGCACTTCAGTAGGAGCAGCATTGTGGTTCCGAAATCAGTCCACCACAAAATGGAGGGAGCTGTGTAGTTCTGGCACTACTCTGAAACAGATGATTGGCGGGGATGTAGGGTGTCGGTCTGATATTGATGGTCTATCTGGAAGATATGATATCATTGTTAAAATCCTCAAATACAACTTTAAGGTGCTGCCACACTATGTCCCAGATTTATTAATCTGCTCCAAAAATCTGCCTAAAAAGAGGTGTAACTTGGCGCATCTTGTTTTTCTATCCATTTTTAAACCTGCTCAACAAGGGGGCAGGGCTCAGCAGAAAGAGCCTGAGCTTCATAGGAAAGGGCGTAGGCGTCAGATGCACAATTTTTCACCGAACTTCCGTCCTGATTCTGGCGTAAAAATCTGTCTGAGAAGGTCAACCAGTAGTTGGTATAGAGTCAGAGAAAAGTGTTTCTCCCGGCACCACATTTATCATCCAGCCTGAGCCCTTGTGATAGATCTGGTGCAGGTCTAGCTATCCAGTCTAAGGGCTCATGCAAATAGCGGTCCGCGATGCACGGCGACTGGCTGGCACGCTGTTTGCTGATCTGGACTAATTCACTTGAAAGGGTCCGTAATCCACAAGATACACTCCGCACCGCAAAAAAATAAAACATGTTCTGTTTTTTGTAGTGTGGAAGTAAGGACCAAAATCTCACGGAAGCACTCCATAGTGCTTCCGTGGGCTTCTGTTCCATCCCTCCGCTCCGTATCTTGCGGATTGCGGACCCATTCAAGTCCGCATCTGTCATATGGAGTGCACACGGCGGTCTGCAGTATGGGCACGGGGAACACACATTCAAATGCATGAGCCTTAAGTTTACGCCATTTCCAGGATTAGTAGGGCCCCATTCACACGACCATATTTTTCGTCCGCATCTGATTCGTATTGTTTGCGGACAGTATTTGGAATCCCGCAAAAAAGATAGAACCTGTCCTATTCTTGTCCGTTTTGCAGACAAGAATAGGCATTGTTGGGGGATCCGCAAAAAAACAAAAAACTATACAACATGGATGTCAGAGCAATACTGCAATTTAAAAAAGAAAACAGGCAACTCTAGGAAATTGTCTTAAAAGGTGTGTTTGTAGGGCGTTTTATTATTTAGTATTGGTCGGCACTTTGGCGTTTGGCGTTTTTGGGATCACCCTAACCTAAGCTTTATTTGCAGGTGTCTTTCCGCCACCATCTGCCGATGAAACCTTCTCAAATCACATAAAGAGGCTTCGAACATTGGTGCACAAGCGTAGTGCGCTGTATGATGCAGAGGAGAAGACGCTGAGGGTCATACTGGAAGGGGAGCAGGAGGAGGAGCGGCAGAGAGAAAATGATAAGAGACTGAAAAAGGAAAAGGAGAAAACATTGCAGAAGCAGCGAGAACTAGACTCCATATTGTTTGGCGACACAGGTCAGTGACTGGTGGAAACCAGGTTTCTGCAGATTTATATAGCCACTTTTTTTGATTGTGGCCTTTTTTTCCCACCATTTGTTTAGGTTTTTTTAACCCTTTCCTTACGTGGCTGAATGTTACTTCAAAGTCTGTGGCACGTTATGTGAAGGAAGCCGACTGTAGTCGTATTTTAGTGTCCGTGTTACAGCCACAAATCCGAGTTGGATTGAATGGGGTCGCAGTGTGACTTGCATGTTTGCTGCAACCACAACATGTGAGTGGCACTGCTGTATTTTTATGAGATCGGGTTTCTCAATTGCATTGAACGTGTGAGTCGTACTGCGTCCCCATTCAATCCGGTGGCTGCTCTGCTACACTGCAGTACTTCAGCACAACACGTCGTGCTCAATATCGCCTGGTAGCGGTACCCGAAGGATTTAAATTGCAGGAGTAGAAATAATGAATGGACCAGAAGTGGAGGTGGACCTTATATAACCAACCTCACAATGTAAGTGACTATCACCGAGGGGTACTAAATTCACTCATACTGCTGATAGCAGTGCTGCTTAGAAATGACACGGGATCTTTCAGGCTCCATAATTAAAAATGGTTTCCTTTTACATGTGTGATCCACATCTGATTTTCAGCAAAGAATTGACAGCATTGAACTTATATCGGCACAGGAGGGTAAAGCAATCTGCTGTTAGGATATTGGATGGAGTTGATCTGAAATATGAGGATACTTTTTTCTAGCAACTATATTTACAGTCATGTTTCCTCTTTCACAATCTAGTATACAGATTATCTCTGGTGATCTCTATGCTATGTACAATCCATAGATTGTATTGCTTGCTTTTTGTTTGAAAGCATCCCGCACTTGCTGTTAACAAGCTTTTATGTCTTTCTTCATCTTAGAACCTTTACCCAGTCTGCACCCTCTTCAGCCATTTCGTCACTATTATCTGCAAGCTGAGCACTCGGTTGTGTCCCTCGTCCAAATCCGGTGAGTCTGACGTTTTTATGTATAGCTTATACTGGCACTTCCTAACCTGCATACAGAGTAGAATTGCATTGTTCCCTTTGCAAGTATTGACATACCTGCACACCCCCTGTTTTCGAGATCGTGGTCTCGGCAGTCTGTTAACTTTATCTTTACATTTAGGCCCCTTTCGCGCGGGTGCAATGCATGACGTGAACGCATTGCACGCGCACTAAATCCTGACCCATTCATTTCTATGGGGCTGTGCACATGAGCGGTGATTTTCACGCATCACTTGTGCGTTGTGTAAAAATCGCAGCATGCTCTATATTCTGCGTTTTTTAACGCCACGCAGGCCCCATAGAAGTGAATGGGGCTGCGTGAAAATCACAAGCATCCGCTAGCAAGTGCGGATGCGGTGCGATTTTCCCGCATGGTTGCTAAGAGACGATCGGGATGGGGACCCGATCTTTATTATTTTCCCTTATAACATGGTTATAAGGAAAAATAATAGCATTTTCAATACAGTATGCTTAGTAAAATGTGGATTAAGGGGTTAAAAATAAAAAAAGTTAACTCGCCTTATCCACTTGATCGCGTAGTTGCGATCTCTTCTTCAATCTCTTCTTATGCCGGCTGTGGTGACGTCACATCACATGGTCCATCATAATGGTGATGGACCATGTGATGAACGCAGTGACATCACCACAGGTCCTTTAGCCGGCAGCTTATGATTAAAGAAGAGATCGCAACTACGCGATCAAGTGGATAAGGTGAGTTAATTTTTGTTTTATTTTTAACCCCTTAATCCACATTTTACTGAGCATTCTGTATTAAGAATGCTATTATTTTCCCTTATAACCATGTCATTAGGGAAAATAATAAAATCTACAGAATACTCAACCCAAACTTGAACTTCAGTGATGAAGTCCGGCTTCGGGTCTGGGTACCAAACATGCCGATTTTTTTTTTTTTCCCCAGGCGCGTGCAAAACGCATTAAAACGCTTTGCACTCGCGCAGAAAAATCGCGCATTTTCCCGCAACGCACCCGCATCCTATCCGGCCCCATCCGTGAAAGGGGCCTTGGGGTGCATTCACGCGACCATATGTATTTTGCGGTCTGCAAAATGTGGGTCCACAAGAAATACAGATGTCTGTGTTGCATCCATATATTTTTTTTTTTGTTTGTTTTTGCGGACTCATTATAACAATGCATATTCTTGTCCACGGTGTGCTGTCTGCATTTTATGTGGCCCCGTTGTAATGGATGAGTCTGCAACCTATCTGCAAAAATGTCGTGTGAATGGGGGTCTTATACTGTATTGTAAGTAAAATAATGTAAAAATGTTCAGTTCAGAGATAAATTGTCCTACATATTCCTTCTTTCAGACACGAGTGGGATCAATTCTTGGTTCCACCTGACCATCCTGATGGCAGCAGTATTCCTCGTGGGTGGGTTGTTCCCACGCTCCCCTCAAATGACACCTGGGCCACAGCATTGAAGCCATCAGATTGAGCAGTGATTGAAGAACCTACGTTATAAGCGTTACGACTTCTAAAGAATTCTGTTGCAGGGTTGTATTTTTTATATATAACGTTCAGAATGGGGTGTAATGAATAATGGAAATTATTTATTTTTCAAAATAAAACAACATATGTTTCAAAAGTCGTTCTGTGTCTGTGGTCAATCTCTGTTCGTTAATAAGGCGTTGTTCCCGCCCCACCCCCCGTTGTGCCTATTCGGTCATAAGAATATTTGTGAGGTCGGAGACTGACGTTGGATGAGAAGATTCTGCTTACAGTCTGATTCCAATTCATCCCGATGTGAGGTAAGTCAGGATTATTTAAGTACTTCATCACCCAAGCGTTTAGGCTGGGTTCAGACTTGAGCGTTTTACAGCGCCTTCCTACGTGCTGTAAAATGCTCACCAGGCGAAAACCCATGTTTCCCTATGGGCATGGTTCTCACCTGAGTGTTTTACAGCGCGTACGAACGCGCTGTTAAATGCCCTACGCCCAAAGAAGTACAGGAGCTTCTTTGGGGCATATTGTCGCGCGTATTGTGATTGACGCCACAGTGGTCAATCACACAAACGCACGTACGACGCGCGTTTCCTATATCCAAATGGTGAATTGTGGTTTCCACTGCTATAGTGGCTAGGCTTGGCTGCTTTACACCCCTCCAGCTGACACTTGGCATTGTGTATGGTGAGCTTAGGCTTGTGTGCGGCTGCTTACAAGGCAATTTATTTATTTTTTCCATTTTCGCGTTTTTTCACTTCTCACTCCTGGTCTTCCTGGAGTCATAACTTTTTTTTTTTCTATTCACATAGCCATATGAAGGCTTGTTTTTTGCAAGACAAGTTGCACTTTCCAATGGCACCTTTTTAATATTGCATGCAATATAGTGGGAATTTGGAAAAAATATTACATGGGGTGGAATTGGAGGAAAAATAACACAAGTTCGCCACATGTGTTTATGGTGTTCCCTGTGCTGTAAGTGACCTGTTACCGTAATTCTCTGGGTCAATACAATTACAGCAATACCAATACCGCTCAACTAATCCTGGCATAGTACATTGTTACAGGGTACTAATGTGTTATTCCAGCATTTAGTAAATCTCCGGGGGGCACATGCAGGAGCAGCAATGTGTTCATACACTGCCAGCGATGTGCGAAAATAGTGAATTTAGAGAGCTGTTGAAATCGGGGCTGTAAGTGGAAATTTTATTTTTTGGACATTTGGAATGTTTAAAAAAGAAAAAAAAATTGAATAAAAGTTTGGTTACTCTTTAAAGCAGGCATCCTCAAACTGCGGCCCTCCAGATGTTGTAAAACTACAACTCCCACAATGCCCTGCTGTAAGCTGATACCTGTCGGCTGTTCGGGCATGCTGGGAGTTGTAGTTTTGCAACAGCTGGAGGGCCGCAGTTTGAGGATGCCTGCTTTAAAGGATGCAGAGTTAGGCCTCTTTCACACGGGCGTCATGTTTGACGCCCGGATAAGAGGCGAGTGCGTTGCGGGAATATGCGCGTTTTTCCCGCGCGGGTGCAAACGTTTGCAACACGTTTTGCACGCGCGTGAGAAAAAACGCCATGTCTGGTACCCAACCCGAAGCCGGACTTCATCACTGAAGTCCGGTTTCGGGTCTTCTGGAGAATTTATTATTTTCCCTTATAACATGGTTATAAGGGAAAATAATAGCATTCTTAATAAAGAATGAATTGTTAAATGAAGAGGAAGGGGTTAAAAATAATAAAAGTTAACTTACCTTAGCCACTTGATCGCGTAGTTGCGATCTGTCCTCTCTTTCCTGCAGCATCTATGATCTAAAGGACCTGTGATGACGTCACATCACATGGTCCAATCACCATGGTAAGATGGACCATGTGATTGGATCATGCGATCACGGTCCTTCAAATCATAGATGCTGCAGGAAAGAGAGGACAGATCGCGACTACGCGATCAAGTGGCTAAGAAGTTAACTTTTATTATTTTTAACCCCTTCCTCTTCATTTAACAATGCATTCTTTATTAAGAATGCTATTATTTCCCTTATAACCATGTTATAAGGGGAAATAATAGAGATTGAGTCCCGTTGCTAAGCAACAATGCGGGAAAATGCAACGCATCCGCACTTGCTTGCGGATGCTTGCGATTTTCCGCAGCCCCATTCACTTCTATGGGGCCTGCGTTGCGTGAAAACGCAGAATATAGAACATGCTGCGATTTTCACGCAACGCAGAAGTGATGCGTGAAAATCACCGCTCATGTGCACAGCCCCATAGAAATGAATGGGTCCGGATTCAGTACGGGTGCAATGCGTCCTCCTCACGCATTGCACCCGCGCGGAAAACTCGCCCGTGTGAAAGGGGCCTTAGTGTTTAAAAAAAAAAAAAGTAAAATTTTTTTTTTCCACCCCAAATAAAAAGAAAAAAACTAATAAGTAAATAGTTAAAAGCCCTAGATCAGGGGTGCACAACCCGTGGCCACATGCAGCCCCCAGAGCCATGGTTTGCGGCCCCCGTCCTGCTGGTCAAAAACACAGCTGATCGGCTGTGTTTCTGCCCAAAGCGCCGCACGATGGACCATTACAGCTTCTGCTCCTGCACAGGAGCAGGACAGGTGCCCGGCTGTTGGTGACAGCGAAGGAGCCGAGGAGAAGGCAGAACCAGTTTGTTAGCGCTTCTCCCTTCTCCTCAGATAGGTGAGCGCTATGCAGGGTGGACTCGGCTTGGGGGCAGAGGAGTGCAGAGCTGCCATGTAGGAGACCCTGCTCAGCTCTGCCTTGTACAATGTCCCCACAGCAGGCTGGTTTCCCTTGTAACTGGGGCTCCTTTGGATTGCCCCAGTTACAGAGGAAATAGTGCAAAAAAAAAAGTCTGTGTCCTCAAAAATCTTTCAGTGACCTCTAGGGGACAAATTATGTGGAAAAAATATATAAAAAATTATTTAAAAATATTTTTATAAAACAAATTAATAAAACAGAAATAAAAGGAAAAAGTGAAAAATTAACAAAGTGTCTGTCCCCCAAAGGTCTTTTTATGACCTCTTGGGGGATATTATTTGTAGCAGAAATATATTAAAAATTAAGTTAGAAAAGATAAAGGCCTCTTTCACACTGGCGTCACGTTTGACGCCCGGATAAGAGGCGGGAGCGTTGTGGGAAAATGCGCAATTTTTTCGCACGTGTGCAAACTTTTGTAATGCTTTTGCACACGCGTGTGAAAAAACCGCATGTTTGAAACCCAGACCCATAGCCGGACTTCATCACTGAAGTCCGGTTTCGGGTTGAGTATTCTTTATATTTTATTATTTTCCCTTATAACATGGTTATATGGGAAAATAATAGCATTCTTAATACAGAATGCTATGTTAACAGGGCAATAGAGGGTTTAAAAAAAAATAAAAATTAAACTCGCCTCCTCCCATTGATCGCGTAGGTGCAAGGAACATCTTCTATCTTCATATCTGTTGGTTGAAGGACCTTCGGTGACATCACATGGTCCAATCATGGTAGCTTTTCATTGGACCATGTGACCCAGTGACGTCACCGAAGGTCCTTTACCCAGCAGGATGAAGAAAGAAGAATGATCCCGGCACCTACGCGATCAAGAGGAGGAGGTGAGTTAGGCCTTATTCACACGTCAGTGTTCGGTCAGTGATTTCCATCAGTGATTTTGAGCCAAAACCAGGTGCGGCTCTAAACACAGAACAGAAGCAGATCTTTCCCTTATACCTCATGTCCGTGGAGGCTCCAGTCCTGGATTTGGCTCACAATCACTGATGAAAATCACTGACCAAACACTGACGTGTGAATGAGGCTTTAAAGTGTTATTTTATTTTTAACCCTCTCTTCCCCTTTTTACATAACATTCTTTAATTAGAATGCTATTATTTTCCCTTATAACCATGTTATAAGGGAAAATAATAAAGATCGGGTCCCCATCCCGATCGTCTCCTAGCAACCATGCGGGAAAATCGCACCGCATCCGCAGTTGCTTGCGGATGCTTGCAATTTTCCCGCAGCCCCATTAACTTCTATGGGGCCTGCGTTGCGTGAAAAACGCAGAATATAGAGCATGCTGCGATTTTCATGCAACGCAAAAGTGATGCGTGAAAATCACCGCTCATGTACACAGCCCCATAGAAATGAATGGGTCCGGATTAAGTGCGGGTGCAATGCGTTCACCTCACGCATTGCACCCGCGTGGAAAACTCGCCCGCGTGAAAGGGGCCAAAAAATATCGCCCCATTCACGTGAAACGATACACATTATACAGTATAACAAAACGACCGACACAAAATAGGGAACTATTTATCATTTATTTTGGTGTCCGTTTGCATATTTAAAGAATAAGGAGCTATAGTTTAAAAAAAAAATACTTTTTAAAAATGTTTTTTGTACAGTTTCCCCAAATAATACAAAAAATTAATTATAAGGCCCTATGTGTCAAGTGAAAAACTATTTTGGTAGTCCCAACACACAAAAATGGTACAACCGTGCGCCACATGCGCTGAATCACAAAAAAAAGTGTCTGTTTAGGCCTGGTTATTAAAGTGTTAACCAATAAGCGCTTTCCATACTAGAAAGGGAAAATGCTTACTGTTTATTGCATGTCGCCTATAACTGGCAGGAGGTGGTAATAACCAATGAGCGCCATCCTCTGCAGTGATTTATGAATAGGAGGCAGGATAGAAATGTCACCACTTTTCCTGTAAAAATGACTTTTAACAAGTTCCTGCAGCATGGCCCTTGAAACAGAAGATTCATACTTACCTGCTTCATGCCGCCCTGGCCCCCTCTGCCTCCATCTTCCGGTTCCTGCACTTTTACACCTGCCAGTGCATGGCCATGGTCACATACACCGCTCCAGTCAATGACTGGCTGCAGCAGTGACACGCTGCTTGTGGCCACATCAGTGATTGGCTGGAGAGGAGCATGTGACCATGGCCATGCACTGCCAAGTAAAAACAGCGCAGGGAACAGGTGAGTATAACTCTTCAGTTTCAGGGGCCATGCTGCAAGAACTTGTTAAAAATGTATTTTTACTGGGAAATCCCTTTAAGCCCCTATTACACTGCAAGATATTCAGATCAATTACTGGGAACAAGTCTTCATAGGAGCGCTGGTAAATCGTGCCACACATCTCTCTGTGTAATCAGGGATGTTCTTCCAATAATCAATATAACTAAATGAAGGAGGAATGACTGGGATAGCGATCATTCCTCCCCAGTCCCTTTACATTGGCCTGTGTAATAGGCTGATGCAAATGAGCGCCAAACAACATTCTTTTTTTATTTGCGGCCCCTTGAAATAGAGCGATGTGACAATGCGGCCCTCAGACCAAAAAAGGTTGTGAGCTAAATCATGAAAAAGTGTCTGATCATCAATCCTAACTAGTTAGGCCTCTTTCACACAAACGTGTACGGGCCGTTTTTTGCGTTCCGTATACGGTTTGTATACGGAACCATTCATTTCAATGGGTCCTCAAAAAAACGGAATGTACTCTGTATGCATCCCTTTTCCGTTAAAAGATAGAACTTGTCCTATTCTTGTCCGCATCATGGACAAGGATATTACTACTCTATTAGGGGCCAGATGTTCCGTTCTGCAAAAAATGGAATGTACACAGACATCATCCGTTTTTTTTTTTGCGGACCGCAAAATACTGAAAAAGCCATACAGTCATTTGCAATAGGCCTTAGTAACTGTCACCTAGGCCTAGGAGTGAATTAATGCACGTCAATTTGCAGTTTTAACAAATAGAAATAAAATGCAGGGTGACCAGACTGATTACATTGTAAATATGGATGTGAGCAGTAGGGGGAGACATAGAGTCAAAAGTAAAAACATAAATGTGTGCTACTTCACTACTAAGGGTTCGCCTGCATGACGACATTTCATGTAATGTTTCCGCAATACACCACGGACGTGTGAATGGACCCTTAATGGAAGTTTCGTGCACCACGCTATTCACCTGCGGCTTAGCTGTCTTTTCCCAGCCAAATCACGTTCTAAAATAGCTTCAGTAATTTGCAGACAAGTTGCGCATATTTTTGTTTCACGCGATGCATCGCTCTGTAGCCGTACCCTAAAGCGGGATCAAATGCTGTTTAACTCCTTGCCGACCGCCTAACGCACGGATGCGTCCAGGCGGCGGCAAGTTTGCTCCTCCTGGACGCATCCGTGCGTCATCTTGCGAGAGGCGAGATCTGCTGTGAACGCGGCTCTGCAGTTATACTACAGCCTGCCAGCGATGATCCATCGCTGGCAGGCTGTAAATGTAAAATAAATTAGATCAAACAGGTATATCAGACGCTGTTTTGTTAACAGCGTCTGATATACCTCCTACCTGGTCCTCTGGTGGTCCAATTTACTGGGATCGACCACCAGAGGACCAGGTAGCTATGTAAAGTTGCACCAAACACTACACTAACCCCCCCCCCCCTCACTTTATAACTACTATTAACCCTTTGTTAACCCCTGATCACCCCATATAGACTCCCTGATCACCCCCCTGTCACTGATCACCCCCCTGTAAGGCTCTATTCACATGTCCATATGTGTTTTGCGGATCCACAGATCCGTGCCACGGATCCGCAGCGCGGATCCGCAAAACACGGACACCGTCAATGTGCTTTCCGCATTTTGCAGATCCGCACATTGCCAGAACTATATAGAAAATGCTTTGGAAAGAAGACACCCCAAGGTATTCGCTGAGCGGCATAGTGAGTCCGTGAAAAATTTAACTTTTTGTCAAAAGTTAGCGGAAAGGGAGACTTTATGAGAAAAAACAATAAAAAATCAATTTCCGGTAACTTGTGCCAAAAAAAAAGATCTTCAGTGAACTCGCCATGCCCTTCACGGAATACCTTGGGGTGTCTTCTTTCCAAAATGGTGTCACATGTGGGGTATTTATACTGCCCTGGCATTTTAGGGGCCCTAAAGCGTGAGAAGAAAAATGCGTAAAAATGCCCTCCTAAAAGGTACTCATTGGTTTTAGGGCCCCTTTGCACATCTTGGCTGCAAAAAAGTGGCAAACATGTGGTATCGCCGTACTCAGGAGAAGTAGGGCAATGAGTTTTGGGGTGTATTTTTACATATACCCATACTGGGTGAGAGAAATATCTCTGTAAACTGACAACTTTGTATACATTTTTTTTAAAAGTTGTCATTTACAGAGATATTTCTTACACCAGCAGGAGTATATCTAAAAATACACCCAAAACACCTTGCCCTACTTCTCCTGAGTACGACGATACCACACGATGACACTTTTTGCAGCCAAGATGCAAAGGGCCCTAAACCAATGAGTACCTTTAGAATTTCATGGGGCATTTTTACGCATTTGGATTCTCACGCTTTAGGGCCCCTAAAATGCCAGGTCAGTATAAATACCCCACATGTGACCCCATTTTGGAAATAAGACACCCCAAGGTATTCCGTGAGGGGCATGGCGAGTTCACAGAATTTTTATTTTTGGCACAAGTTAGCAGAAATTGATATATATTTTTTTTACAAAGTCTCTTATTTCACTAACTTGTGACAAAAATAAAATTTACATGAACTCACCATACCCCTCACAGAATACCTTGGGGTGTCTTCTTTCTAAAATGGGGTCACATGTGGGGTATTTATACTGCCCTGGGATTTTAGGGGCCCCTAAAGCGTGAGAAGAAGTCTGGAATCCAAATGCGTAAAAATGCTCTGTGAAATCCTAAAGGTACTCATTGGTTTTAGGGCCCCTTTGCGCATCATGGCTGCAAAAAAGTGTCACACATGTGGTATCGCCGTACTCAGGAGAAGTAGGGCAATGTGTTTTGGGGTGTATTTTTATATATACCCATACTTTGTGTGAGAAATATTGCTGTAAACGACAACTTTTAAAAAAATTTTATACAAAGTTGTCAGTTTACAGAGATATTTCTCTCACCCAACATGGTATATGTAAAAATACACCCCAAAACACATTCCCCTACTTCTCCTGAGTACGGCGATACCACATGAGTGACACTTTTTTGCAGCCTGGGTGCGCAAAGGGGACCTAAATTCCAACAAGTACCTTTAGCTTTTACAGGGCTGCTCAAAATTTAGCCGCGCCCAAAATGCCAGAACAGTAAACACACCCCACAAATGACCCCATTTCGGAAAGTAGACACCCCAAGGTATTCACTGAGGGGCATAGTGAGTCCGTGGGAGATTTTTTTTTTTTTTGCCAGAAGTTAGCAGAAATGGAAACTTTATTATTTTTATTTTTTTCCTCAGAAAGTGTCATTTTCCGCTAACTTGTGAAAAAAAATAAAATGATACATGAACTCACCATGCCCCTCCGCGACTACTTTGGGGTGTCTTCTTTCTAAAATGGTGTAATTTGGGGGGTATTTATACTATCCTGACATTCTAGCACCTGAAGAAACATGACAGGTGCTCAGAAAGTCAGAGCTGCTTCAAAATGCCGAAATTCACTTTTTTGCACCATAGTTTGTAAACGCTATAACTTTTACCCAAACCAATAAATATACACTTATTGGATTTTTTTTATCAAAGACATGTAGAACAATAAATTTAGAGAAAAATGTATATAGAAATGTAGTTTTTTTTTGAAAAATTTTACAACAGAAAGTGAAAAATGTCATTTTTTTGCAAAAATGTCGTTACATTTTTATTAATAGCAAAAAAAGTTAAAATGTCAGCAACAATGAAATACCACCAAATGAAAGCTCTATTAGTGAGAAGAAAAGGAGGTAAAATTCATTTGGGTGGTAAGTTGAATGACCGAGCAATAAACGGTTAAAGTAGTGTAGTGCAGAATTGTAAAAAGTGGCCTGGTCATTAAGGGGGTTTAAGCTAGGGGGGCTGAAGTGGTTAATGCATGCAAAAGACTGAAAACACTCTGTATGGGAATAATGTTTAAAAATATAGCAGTATAGCTAAACCTAGAAATGTACTTGAGTTGCCCTCTACTGTAAATTTTGTAAAAGTTATATTAAGGCCCCCTACACATGATACGAGTATGGTCCGTGTGCATCCTGCACTTTTTGCGGGTCCCATTGTATAAATGTCGAGTCTTGTCTGCAAAACGGACAGAACTACGAAATATTCTACAATTTGTGGCATGTCCGCATTTTTGGCAGCCCCACAGAAATGAATGGGTCCACATTTGGCCTCACCAAAAATACGGTGGTGTGCATGAGGCGTAAAGGAGTTTTTCCCACAAATGACATTTATCACCTTTGTCCACCAGGCACGTCACTCAGCTGTATTGCACCCCCATAGATTTTGAATTGAGGGGCAGTATAGATGCTTGCCTGCTGCTCCATTGCTCCTCTGTGCTGTGGTTGCGCAGTGAGACGAACCAACAGGCTCACATAGTAGAAGTCAGAGACAATTTAGAATACGGTGGGGCATATTTACTAAGACCAGCTTTTTACTTGCGGTATTAGTTCTCTCCCTGCGGTGCCGTTAGATACATCTAAGGCTACTTTAACACCTCCGGTGGGGAAACAGCCTGCTAGACCCGTGCTATCGCTAGTGCACAGTGCTGCCGGAAATCCGCTCCAGCCCCATTCACTATAATAGGGGCGGGCCAGAGGTCCGGCTGCAGCACGGCAAACATGCCGAGAGGCGGCCGGAATAAAACTACGACATGCTCCTCGTCATAAATTAGGCGCTTCTGTGGCAGTCAGTCCTTGTGCCTGGCATAAAAACTACTCCAGCCAGTTTTTATGCCAGGAGTAAATGTTAGTAAACTTGCCTGGCATGGCCTTCAACATGCCCCCGTCCCGCACAACGGTGGCAAATAAGCAAAAATTTCTGCAACAAATCTTCCAATAAATAAAATGACTATCAGCCACCATTTTCTTTCCATGCACGTGAGTCCCTGATGTTTTTCTGTGCCCGCAGTCAGTGCAGTCCCTTCTTGGTCACATTCCTTTACATCCCTTTATGTTTTAATGGGATTAAGTGGCATCTGGTGTTGTGTGGTCTGATGCTACCTCCGTGTGTTCCACGTGGCTTCATTAAGCTTTTAGGCTGCTTACTATATCAGCAGAGAGGAGGTTACCCGCTGGCCTCTCGTAAACATCCACAGACGACTTGCTTCTATATATTTGCTCGCTTGGAGATACTCCATTTGCAGCAGCAAGTTCTACGATTCGAGGGGTAGGTGGAACTGTAACATGGAATGCATGGTGTTGTTTTTTTTTAATTGTATAGATCTTTCTGGTGAGTTTTATTTATTATACTATACGGCAAATTAGTTGTAATGATTCCTTTCTTACCAAATCCTTCGATTGGTTGAATTTAAAGGGTATTGCCTGGCATCAACACAACCAAAATTGTTCTACACGATAATCTTTGTGTCTGTTGGAACAGAACGAATTGATGGAATGAAAGTCGATGACCTCCTGAGACGGATATGCTATCAGATACGCATGTGTCCATGTTGATTACCAAAAACTAAAATCACATACAGTGATCCGTCAGGATACAATATTTTTAACACACAATGGTCTTTTCCAACCCATCGTAAGTTCAAACTAGACTCAACATACAATGTCTCAGACTCAGATCCAACCAATCCAGGCCACTTCTCTGGTAAAAGAGCTCAATTAGGTGCTAGTTATCTGCTTATTTTTCATTTTTCTCATCTTGGATGACATTTTGGGGCTTTGGAACCGATTACTCGGGTTTTAATGGTCATCCTGGAACTAAGTAATGTTGTAACTTGAGGGACCACTGTATTGCCATGAAAAGATCTGAAGGGGTTTTCCAAGCTTCTGATATTGATGACCTATGTACCCCATTAATGAACATTGAGACCTATATATTTTTTAAATATTATTTCTTGTCATGCATTACAGGGCAAGAGTGCCTTTAAGGGGTTATCCAATGTGTGCTGCTCTCCCGTGCGGTGGCCTCTTCCAGGATCACATGCCGTACATTTTGGAACGTGATCCTAGCCTGTAGTTAGAACCCCCTCGCTAGCGCTGTGGCGAGATTCATTCTCACGCACGCGCTGTGGGTTCTAACTCCAGGCTCCAAATGTGCGGCACGTGATCCCGGAAGTGGCCGCTGCATGGCAGTGCAGCAGAAGTCAGATTTAGATGTTATTTAACAGTTTTATACATGGATATTACATACAGAAAAAAAAGAAATGTTTATTTTTACTGCTGCTTTATTTATATGACAGTGGGAACAGCCTGTATTATGTAACCCAGAGCTGCATTCACAAGTCTGCTGCTGGTCTTTGGAATGAGTTTATTCATTTAATGAGAGATGAGCGAATTTCATGTTATGAAATTCGTTCACGCTTCGTTTGGTGGTAAAAGCAGAATTGTGTTACCATAGACCATAACACAATTCTATGACGGAATGCATAACGGAATGCCTTTAGAGGAATTCCGTTATTCATTCCGTCATAATAGAAGTCTATTGGCTGCAAAACGGATCCGTCTCGTTTCTGTTATGCAGGGGAGTCTTCTCCTGCATAACGGAAATGGGACGGATCCATTATGCAGGCCATAGACTTCTATTATGACGGAATGAATAACGGAATTCCTCTAAAGGCATTCGGTTATGCATTCCATCATAGAATTGCGTTATGGTCCATGGTAACACAATTCTGCTTTTACCACCAAACGAAGCGTGAACGAATTTCATAACATGAAATTCGCTCATCTCTATTGACAATCATTTCGAAACAGCTCCTAAAACATCGCACTCATAGCCCTGCATTCTGAGATAGTTTTTCCAATATCGGGCTTATAAAAACAGTGCGTATGACGCCCAGATTTTCGCCTGGAAAATCCGCAGCTTAATACAGTAATAGTTAAGTAGATGAGATTTTTAAATGACCCCTATGAACATGGGACCAACGCAGATGCCTTCTGCTGCCAAGTGCACAACAGGTCAGCCAGTTTCCTAGCCCTTTAAATTAAGAGTATGTTATTGTAAGGTATCTCTATCCATACCCAGCTGTCTAAATGTGAAGTGTTTGTCATCTGACTGCCTGATCTGTATGTGTGACCACCTATGTGAGTGATAGAAAACTGATTGATTCCAGAAAATGTCACTGTTCAATACAATATGGACTGTGAGACATTAGGAAACACCCATCAGTGCTGGTTCTGGTGAAATGTTACTCTGATTAAAAGGTAATTCAACCTGAGGGCGCATTGCTATGGTGGGGAGGGGGACGTTACTCCACTGCAGTAAAGACAAGAAGGAGGTAGGATGTCAGGAGCTCTGATCAGTTGTTGCTTAGGTGTCCGTGCCTCCCACCACTCGCAGCCTGAACCTTTCTTTACTGTGGTATTACTAGTTTATGGCTATGCCTACCTTGATTTGCAGTTGGATTATGCCTAGTTGTAGTAACTCTGGAGTAATCTACGCTACCCGGATATTAATGCAGATCCGGTCATAATTTATAACGCATTATTTCATCTGAAACACAAATTGTATAGTATGGTTCAGAGTCTGCCCTTTCTGAGCTTTGGTTATCATTGTCTAGGCCTCGCCTCTTTTGAGACGCCATTGGAATGAGTGTCCTGGATGACATCCCATTCAACTTGTATGACGGATTCACCCATGTGCCCTCGCCTGAAGAAAGTGTATCCAACCTCTCAAATGTTAATGTTCCAGACTGCAGTGATACATTAATGTGTACTGTGGTGAGTCATGGAGATCAGTTACTACCTGCATATACCACTCCTATACCCTCTACACTACAATATTACATCATGTTATTCATTTGCCTACAGCTATTTTACAAAAAATGGAGGTTGATCTGGTAGACCTCATGCACATGTTGCGGCATTATGGAGCAAGGCTTCTAGGGGGGCATGCCAGAACTGAAAGCATCATATGCAATTAATGGCATATAATGGTAAACTAGGGCCCTCTAGACTTCTATAGGTGCCCTACTATAGCTCCGAGGTTGCACAGAACTGTAATACAGTAGTGTGCATGAGGCCTTATGGTTATACTACTAATTTTAATGCCAGGGTTTTTATTAAAAATCAAAACTATTATTATATAAACTAAGGGGGCATTTATTAAAGGTGTTATCTCATAATTAATGTAAAAAATTAAAATCAGACATCATATAGGACATGACAATCTCTTTCTAACAAAGCTAGAACCAGCCCTGTACCTCACATGGATCCAGAGTTCTCCCCATTCATTGCTCTGATAGATTTATATCAAGCTGACAGCACAAGGGGAGTGTATTATGTTGCAGCTCAGGGGGGGCGTGTCCATTCTGCTGCAGCTTTCTCCCTATCACAACTCAGGAGGTAGTTGAAGGATGAAACTGAGCATGTGCGGCCATCTCAGTGAGCAGGACAAAGAAATAAAGAAAAGAACAAACAGCAGGTGGCGCTATACAGATATATTTTATTGAATAACTCAGTGGCTATGCTAAGTTTTTTAATTACATTCAATTACAAAATAATTCAGTTCCAGGTGCTGGTTTGAAAAATATAATTTTTTTGTGGGATACCCCTTTAAGACCCACATATTGCACATTTTGCACAAGCATGACATACTCCAAAGTTTTTGACACCAGTTTTCTGGGATTACAGGGATTGATACATTTCTGGGTATATTTTTAGGCTCATTATTTATCACTTATGGAGAATTTTTTGTGACCTTACAAATTAACCTTATTTAGGATCTGTTCACACTAGTGTTTGATGGTCACAATGACTATGGTGGACACAGTTGTAGCCATCATGGATCCCGTATAAGAATTCACTGCCAAAAGATGACCATACACCTTAGATAGCCGTTTGCCGACAGCTATTCCTTCCGCCCCATACAAATTCCAGCTCAACAGGGAGATGAGGAATAAAGGGTGTATTAGGTCCCTTTCACACGAACGATACGGGTTGTGTCAGGATGCGTTCAGAGTGCATTTAGTGAAACTCGCACCATTTTACAAGCAAATTCAGTCAGTTTTGTCTGCGATCACGTTCAGTGTTTTGTTTTTTCCGCGCGGGTGCAATGCGTTTTGATGCGTTTTACACGTGCATGAAAAAAACCTAAAGGTTTACAAACAACATCTCCTAGCAACCATCAGTGAAAAATGCATTGGACCCGGACTGCATGCGGATTACATCCGGATGCAATGCATTTTTCACTGAAGCCTCATTCACTTCAATGGGAGCAGGGCTGCATTAAAAACGCAGATTATAGAACATGATGCGATTCTCACACAACGCAGAACTGATGCGTGAAAAAAAAAAAAAAGAATGGGTCAGGATTCAGTGCAGGTGCTATGCGTTCACTTCACGCATCGCACCTGCACTGAAATCACGCTCGTGTGAAAGAGGCCTTAGGCCTTTTTCACACGAGCGTGTTCGGATTGGGTCCGGATGCGTTGCGGATGCGTTCAGTGAAAACTGTGCGATTTCACAGGCAAAGCCATTCAGTTTTGCCTGCCATTGCGTTCAGTTGTTCAGTTTTTCCGCGCGGGTGCAGTGCGTTTTGATGCGTTTTTCACGCGCGTGATAAAAAAACTGAATGTTTACAAGCAACATCTCCTAGCAACCATCAGTGAAAAACGCAACGCACCCGCAGTTGCTTGCGGATGCAATGCGTTTTTCACGCAGCCCCATTCACTTCTATGGGGCTAGGGATGCGTGAAAAACGCAGTATATAGAACATGCTGCGATTTTCACGCAACGCACAAGTGATGCGTGAAAAAAAACGCTCATGTACACAGACCCATTGAAATAAATGGGTCAGGATTCAGTGCGGATGCTATGCGTTCACGTCACGCATTGCACCCGCGCGGAAAACTCGCTCGTGTGAAAGGGGCCTTAGACTGCCAGATTTTCCTGCAGATGATCGCTAACGAGTGTTCCTATAATCTGGCAGGTGATCGCTAAAGAGTGTTCCTATTAACGCTGGTTAGCGATCATCTGGCAGTCTAATACTGCCCCCAAATGCCCGATTAAGAATGCTTAAAAATCAGAATGGTGCCAGCGACAGATCACGCTGTGTAATAGCGATCTGCTGCCGACACAACGCTGCCCTGCATGGGGACGAGCTATGGCATAGTGATCGCTCCTCTCCATGGCATAAAGGACATTGCTGCATGTAATAGCAGTGGTGTCCTCCACTAGCTATCTGACGACTGCCAGGAGGGAACGCCACCCTTCCGACAATCGTCTGCGGCATCGGGGTGTCTAATACACCCTTTAAGCCACTGCCAGACACTTCTGCATCGGCATATCTCACTTAACAACAAAACCATCAGATAGGTTGAAATTTGATGTGTTCAACCCTTCCTTTGCCCAACATTTTCTAAGTCTGGACACCCTGACGCACATTAGATGGTTAGCTGGTCCCACTAAAATTGGCAGGTTTGAGCGATGTTCATCTAATCTGTATAGCCACCTTTACACTAATAAATATAATGGAGTCTTTCCTCCAGTTTATCGCCCAAAAAAGATAAAACTTTGCTGTGACTTCATTCACTTTGTATAAAGTCGTCCATTCAAAGTTATAGCTGTGTTAGACCTCATGCACACGAATGTATTTTCTTTCCGTGTCTGTTCCATTTTTTTGCGGAGCGTATATGGAACCATTCATTTCAATGAGTCTGCAAAAAAACTAAGTTACTCCGTGTGCACTCCGTTTACGTATGTCCATATTTACGTACCACAAAAAAATAGAACATGTACTATTATTTTCCGCATTATGGAAAAGGATAGGACTGTTCTATTAGGGGCCAGGTGTTCCATTCCGCAAAATACGGAATGCCCACGGACGTCATCCGTATTTTTACGGATCCGTTTTTTGCGGACCGCAAAATACATACGGTTGTGTGCATGAGGCCTTAAGGGGAACCTGTCACACTGATTTTGGCATCTGAGCTGCAGACATCATGCTGTAGAGAAGGCGAAGTGCTGCAGATAACGCAGCATTTTCATGGTGACAGCTTCCCTTTACATCAGCCATTTTCAGTGGGGTGTGGTAACAGTCTGATGTATATGGAGCCTGTGAATCAGAGACTTGGGCATGTGTTGGATCAGGAATGCTAGACATTTCTGTCAGTCCCTCGTCCCCCTGTCCTAATTGTGTACACATATTTGTGTAAGGCTAAAGGAAAAACACTGTTCTGTTTTTGGACTATTGTCTGATACAATCTAAAAAGCTGTCGTAAATAAAAACATTGAGTTCAGTGCTGCTAGAACCCATTAAAATGAGCTATGCGTTGCTGGAGGGAATTCTTGTTTATTACTGTTTGCTAAGATTGACAAGAAATACTTTTCTTTATCTGCAGCATGATTTCTCTGCGGAGAGAAAGGTTCTAGACTGGGTGGAAGAGATGTACAGGCAACAAGCCCCCATGTCTAGTGTCAGACCCTCTGCACCTCCATACTGGATGATGCACGACAGGAAGGGGGTAGCCCCAAACAGACGCTGCAGTCCCCAACGGCCTTCTTTACCCTTGAGAAGGTGTAGAAGCCAGAGCTCATCTGATGTTATTCCCAGTCGACTACGAAGCAGCTGGGGTGGAGCAGAGAACATGGATATGAAGGAGAGAAACTTTGAGGAAGATGGATACTCTGAAGATAATGAGTATTCTTCCTCAGAGGAGAGTGAGAAAGAGGCTCGACAAAGGGAAGCAAGGGCACGTTTGTGTAAGAGCCCTCAGCCACAGTGGTCTAACAGACCACGTACTTCTCCAGTAATGCCCAGTCCAACCCCAAGATGTTGCTGCTCTCGTTCTGAGTCTCCTCCATGCCACATAAAGAGGAGAAAGCCAATAACTTCATCAAATATCTCCAAGAATGAGCTGGAGGCAGAAAATAAAAGAATTTCAGCTCTGGTGCACTTGCAGAATTCAGAATCCAGAGGCAGCCCCCAAGGTCAGCACCAAAGAAGGACCTGCTGTGGACACCTTCATAACCCAACACCCCCTCCAAGTCCTAACTGCTGTTGCTGCTCCAAGAGACCCTACAGTGCTGGCAGCATTCCTCCAATACGCTGCTACAAACCCACCCATATGGTAAAATATGTGCTTCTCGTGATTTGTGAACCTCTGACAGAGATCCTCCTGATAACACTACACATTTTTTTATTGATTATTTGAGACAATAAATATGTGATATGTGCGGGCCCCCTTACACAGGCACAGTACCATACCTATACTGTGGCCCTTTTTTCCAGCTGATTGGCGGGAACCTAAGAATTGGACCCCCCACATGTCAAGTGCTGAAGGCTTCTCCTAGGGATTGGCCCTCATTATTTTACTCGTTTATTTATTTTACTCACTTATATAGCGCTGACATATTCCCCAGTGTTTTACAGACATTGTCAGATCCTAGAATTTTTTTTTTAATACGGTAGATCAGTCTGTACATTGCTCACAATGTGCACTTTAAAGGTCCATGCACATAGAAATGCTATCTGCATTGACTCCATATGGCAGCACATGGAACATCTGAGGCACAGAGAGGTACATGACTGCATCATAGATTTCCATGTATTACAGATCCATACCACATGTATATAAGACCATACACTTTAAAGATGCCTAATTCCCAATGCAGTCTCCCTATTATGCTTAAAAGGTGCCAATTTTCATGTTCCGCACCGTTTTGTGAAATGCATTTCTGCTTGTGTTCCTCCAGTCTCTGAATCCATATTCCTGTCTCCCACCTACAAGAAGGAGCCACTCTGACTGCTCAGGCGATGTCCTGCTAGCCCTTAGTCAAGAAGAGCGTGACGTCATTGAGGCTGTGACATCTATGGGGTACCCACTTCGTAGAGCTATGATTGCAATGCAGAAAATAGGTGGACAAAGCCTAGAACAGGTATTGACTAGGTTTGCCCAACATGGAACGTTTCTTTAGATGTTGTATATCAGTACAAAAAGCCTTAGGTTTTCTAATAACTATATTGTATTATAGACATTATTATGTGATTGATTGTGAAATGTATGATATATGTTTAAGAAGAGATCTTTAAAGGGGTTTTCTGACTTTTTTATTAATACTGATGATCAGTATCTGATCAGCTGAGGTCCGACACCTGGGACTCCGCAGATCAACTATTTAAGGAGGCCGCGGTGCTCCGGTGAGCATCGCTGCGCTAAACATTGTGTAGTGGCTGTGCTTGGTATTGCAGTTCCACACCCTTCACTTGAATGAGACTAAGCTTCACCTAGACCACGTGATCGATAGACTTAGCTGGCCTAGGGTAAGCTACAAGAAGAAGCGCCACAGCTTCTCAAGTTACTGACCTATACATCTGAACTCAGCACATGCATTAAGACCTATCTATCTGAATACAGTAGTAATTTATTTAGAAAAGTTTTTTTTTTGGTGAGATCATTAAAAAAAATGTCAGAAATGGTTAAATACAAAAAGAAGCATTACTCACCTCCACTAATCCCCTACTGCTGCAGTTCTGATCTGCTCTGGTTGCTGCTGCTTTCCGATGTCTGTCCCGATTCCAAATGCCGGAAATAATAGTGGAGGGGGATCAGTGGAGGTAAGTGAAGTTATTTTCTTTTAAATCCTTTTTGATCTTTATTTTTTGTATCACCCTGGGGTTGTCCAGGATTTCATTTTCTCTCCACCCATGCCATGCTGGACCCAAAAATTTATCTATAGTAACTTGCTCCTCGCCACCACTTTCTGGCTCATTGGCTCTTGGGCTGTCTTCCCTGGACTTCAGGGGCCCTTCTGTCAGCTTTCGCACAGACAGGGTCACGTGCACTGCTGCAGCCAATGACTGTCCCAGTGGTAACGTATCCCCAAGCAACGTGGGACATGCCGTTTAGTGATATGTCACCACTGAGGAGCGGTCCTTGGCTTCAGCGGCACACATGACCCAGGCTCAGCCTGGGATCCACAGAGGTGAAATGAAGAGGTGCGGAGCAGATAAGTATAGATGTTTTCACAGGTCTGGCTGGGTGATGGGAAAATTCCCCCCCAAAAATCCCGGACAACCCATTTAAGACTTTGGTTTTTCTACTTTTCTAGTGTCTTCAATTACTGCTCCTGATGCCATTACCTTCTCCGAGCCTTCTTTTTAGACCTTTACATATGAATTGGCAGTGCTTGTGTGTATTCTACTCTTTCAGAATTGTCTAATACTATTAAAATGATGTTTTTAGATAATGAATTATGACTATGAGATCTCGTCTGTCAGCACCGCAAGAAACTCCAAAAATAAACCTGGCTCGGGCTGCTGACACCCACTGTTGACTCTCTGCGTTGATAAATGAACTGTGAACTGTTTATAACATGGACTCACAATCTTTTCTGGTCCAAGGCCCACATTCTACTTCATCTTAGGCCTGCATTGTAAGAGTACATGTAGTGCCAGTCACAGTGCCTCCTGTTCTGTCAGCCAGTGCCCTCCATCAGTATGCACTGCTCCTCCAACCAAAGAATTGCAGGGCCTGGAAGACGCCTTCTCATATACATCTTCCAAGTCCTGCACTGATCACTTTAACGAAGAAAGAGTGGAGCTGCCATCAAATTAAAGTTTTGACAGCTGCACCTATCTCTACAAGCATTTCTGTGCTCCAAAGGTTGTGAGGAAGATAGAATGGCATTGCAGACTATGGGTTGTGGACCCTTGAGTAGAGAACTTCTACGCTATTGTTTTTATCTGTAAGGCATACATATTCCATGCATGTCTTATTCTGAGAACAGTGCAGTAAGGCTTCGTTCACATCACCCTTCAGCCTTTCCGCTCCGCCGCTCCATTTAGGAGCAGGAGAACTGAAAGGACGGATCCTAAGGACCCCATAGACTATAATGGGGAGACAAAAGTAGTGCATGCGGGGCTTTTGTCTCTGCTTCAAAAATCTTTCTCTGAGCAGAAACCTAACGGTAATTATACCGACCCCATAGACTAATTATAGTCTATGGGGTCCTTAGGATCCGTTTGGCTCAGTTATTTGCTGAATCCGTCCTTTCCGTTCTGGAAAAGCTGAACGGTGATGTGAACGTAGCCTAATGCAGACATAATAGATTTTCCTGTGAAGATATCATCGTTTTCTTCTGCCCTATGGCCAGACAATTGTAATAAAAAAGACTTCCTTTAATGCTGTGGTACAAAAATACTAAGGGACATGTGGGGGGTTTGGAGGTTTTCCTAGTAAAAGAACTGAATTGCTAGTATACAACTCTGAGATGTTAACATTTCTTAATTTAATATTCAAATAATCTGTGTGACTTCAGAAATATGTTTTATCCTACTAGGGACATTCATTTCATGTGGAGGAAAGGCGAATTACATATAAATACAGGAATGGATTCTTTACAATAACAGTAGTCACATTGTGGAATGTGATCACAAATATTCTAATCGCAAATTTTTATCGAGAATATCGGCACTTCGAGAATTCGCGAAGATCTAGAATATAGTGCTATATCTTTGTAATCTCGAATATTCTAGATTTTTTCTCATCAGTAACCTCCCTTTTTGTTTGTGGGCCAATAAGAAGGCTGCAATGTCTTTGTCTGAGCTTAGCAACATCCCTAGCAACCAATAGGAAAGTTGCCTACCCCTTACTATATAAGAACCTCCCCAGCAGCCATTTTCTGCAGTTTTTTTGCAGACCTGAGACGGAGAGAGCAGTGTCATTGCTGTGCTCTGTGCTTTGCTGTGTCATCTGGATCCTTATTCAATTACATTAGTTAGTTAGTTAGCTCATATATATAATACAGATAGTTAGTGGGAGATAGTCAGTGTAGGTTAGATAGTGATATAGTGTAGCTGAGCCACGCCTGTATTGCGTGCACAATATGCGCATATAACATTGTCAATTTTGGCAATCAAGAGAATAATGACTGGAGATCACGTATTCTAGAATTCGAATTTATGGTGAATATTAGGCCAAAAATTTGTGAAATATTGCGAAAACAAAATTGCCTATGCTGCTCATCACTACTCTTTATATTATTTGCTTTAATAGGTTCTGGCTTACCTTGGAGCCACAGATCGCCTCTGTAAACTTGGGTATGAGGAAGCACAAGTGGAAGAAGCAATGGAAATGTTCCAGAATTCTGAGATAAAGGTAAAGACTAAATCTGGCCATCCACTTTAGATAGCTGACAGCTTATTTAGCTGACAGCTGTTCTGCCAGTCCCCCATACACTTGCCCATACTGATACCATACGTGCTAGATTGTTGGGGGTCCAAATGCTGAAACCCTACCATTCACTGGAATGGGGGATTACAGCCCCAGCTGCAGGACCACAGTTAGGGGGAGTTTGAATGGAGATGTTGTTGAGCAAGCGTCCTTCTTCTCTATGGCACTGATAGAAGCTGGTAATTGGTGTAAGTCCCAGCAGTTGGACCCTTACCAATCTAGTATTTGTCACGAACCAGCGGGTGTGAACCCACTGTGCCACGTGTCCTACCTCCTTTAAGGGCGTTATCTAAGTGAACCCCTCGATCTTCACAGTACCCCTGATGGTGGGGATAGACTTTTCCAGAGGGGAACACCAGGTCGCTGCCTCTTGAAGAGAATTGGCACACGAGGCAGCTGGCCCAGGCAGACCAGGAGGTACCTGAGCGAGATACCAGAGGTACAGGTGTTGTCAGCAGGCTGAGTCATAACCAGGAGCAACAGTACAGGACCGAAGGATGAGGCAGAGGCGAAGTCAGACAGGCAATAGGTAAGGGCAGGCGGCACAGGTACAGGTCAGGCAGTCTGGGTCGGCAACAGGAGAGTCAAGGCAAGCAGGCAGGGATCAAACAGGTAGCAGAGTCCAGGAATACAAGCACGAGTCAGTACCACAAGCGGATATCAGGAACCTTAACAGGACACAAGGACCTTGACACTGAGGTATCTGGGAAGGAGGCTGAGCCACTTATATATGTGCAGGAGGGCTAGGATTGGTCAGCGAGGTCACATGATCCAACCCAAAAAGCACAGGAAGTGATGCGTGTCTGCCCTTAAGGAAATGCTGCAGGAAACAAGCAGCAAGCATGCTGTGGCCAGGGCTGAAATGAAACACTGGCAGCAGATCACAGCTGAACACGGTTCCCGGGACCGCGGCGGTAAACAGGGGGACAGCGGCACACAGCAGCCGCTGTTACAGTATTTATCATCTGATAGATTGGTGATAAATGCTTTTGTCTGGAATCCTCCTTTAATGATGTATTATTTATAAAAGCATTTTAGCATCTTTCTATTTTCTTGTGCAGCCATATTAGTTGTCACTCTTGACGTAGCTTCTCAGAAACTGATAGTTGATGATCTATCCTCAGATATAGGTTATCAATATCATATTGACAAGGGTCTGACCCATAGTACCCCCGCTGATCAGATGTTTGAGGTGGCTCATGGGAGCGCTACAGCTTTTTGCAGATTACCAAGCACAGCGCCATTCATTGTATAGCGGCTGTGCTTGGTATCGCAGTTCATCCCCATTCAGTTCATTGGAAGCTGCGCCTTAGCCATGTGACCAATGAACGTGAGGTTACTGGCCTAGTGATGCTCAGCGGAAAGCTACGGCGTCCTCTAACAGCTGAGGACTGATCTGATATTGATGACTTGTCCTAGAAAACCTATATGGGGCTTATGTCCATGAACGTATTTTTAGTCTGTGTCTGTTCCGTTTTTTCGTGGTCCGTATTCAGAACCATTCACTTCAATGGGGCTGCAAAAAAAATGGAAATACCTTGTCCGCATGTCCGTTCTGCAAAAGATAGAACATGTCCTGTTATTGTCCGCATTACGGACAAGGATAGCACTGTTCTTTTATAGGCCAGCTGTTCCTTTCTGCGAAATGCGGAATGCACACGACCACAAAACACATACGGTTGTGTGTATGTACCCTAAAATGTAACCTCTGCAACAAAAATAACATGATAACAAGTATCACAATGGTGCCTGCCTTATACCATGAGATGGTTAACTTTATATTGCAGCAAATATCATTAAAAGATTGATATTCGAAGAAAATACAAGTAGATAAATAATAAAATGTATATAATGTTAATGGGGCCCTCTGAGATTATAATCATTCTTCCGGTGGTCGGTGTCAATAGGCAGTGGTGTCCCGATTCTTTATAGCAGTTTTGTACAATGACTTGTCTGGGAAAACTGTTCATATCCTGTTTGTAGGACGCCAAATCAGAGATCAGACAGAGACTGTGAGAAAGTCTCCAGGCAGCTCCTGAGAGCCCTCGTCATAAGGTCAGAGTATCACATGGGCCTCGCTCAGGGTGTAACCCTGTGGAATATACTTACTACTCTATACAACATGCATCCGACCTAGAAGATGGACTTTCAGCTGAAACTGTAGTTCACATCCTGCATTTTTCTACTCGGTGTGATGATTAAATGTAGGGTTATTTTGTGTGGTGCTCACAAAAGGGAATTTTAGCGTTGCTATTCATAGTTATACCTGCAGCCTATTTACCCTGCTATTGCAGAGATGAATCTGTTTGCTTGGGCTCTGCGTTTAGCATACAAATGCATTCAGAAAGTCTTCAGACCTTTTCACTTTTTTCACATTTTACTATGTTGCAACCTAAAATTAAGTTTTCCCCATCATTCTGCACTTATCACATCATAATGAGAAGGTGAAAATAAAATGTTAGAAATCTTTGTTAATTTATTGAAAAGAAAAAACTAAAATCTTACATTGACATTAAGTATTCAGACCCTTTACTCATTACTTAGTTGAAGCCTCCAGTCTTCTTAGGTATGATACCACAAGGTTTGCACTTGATTTGGGGACTTTCTGCCATTCCTCTCTGCAAACCCTCTCAAGCTGTGTCAGGTTGGATGGGGACTGTCGGAGGACAGCCATTTTGTTCATTCAGGGCTCTGGCTGGGCCACTCAAGGACATTCACAGCGTTGTCCCAGAGCCACTCCTGTGTTGTCTTGGCTGTGTGTTTAGGGTCATTGTCTTGTTGGAAGATGAACCTTCAGCCTAGTCTGAGGTCCAGAGCACTCTGGATCAGGTTTTCATTATGAGTATCTCTGTACTTTGCACCATTCAGCTTTTCCTCAGCTCTGACCAGTCTCTCTATTCCAGCCACCCAAAAACACCCCCACAGTATGATGCTGCCACCACCATGCTTCATTGTAGGCATGTTATTGGGCAGGTGATGAGCGGTGTCTGGTCTCCTCCAAACATAACGCTTAGAATTGAGGCCAAAAAGTTTCAAATTGTTTTCATCAGACCGGGGAATCTTGTTTTCCACAGTCTGAGAGTCCATTAGGTGCTTTTTTGTGTTTTTTACTGGGTGAATAGTGGCTTCTTTCAGGCCAATGTTCTATAAAGCACAGATTGGTGGAGTGCTACAGTGGTGGTTGACTTTGTGGAAGTTTGTGCACACAGGATCTTTGGAGCTCAGCTATTGGGTTCTTGGGCCCTTCTCCCTCAAATAGTTTAGTGATGTGGCCAGCTCTAGATAGTCAAACTACATGACAAAATAACGTGGTCTCAAAGAGCAGGAAATGCTCAACCCCAAATGCAGTTGTGCATCTATACCCGGGGGAGCAAATCCTGCACATCTGGTCCGTTGCTAATGGCGATCCCTAGCAAAAAATGCATGCAATGGAGGATGCCCGCAGCAGACCACAAGTGCCACAAAGACATCCAAATGTGTGGATGTAATTGACTATATGAAATAAACATTTACAAAAATAGGTGCACTACTGTGGGCAATCAACAAAATCTGACCAAACCCTCACACTGATGTTAAAATGAGACTTTAGCCAGTATATCCTTACATGAAGGACATACCGGAGCCCGCGAACCCCATCAAGGTATCTCAAGGGACACGGGACCTAATGCTAACCTACCTGTGCTGTATGGGCAGTACCAGGAGCCAGTGGGCAAATTACAGTGCACAGTAGTGCACCTATTTTTGTAAATGTTTCTTTAAGCTCTAGATAGTCCTAGCGGCCATGAGCTTCTTTTCAGGTGGATGCAGGCAGAATTTTCATCATTTAGAAATTTGCTAGTTACACCATTCTCTTAAATGAAATGAAATTGTGTGAAAGTACAGTGACACTTTAAAGATAGTTGTGTCCTCCTATATTCAGTTGCTGCTTTCCTGGACATTGCAATTCCCATCATCCCATGTTGCCCTTGGCATTGTATTCCTGCACGTAGACATGGAACGTGCCAAATTAGCCTATATGCTAATATAGCCCAGTATCTCTGATCGATGAAATGATAGGCTGCTTTCTCCCTGCACCACAGACGTCTAGATTTATGGGAAAACTCTCTAATTACTTGTTTGCATAATACCACTGTGAGATAATTGGGATTTTGTAGGCTGTGAGTGAACAGCGTTGGGGGGTGAGTCATACATTTGGCATTCCTCCGTTAGGGCGCTGTTATTAGAAGCGGATTTAACATATTATAAAGTCGCCATCAATCAGGAAAATCATTACGGCTAATACCAAGAACATTATCCAGAGGGGACCTACTCTATCCTCATCTGTCATGAGTAGAGCGGTCTGGCAATACTGGCACCATTTGTTGTTAAGGGTCATCCAAACACTGGAGGGTTAAATCATAACCAAAGAGATTAACCCTTACAGGAAATTGCTTGCTTGTATCTGCGAGTTCTGGTACACTTGCCTGGAAGGAGTTAATACTAAAGTTCTTTGTCCTCATCTTGATTTAATAAATTCCAAAATAAAGCGGATAATTTCTCTGAAATCCTTCCAGACCAGGCTTTTAACAGGGTGCCTTAAAATAGTGCACGAGAGTAGGGGGTGGAGGGGGTAGTTTGGGCCATGTTCAACTATGAAGCAAAGCTCCCATCTAAGAGTCTAATGTCTTAAGATGGAAATAAGCGAGGATATAGATCATGGTTCCCTAGAGTGCAGTGTTTGCTATCTGTACCTGTTGATTTCAAGAACATTTCGCAAGTTTAATATGCTTGAACCCATGAGGCATAACTTGTTAGCTTACGAACTTAGCAATCCTTTTATCATAACAGGGGGCCACTTTTCACTCCCCTTATTGTATTAATACTGTATCTGGCAAAGGAACCCAGAATCTGAAATGGTGCCCATCCCTAGTTACACGCATTCACTTTACTAGGCTCCCTAGTAAACGTTCACATAACAGCAACACTACATCCATGTTAAACAGGTTCTCCTACCTGGACAACTCCTTTTCCAAACCAAGCTGCCCAGGCCATCATTTATTGCCAGGAGAAGCTGTGGGATGGTGCACATTTCCTCCGAAGCGGTCCATGCTGAGGGAATGTCGTAATATGTACTACCTACTTAAATGCCTGGGATAATTTTATGCTAGCACTTAAATGGTCACTAGCTTTTCACACAACTTTGCATAATTCAGTAGTATGGGCAAATATAAGAAATGTTGTAAGAAAAATATGTCTTTCTCCACTTATCAGATTCAACCCCCCCCCCCCCCAAACTAACATTATCCAAGACGGACCCTCAGCTCACCCCTCTGCCCTCCTCCTCCTTAGACATCTATTGGTAGCACACAACCTGATCCTTTTGTGAGTTAAGTCTGTCTTGCTCTCTCAAGACAGAAATGATTAGTTTAGAGGGAAGCCTGATAAGTGGAAAAAGAGGCCATTTTCTCTGATATGATATATTACAAAGTTTCTTACATGTACTTGTACTATTGATTTATGCAAAATTTGCAAGGTAAGTGACAATAGGGCCTATAGATCCGGTAGTGTTCAAACAGAAGCTAAAACGCACATCCTGAGATATACAATTTGCTTTATCCCAGAACTATCACCAAAAACCTAAATACAGTTTATTCAACACCCACCTCTTGTCCTAAACCAGCATGTCTCCTCTATCTTATTACTGGTATGTTTGATACATTTGTGCTCATGTTCTCCCCTGTTTTGTACTATGGTGCACAGTGCCACAGAAGATGATGGTGATATACAATTGGGTGGAGTAATAGAAATTAATATAAAGAAGATACAATCTCAGCAGAGTTGAAGAGTATGTAACACCGAGCTACATAAACCAATTGTGGAAGTGGAGACCAAAGAATCCACCTGTCCTGCATGTCACCAAATGCATATACATGAATAAAAGTGACATTTGTAAGAATGTATCTGGGTAAACGCTCAAGTATCCTTAACTTTCTTTCTCCATCTTGTGCAGGCTGCAGAATATCTCCGTCTCTTACTTCAGTTCAACGACATGGGTTTCCAACAAGATGACATCAAAGAAGTTCTCCTAATTTATGACAATCATAGGGATAAATCCTTGGAGGAACTCATGATGAGGGCTCAGTAACCGCCAAGCATCCAACCTGTTGACTCCAGGCCATGGGCTGAGAGGATACATTTGTCATAATGAATATATGGCTTTTAGATCCTTATTCATATGTATTGACTTATTGGCAGACACTTGGGAGAGGAGTGCTCAGAAACTGCCTACACCAAAAACAGAAGGTCACAGATTAGCTGTAGAGCACTGTTTGTCCTTCTTTAAAAAGGCGTTCATCTGGAGCGGAGTCTATATAGCCTAACACCATGCCCAACCCAGTCCTGGGATGCTACATGGTGGTGATTCCGTTACAGAACGGCTATGCTGAGGATATAGCAGGTGCCACTCAACATGTAAATGTCTCTATTTTAAGTAATGAGTGTTAAATCCTTTATTTCCTTCACAACTCTGAGAGATCATGATGACAGTTTCCCTTAGGCAAAGGAAACCATTATGGATGATCCATTTATTATTTTCAGATGCCTGTTTTTAATAAAAGTATGACTATTTAGTTTGCACTTTAGACAAACTTTTATGAGCTTTCCAGATTCAAAACAGATGTCAGAAAAAGACAATTCCATGAACTGAAAACTGGAGGGGAAATGGTAAAAGTGAAGTTAATAGGAATGAAATTGTAAGGGTTCACGCCTTGTGGTGTGGTTAAATTTGCAGCACGTTGGGAAAACCGCAATGCAATTTTGAAGTGGTTTTTAATACACAGAATTTTTTTGGGTTTTTTTAGAGGTAAAAAGTTAAATTAATGCGTTTCACCTGTAAAAACCACAATCACATCCAAAACTGCATAGCATTTTGCTTGATGTGGTCTTAACCTTGCCTCATGCTCTATGTGTGAACATATCCTTACAACATACTGTGTGGTATGATGAATGCGTGATTTTATCAGCTAAGATTCTCACCTGACCAAGGCCTCGTGCACACGGCGTATTGCAGCCCGCAAACAGTGGGTCCACAATATTTGGGCACTGGCCGTGTGCACACTGCATCACGGATGCGTACCCATTCACTTGAGTGGGTCCGCAATCGGGAAGGTGTGGTGCAGAATGGAGGCACGGAAGCACTACGAAGTGCTTTCGTGGGGTTTCTCTCCATGCCTCCACCACGCAAAAAAATTGAACGAGTTAAATGGATCTGGATCCATCTGCGGCAGCCGTACGGACATTGCCCGTTGTCCCCAATGCACGGAACGGACAAACAACGGCCGTGTGCATGAGGCCTATAAGAGTGGACCAGACACTTATCTCTTCTCCTACACTGTTCTCTGGGCCCTGGTTTGGTCTTTCTCTTGCTGTTTAGAAACTGGCAAAAGTATGTGGCCCTTTGCTTTCAGTATCTGAAGTGACCCCCCACACCCCCCTCCCCCTTAGTCCTACACTTTGACTTGGAGGATTTTTAGCCCATTCCTCCATACAAAACTCACTTCAGGTCCTTCCACAACATTTTTACTGAATTAACTCCTTCCCGATCTCCTCAGTACATGTACAGCGAAAGTCGGGTCTTTAAAGATAGCTGCAGGGTTTCTTTTGTTTCACACAGCTGACACACAGAGCTAATGTTTGTGATCAGCAATAATGCCGATCGCGGACACAAGTGATCTAACGACTGCATCAAAAAAGTCAAAATACGTTTTTAAAAATGGAAAAAAATATATAAAAATTTAAATCGCCCCTTTCATCATACTAAAAAGAAACAAAAAAAAATACACATCACCGCTTCTCAAAATGGCCAATTTGCTGTTTTTTTCGTCGCTTCACCTCCCAAAAAATTAAATAAAACATAACCAAAAGTTATACATACTCCATAGATGTAAATATAAAAAAGTTATAGGGTTCAGAATATGGTGATGCAAAGCAAAAATCAGTTTTTTCTAAAGTTTTTATTTTTGTATAAGTATTGAAACACAGGAAAACAGTATGAATGTGGTATTGCTGTAATCGTACTGATCTAAAGAATGAAGGGAATGGGTACGTTTTACCGCATATGGAAAGCCATAAAAATGAAATCTATAAAACTATGGCGGAATTGCATTTTTTTTTTCAATTTCACCGTCTTTGGAATTTTATTTTAGCTTCCCACTGCATCCTATGGGACACTAAATGGTGCTATTAGAAAGTACAATTTGTCCCGCAAAAAAACAAGCACCCATACGGCTAAGTGAACTGAAAAATTAAAAAAGTTATGGCTCCGAGAAGACAGGGAGTAAAAAACGAAAACACAAAAACGTAAAATCACAGGGTCTTGAAAGGGTTTAATGTCAGAACTTTGACTTAATCATTCCAAAACTTGAACTTTTTCTTTAACCATTCTTTGGTAAAGCGAATGGTGTGCTTAGGGACATTATCTTGGTGCATGACCCGCGTTATCTTGAGAGTTCAGAAAGGTGTCCTGACATTTTCCTTTAGAATTTGCTGGTAATAATTCAGAATTCATTCCATTTGCAAGGGAACCACTACTGTTGCAGTGGGACACTGCATATATAAGGGCTCATGCACATGGCTGTAGCCGCTTTTGCGGTCCACAAAACACGGATACTGGCCGAGAGCCTTTTCTTTTTTTTTTTTTTATAACTCCTTCACAAATGTCCTATCATTGTCTGCAAAATGGACAAGAATAGGACATGTTCTATTTTTTGCAAGGACGCAGACCGGACTTAGGGATTCAGAAAGCACATGGATCCGCATCTTTTGTGCCCCATTGAGATGAATGGGTCCTCGCCTAATCTGCAAATAATGCAAATCGGATGCGGGCCAAAACTACGGCCATGTGCACGAGTCCTAATGCTGTCAGCAATTTCGAGGGAGTCAAAACTGCTGATGCATTTAATTTAAAAACTAATATACCTTTGGCAATAAATTGGGGTAAGGTCTTTAGATTTTGCACTGGGGCCCAGTAACTTCATATTACCTCTTATTATGTCCTGAGTGCAGAAAGCACAATGACTAGTACAGAAAGGGAAGAAGTAGATCTGTGGTGGACAAATAAACAGTTGGCCACTAATGGACGTTTAGCCACTAATACCAGATCGTGTCTCATGCACCACGGAGATGGTGAGAGTGCCCCACGGTAATTGCCTAGGATTGGAGAGGGTTGGAGGAAGAAGGACCCTTTCAGTGACTAGGTGATAAAAAATAAGACCCACATTATGACTGCAAATATGGCTGACTGTGGTAGTGTAATAAGGGTGTAGTCACACGCCGTGTGCATTTTGCAGACCGCAATCCGCAGATCCACAAAACACAGACACTGGCCTCGTGCACCCCACATGGCAGTGCAGACCCATTGACTTTAAAAGAACCAGAAACACACGGAAACACTTCTGGTTCCGTGCGTCCACACTGCAAAAGATAGGACCTGTACTATCTTTGGCAGTAACATGCAGATCCAGACCCATTGAAGTCAATGGGTCCGCACCACGATGTGGGCTGCACACAGCCAGTGTCTGTGTTGGTAGAGCTGAAGATCCACGGCCATGTGACTACACCCTAAGGATTCAGGAACAAGTTTTCATTGTTTTTCAAAGGGTTCATGTTTCACCTTGTCTATGGTTCCATTTTCTGAATCACAGTGATATTGTGTCTGTCACGTGCAGTCCGGGGTGTGACTATATATAATTATAGGGGTGCTGATGTTGAGGCTGCATTTGGGCCCTCAAGCTTGTGGGGGCTCAAAAGGTCCTACTACCCAATAAGAGGAGACCAGGGCTTTTAATGGCATTTGATATTGTAAGGAAAGGAGATTTTGCACTGGGGCCCAGTAACTTTATATTACCTCTTATTATGTCCTGAGTGCAGAAAGCACGATGACTAGTACAGAAAGGGAAGAAGTGGATCTTATTCATGTATGCCCCAAAATATTCTTAGGGTGACATCTCAATGCTAAAAAGAGACAAAAGGACATGTTCCAACTTTTCTTCAACATAGTTGTCAACTGTCCTAAATTTGCAGGGAACGTCCCTGATTTTCAGAGACAGTCCCGGCAAATTCAGGCTGTCCTGGCTGCTATAATGGGCGTGGCCAATGATAACCCCACCCACATGGGTCAGTCCATGGGCGGGGTTTTGTATGCCCTGATTGTACCAACATAAAGTCATTGATGTATGATGTTTTAGTTATACATTTAATAAAAGTCACAGGGGCCTAGTAGTTATCAAAACTGGTGTAAAGGAAAACTGGCTTAGTTACCCATAGCAACCAATCTCAGTTTACCTTTCATTTTTCAGAGCTTCTTTGGAAAATGAAAGGTGGAATCTGATTGGTTGCTGTGGGAACTAAGTCAGTTGTACTATACACCAGTTTTTATAAATCTCCCCCCTTTCTTCTTATACTAGTGCAGGGGTCAGCAACCTTTGGCACACTAACCGCTGAGAAACTACAACTCCCAGCATGAACACTTGCTTTGCTGTTCTTGTAACTCCCATACAAGGGAATAGGGGTTGTAGTTTCAGAACAGATGGAGTGCTGGAGGTTGCTGATTCTTGTACTAGTGTTATTTAGACAAAATGGACCTTAGTCATACAGAAGGCAACAGCAGTTACTACAACTACAGCAGGCAGCCACATCTGAGCGCTATCGTGAAAGCCTGAGGACTATAGTGATATAACTGGGTCTTCACCATAGCTGCTACTATATACACTCTACTGTCCCAGATAAGACTGTTTATCTTCCTCCATGTCTGAATTGAATGGCACCTTATATGGCCAGTAAAGCCTCCTCATACCTCTGGCCAAGATGAGGTCACTGCTTTATACTTCCAGTGTTTGAGCTACAAGATAAAAGTAGCCGGCAGGTCGGAGGTAGCCAGCTCTATGCGGCAGCACAGTCTGACCTCTTATTTACCGGCACATTAACTTCTTCCTACAGGGTCTCTAGTAAAACAGCCAGCGATGTCCTACCAACGTCTCCTGTGCAAACAGGATGTAGAGCAGACATCAATGTGACCACCCTCAGGCTTGTCTGCTAATATTACCTGTGCTGCAAGGTGCAAACCACATTGAGGCGCATTTACTAAGACTGGCTTTTTACGCTGGTCTTGGTTTCCCCCTTTGTGCTGCTGCTAGATACGTCATAGATGCGTGCGCCTCGTCATAAATTAGGCGCATCTGTGACAGTCTAGTTTTTGGCTTACATTTACGCCTGCAAATGTAAGTAAATTTACCCGGGCCCTGAAGGCTAGGACATGTTCCTTGGTCACATGGCCTAGGCGCAGCTCAGCCCCATAGAAGTGAATGGGGATGAGCACGATACCAAGCACAGACGCTATACAATGTACAACACTGTGCTTGGAAAAATGAGTCAAGGCTGAAAAATGTTCTGAAAAATTTAACCCAATTAATCTGTGTGCTAAATTTTTGGTTCTATGGGAACAGTGAGACCCTCCTTGAATATCTGATATCGGGGTAAACATACTGTAGATCAGACAGACTGGTTTTCTCTTGGTATATATATGGCGCCAGAAGTACATATTTGGAAGCCTCTCGTCCTAACTGCTGCATTGCAATAAGATGCACTTGTGGCCAAGGAGAACTTGAGTTGATAAAGTTCACACCAGCCGTCTCAGATAGGGATCACTTACAACGTTGTTTGACAGTAAGAGACAGGGGTGGATTGGCCATAGACCTTACAGGGAAATTTCCCTGTGGGCCGATGCCCAGAGGGGCCGCCTGGGCCCTCCTCATGGCCGGCCAGTGGAAGTTTTCGGGGATGTGTTTTGTGCTGCTGGCAGTATTTTGTGATGGACTGTGGTATTTGGCTCTGTTGGGGTGTATAATGCATCACAATATGGTATTGCTGGCTCTGCCTTCCATCAGTTTGACTACGAAACGGGGCCAGTTTTAGTATTTTTTTCCAGGGCCACTTTAAGTTCCCATATAGAAAAAATTGCTGCACACAGCTGGTTCAATTTGCCCTTAATTAGTAAGGTTTATTATTTACAACTTTGTTGCATATATGATCCAGTAAATGCCCACATTTCAGAGTCACATATATAAGTACCGAACGTTTCGGCCTCTATAGGCCTTCCTCAGAGGTATATTATCTGGCAGTGACGTATTATCTGTGATAAAATAAACATCTTGTAAGTGACAAGGATCATGGACTGGATATACAAAACTGCAAACATATGCTATAGAGAATTCATATAAATCATGAAAGAAATGTAACAATATAATAAAATTGTTAGTTATGCTGAAAACACATTAGGGGGGGGGGGGTACTAAACATTAAAAGGACATTCTTCTACCTTAATAGAGATATTATGAGAGTGACACAGTGATCAAGAGGAATCTATAGTCTATTCTTAGTAATATGCCCCTTAATATGGCACAAGGAAAATTTTGAAATTCGTTCACCCTTCGTTTGGTGGTGAAAGCAGAATTGCCTTATGGATTCCGTTACCACGGACCATAACACAATTCTATGACGGAATGCATAACGGAATGCCTTTAGAGGCATTCCGTTAATCATTCCGTCATAATAGAAGTCTATGGCCTGCATGACGGAATGAATAACGGAATTGTTTCTGAAGGTGGTAACGGAATCCATAAGGCAATTCACCTTTTACCAACAAACGAAGCGTGAACGAATTTCATAACATGAAATTCGCTCATCTCTAGCAGTAACCATAAACACCCCTTTTGTATACAAGGCTCACGTATTCTGCCTACATTATATAAGATGGTAAACCTGGTGCACAGAGCCTTGTGTATCACACAGTACTTTGCACCAGTGATAGGGTTAAGGGATTATTCAATTCAGAAGAGATTTTCCCCCACCCTGGCACAGTCTCTCAGTCTAAATATAGAGATGCCATTTTCAGTACTTTACTGCATGTGTCTCTACATCAGTACAATGGAAGCCGCCTCTGTATAGCTGCAGTATATTGTAAGTGATACAATCCCCACAATGATCCTTGTGTTGTAGTCTATATGTAAGACACCTTAAGGCTGGGTTCACACGAACGTGTCCGGATGCGTTGCGGATGCGTTCAGTGAAAACTGTGCGATTTCACAGGCAAAGCCATTCAGTTTTGCCTGAGATTGCGTTCAGTTGTTAAATTTTTTCCGCGCGGGTGCAATGCATTTTGATGCGTTTTTCACGCGCGTGATCAAAAACTGAAGGTTTACAAACAACATCTCCTAGCAACCATCAGTGAAAAACGCAACACACCAGCACTTGCTTACGGATGCAATGCGTTTTTAACGCAGCCCCATTCACTTCTATGGGGCTAGGGCTGCGTGAAAAACGCAGAATATAGAACATTCTGCAATTTTCACGCAACGCACAAGTGATGCGTGAAAAAAAACGCTCATGTACACAGACCCATTGAAATGAATGGGTCAGGATTTAGTGCGGGTGCAATGCGTTCACATCACGCATTGCACCCGCGTGGAAAACTCGCCCGTGTAAATGCAGCCTAAATGCCCTCTCCCATCAACTCACTTAGGCCCCTTTCACACGAGCGAGTTTTCCGCGCGGGTGCAATGCGTGGTGAACGCATAGCACCCGCACTGAATCCTGACCCATTCATTTCTATGGGTCTGTGTACATGAGTTTTGTTTTTAATGCATCACTTCTGCGTTGCGTGAAAATCGCAGCATGTTCTATATTCTGCGTTTTTCACGCAGCCCTGGCCCCATAGAAGTGAATGGGGCTGCGTGAAAACGCATTGCATCCGCAAGCAGTGCGGATGCACTGCGTTTTCACTAAGGCCCTTTCACACGGGCGAGTTTACGCGGGTGCAATGCGTGAGGAGGACGCATTGCACCCGCACTGAATCCGGACCCATTCATTTCTATGGGGCTGTGCACATGAGCGGTTATTTTCACGCATCACTTCTGCGTTGCGTGAAAATCGCAGCATGCTCTATATTGTGCGTTTTCACGCAACGCAGGCCCCATAGAAGTGAATGGGGCTGCGGGAAATCGCAAGCATCCGCAAGCAAGTGCGGATGCGTTGCGATTTTCTCGCATGGTTGCTTAGCAACGGGACTTGATCTCTATTATTTTCCTTATAACATGGTTATAAGGGAAATAATAGCATTCTTAATAAAGAATGCATAGTAAAATGAAGTGGAAGGGTAAAAATAATAAAGTTAACTTACCTTAGCCACTTGATCGCGTAGTCGCGATCTGTCCTCTCTTTCCTGCAGCATCTATGATCTAAAGGACCTGTGATGACGTCACATCACATGGTCCAATCACATGGTCCATCTTACATGGTGATGGACCATGTGATTGAACCATGTGATGTGACGTCATCACAGGTCCTTTAGATCTTAGCTGATGCTGGGAAAGAGAGGAGAGATCGCAACTACGCGATCAAGTGGCTAAGGTAAGTTAACTTTTATTATTTTTAACCCCTTCCTCTTCATTTTACAATGCATTCTTTATTAAGAATGCTATTATTTCCCCTTATAACCATGTTATAAGGGAAAATAATCAATTCTCCAGAAGACCCGAAACCGGACTTCAGTGATAAAGTCCGGCTTCGGGTTGGGTACCAAACATGGCGATTTTTCTCACGCGCGTGCAAAACGCGTTACAAACGTTTGCACCCGCGCGGGAAAATCGCGCATATTCCCGCTACGCACCCGCCTCTTATCCGGGCGTCAAACATGACGCCCGTGTGAAAGAGGCCTAATGGTTGCTAGGAGATGTTGTTTGAAAACCTTCAGTTTTTTATCACGCATCAAAACGCATTGCATCCGCGCAGAAAAAACTGAACAACTGAATTGCTAATAATGCAATATTATAATTAAAGTAGTTCAGTAATGTATTATTAGACATGCCATTAATGATACCTAGTGCACTTACCAGTCTGGTGCCGCGGGCAAAAAACAGTAACGTGAAGGAAAGGGAAAAGGTAAGGCCAATTGTATGTCAAGTAAGACAAATAATTAAATAAGAGGATGAGAAATAATCATTAGGTAATACAATGAGGTAAACCAGAAAAGTAAAATGTGATAACATAGGCTGAACAAGTCCAATCAAATATACTAGCTGCAGACCAAAGAGCTAAAAAAAGTAATGGATCAATCATGAAATCACACCATCCATTTCTGTACGTAGCATTATATATATGGTAACAGTAGTTATTTCAGATGCAGCAATACCAAATATGTTTAACAAATTTAATTTTTTCAACTTTTTCCATTGAAAATTATTTCAATGGAAAATGTGTACTTTTAAATTGAAGATTTTTTTTACCTAAAACTTTAACTCTTTTTTTAACCACTTATTAGTCCCACAAGGAGACTTGGACATGTGATCCTTTGATTGCTTCTTCTATAACATACTGTACTACTTATGTAGTACAGTGTATTATACTCTCAGTAGCATACTAACAGGAACTATCAGGCTGTGCCAGTGGCATGCATACACTGCAAACATGCCTGAGGCCTTTATTAGGCCCTGGGCTGCAGTATATATACATAGGCACCCTGCAATCTTATTTGCGGGGATGCCGATGCCTGAGAGTGGGAGCTCCCTCCTTCTTAACCACTTAGATGCCACGGTTGCTATTGACAATGGCATCTAAGGGGTTAAACGGCCTGGATTGGCTCTTCTGCAGATCTGGGCCATTAGAGCAGGAGCCCAGCTGGCAAATGAGAACAGAGCTCTTTCTCTCCGCTGCACGGGAGACCCATGCAGCGCTTATTCTAGGCCGCCGTAAGAAGGCAGAAGCCATTTATAGGAACCTGTCATGTTGAACACGGTGTCCAAGCTGCAGACAGTATGTTATAGAGCAGGAGGAGCTGAGCAGATTTATATATAGTTTTGTGGCAAAAGATCTGGTTTAAAGTGTATTTTATTCAATAAATTCCTGCCCATAAAAGACAAGTTTTACTGAATCTTTTCCAGCAATACTATATACCAGTCTGCTCAGCTCCTCCTGCTCTATAACATGGCACCTGTAGCTTACATTGCATTTTAATGGTGACAGGTTCCCGTCAATAACCGCCATAAAAACATGTATCAGCAGTCAACAGGGGTTGACGTAAGCGATTCCCAGGGCTGAGAGGAAGTCCCAGAGCAACGATAACATCTGTGGGTCACCAGATGTCCCATGCACTATTTTCCAGTGATCACCCAAAGTATTCAAAAGCTTTAATTCACAAAAAATGTTGTATACATCTTCCAAAAATGTACAAGGCTCATTTTGAAATACATTCCTCTGAATATAGTTTATGTGGTATGCTATCACTAATCATTAAAGGGCGTCTGTCAGCAGATTTGTACCTATGACACTGGCTGACCTGTTACATGTGCTCTTGGCAGCTGAAGGCATCTGTGTTGGGCCCATGTTCATATGTGCCCGCATTACTGAGAAAAAGATGTTTCAATATATGCAAATGAGCCTCTAGGAGCAATGCGGGCGTTGCTGTTACACCTAGAGACTCTGCTTTCTTTGCAACTGCCGTGTTTCACTTTGATTGACAGGGCCAGGTATCATTATATTTACACTGCCTGGCCCTGTCAATCACACTGCCTGGCTGTAGTAGTTGCAGATAGAGCAGAGCCTCTAGGTGTAATGGAAATGCCCTCCTTGCTCCTAGAGGCTCATTTCCATATAGGGTCTATTACTCTTACCGGTAATTGGATTTTCCAATAGCCTCCACAACGGCATTCACCGGAGGATGTCCCCGCCTCCCCAGGACAGGAAACAACGCAGAAGCTTGAGATAAAGAGGCCCTGCCCCCTTACCTGCTTCAGTTAATAACATAGGACTCGATAGTGCTGCAAGAAGTGTATTGAAATATTATCATCATACAACAATAACTTCAGAAATCATGACAAGAAAAATGGGTAGGGAACTCCAGTGCCGTTGTGGAGGCTATTGGAAAATCCAATTACCGGTAAGAGTAATAGACCCTTTTCCCCGGCGCCTCCACAACGGCATTCACCGGAGGAATAACAGAGGAATTTCAAATTATATCAGGGTGGGACTACTGCAGACAGAACTTTTCTACCAAATAGTAAGTCCGAATTGTCCCGGACGTCCAGTTTATAGTGCCTAAAGAAGGTGTTTGGCGTTGTCCAGGTGGCCGCTGTTAGGAATTTTCATTTCTTCCCCTCTTATTGGTAGTTGGTACCCCTGGTACTAGACTTCGGTATTCAGCTTGATTTGATTCTTTTCTAGCGCTAGGAGAGCAGCATTGACACATGATACGATTCTGGTATACAATGCCACTCTGTCATTTATTACGTACATGTGACATATATAGTCGTAGTCCAATGACATGATGTTTAAGTTTATCCAATGATAGAGAGACACGAGTCTTAGCTACACATTTGTTATCTTATCTGTAGAGTCAAAGCTATATGTCAGCAAAACAGTTCCTGGAGAACTCTCTCACCTCCATGTTCCTGATATATTAATGTATATAGACCTTGGACTGCCACGTAAGCATTTACAGCTACATTACAGTCCAAAGTTCATTCCACACAAGCAGCAATGCCCTGTTCATATTAAAGTATAGATGAAAACTCAAAAAGCCCATATAAAATAGCTCAGTAATAGAACCCCTCAATCCCCTCTTAAAAACCATCTACATATTTCATTTTTGGTTTTTTCATTTTGTTCCTTTCAAAATATTTCTGTAAATATTGTTCGTACTCCTCTGGAGACCCAGGGTTTCTTGAGGTACCTGAATGTATGCAGCTTGTGGTGTATCTGGGACTCGCCTACATCTCATAAATGTATTAATTAATGAGGGTATACATTGGATACAGTAACAACACATGTTTGTATAAGGTCTCGTGGACTCTGTAAATCTGTAAGGCACGATGAGCTAACATTTAGGGCCTTCACTATCCTGGTTATACTATTCTGTTCAGAATATGAGGGTCCAGGAACAACTGGATCTTGCTCCTGAGCTCCTTTAGAGACTGTGTGATTATTTGGTGCACCACATAATAAACTCATCTCCTCTGGATGATAAATACAAGTGGTAATGAGTCCGATTGGCAAGAAAACACAAAGATTAATAATCAGCAGCAGACAAACAAATCTCCCAGAATATTGTGGGGTCTTCATCTTCAGCCTGTGGCAAGGCTTCTTCTGAGCTCCGCTCTTTGTCTTCGTTGGACACCGGAGAAGAAACCTCAGGGATCCTTTTCACTCTGCTAGCATGAATCCAGATCGGAGCCTCTTCTGTGAGAATCGCCGTTCTAGTGACTGCTACCACCGTGGTAGGGGGTCCGAATGCCAGCTCCTTTGGATCTTTTCCTTTACGTAGTACCCTGACCACCACCGTGTCTCCAGCTCGGAGCGAGTGCGTCGGTTCCTGTGGAAGAGAGGAAACTTACAAGCAACTTTTTCTTCAGTTTTGTGACATATTCTTCCCTATTCTGGTCTATGTCGCCTTCCTGTACCACTAGGGGTGATTTGCCCAAGGAGTTGGAAAGGGCCTACCTATGAGGATTTCAACGGGTGACAGTCCTAACCTCTTATTAGGAGTCATTCTTATTTCTGCCAATATAATAGGTAGGGTTTGTTTCCATTTCTCAAAAGTACCTGCTATGGCTTTCCTAAGTTTGTCTTTAACTGTTCGATTCATGCATTCTACAAGAAATTTTTGATGCTGTTGTGCTCTACTCCGTAAAAATGTGCTATGAAAAGTGCAGCGCTGTGCTGGGGTATACATGGTTTCCCCTCTTTGCAGACCAATCCAGTGTGTGGATTTTTCTGCAAAACAGGATAAACCCAATCTTTTCCTCGAGTATGTGCTTTGCAATGTATAACAGCTATTTGTGAGGGAAGCTGGAGGACGGCCAACAGATCATCTACAAGCTGGGAATGTGATTTTCTCTTACCGTCAGCTGTGTTGCCAGATTACCCCATGGTCCCACACAACCCCGTGTGCATATCTGCTGTCCGTGTATATTGTGACAGGTTTGTGTATTTGACATGCCCTTGTAAGTGCTATTAATTCTGCAGCTTGGGCTGATTGCACATGAACGGGTCGTGACTCAAGGATAATATCTGGCAGCATCACTACTGCATATGCTGCACAGTAGACGGTATCGAGTGGACGTGAACATGAACCGTCTACTGACACTTCTGGTGCGTTCGGTATGGGGGTGGCTGACAAGTCTAGTCTGGGGAGGTTTCGTATTCGAGTACCTTGAGACAGTCATGTTTGTCTGGTAAAAAGTCTTCTGTCCCTTTTAGTCCTAGTAATGCATTCAGTATAGGTGCTGGTCCTGCCGTATGTGAGGAATATTTAATCTGTAATGATGGATCACTGAGTAAAAGGACTTCATAACCTGACAATCTTTGTGCTGACATGTGCTGCGTATGAATACCTCTGAGTAGTCCCACTACGTCATGAATAGTATGCAAGACAGTGTAGTGTCCCAGTGTAAAGGGTGTGGCTAATTCCACCATCATCGCACAGGCCGCAAGAGTACATAGACATGCCGGCATCCCTTGTGCAGGGACAGGCATTACCTTTGAGAAAAAAGCACAAGGACGCAACTTTTCCCCGTGTTCTTGAGTGCGTACCCCCGCCATGGTTTTACAGTTTTGTTGTGCAGACATGTGGAATGGTAGGTTATATTCAGGGAGGCCCAATCCTGGGCTACACATCAATGAACATTTCAGAGTATCGAAAGCATTCAACATTCCTTTTGACCATCTTATTAGCTCTGGGGATTCTTCCAGAGTGGCTTGCCTCAAAATATTGTCATATTAAGAACAGTCGGGGATCCATTGTCTACAGTAGTTTATCATACCAAGAAAGGACAGCATTTCCTTTTTGGTGTGTGTGGGGTGACCAGACCCACAATAGACTGGATTCTCCCGGGACTGATTCTTCTTTCCCCTGTGTGAGGACAAAGCCCAAGTATTCAACCTGCTTTTTGCACCACTGCAGTTTCTTTAACGACACTTTATGACCACATTCTGACAATCATTTCAACAAGGATATACCATCATTTACACTTGCCTCCACTGACATGCTGCACAACAGTAGATTATCAACATACTGCATCAGGATGGAACCTTGGGAGGTGCCAGGGTTTCAAAGTGGCTTGGAGGACAATGCTGTACACAACTGGTGAATCAGCATACCCCTGTGGCATTCTACCCCAGGTCAGTTGACGTCCCTCAAAGGAAAAATCAAAATGGTACTCTTATTAAACAGACGGCTTCGCGGGGATGGAGGAAAGGAGAGTTGTGACATCAGGAACCACTGAGGCTATGGGCACAATGAGATTGTTGATTGCCCTCAAATCCTGGACAAAGCGGGTAGTACCATCTGCCTTTGTCACAGGATTGATAGGGGTGGAGTAAGGTGAAATCACCTCCTCGAGGATTTCTTCTCAGAAATTCTTCTATCATTGGCCGTAGACCCTCAATCTTTTCCTTGGACAGTGGGTATTGCTTTTGATACACTGGTGTGGCACCGGGTTTAAGATTGGCTTGATAAGGTGTGCAATCAATCAGGCCCGTGTCATAGTCGCCCTGTGACCATAGTGAAGGGTTTATGTCTCCTAGCTCAGGGTGGTCCTGTAAACTAACAAAAGTACATATAGCCGGGGTCACTATGGGCATGGTGGCTGAGTGAATACTTAGTCCGTCATTTTTACTGTCACTGCCAAGTCCAACTTCACAAACAGGTCCCTTGTACATGTCTTTGTTAAACACACTGGAGGTGGCGCCGCTATCTACCATGAATCCTACCTTCCTTCCTGCAACTTTAAGCAAAATAATCGGTGTATCTTTCCAGTGGGTGGTGACCTGTGTGAAAGCTGGGGTGACTCCCTCCGGGCCCCGTCAGTAGGGTTGTTGATGATTCCAATCAATGGGAACCTGGGCTGAGTCTGCGTACCCTGTCTATCTGTATTCTGTCCCCTTTGTGTCATGGGCTGTTGTTGGCTGTGTGCTCCCTGATTCTGCGTGTCTCTCCTGGGTGTTGTGCACTTTCTAGCCCAATGTCCCTGCTGTCCACAGTTATAACAGCGGTTATTCATGGTTTGGAAGTCTTGGCTTCTATCATTTGATCTATGAAAGTTTCCTGCTGTCTTTCGCATATTTCTCCCTTTACAGGCTTTCTTTAAATAAGCCACTGTGCCAGACGGAGCCACAGTAGGCTTGGGGCAGTGTTTAATAATTTTATTAAGGTCATCTATGTCCAAAGCCTTTTTCATCAGTTGATTACCAACCGTCAAAAAAGGCATGGATGTCTCAGGTCCCCTTATCTCACTATCCTTTTCCACTTAACCCTTGTTCCTTAAATTATATCTCGATACAATTGGGGGTGTGGGTTGTTTATTAACTGCGTGTCCTGCTATTATGTGACTGGCTGCTATTAAATCCTGAGCGCTAAACAGTTAATTTTATGTACATATGAAGGTGGGGGATACATCTGATGTTTTTATCATTTTCATTCTTAGTCTGTATCTCATGTAGTTTTCTATCGTCTTTTGATCTTTTTAAACCTTTTGTCACATGTTGGGGTCATACCAGTGGGGAGCTATCCCTAGCCATTGTTCTCCTCCTTTCTGCATATAATACATATCCCATGAAGGGTCAGGTTCAAAATACGGCCAGGCGGCAGTGTCGCCTAAGCATAGACCCTTGACCATGTCCATGTGATATATGCTATTGTCTCCTTCCCTGGGAAAGGGGTCTACCACTTCCATTGCCTCTGTCCATCCTGCCAAATTATCTACCCATGGGTTAACAAGATAATAATTTGTAGGACTGACTGGGGCAACATATTATTTACATGATTCTCCTGGTTCTGGTTTAGGGCATTCTGTCTTAGAATTTTTACTACTTATTATCAAAACTTATTTTCTTACAAACAGAATTCAAAACAGCAAAAAAACAAAGCAGAATGTTAGTCTTGGGACGACAGCTGTACACTTACCACCCAGCCTGTCACTTCCCCTTATATAAGTATGTTAGACAAAACAACTTATCATGCAAAACTTCTACAATTATCAAACAACTTATCATTCAAAACTTCTATAATTATCTTATTAAGAATCAAATCAAGCTGTGAAACCTTCTGTGAAATCAAGCCCTCTGAAGTACGCTTTCCTTGTTACTGGACTTCCCTAAGTTCCTAACTTGACAGTTCCCTGAACTGTGTACAACTCCCTGAGTTGTATCGTATGTGTCCCTGACACAATACTGGGTACTCCCTGAGTACCTAATCTGACAGTTCCCTGAACTGTGTACAACTCCCTGAGTTGTATCTTGTGTCCCTGACACAATACTGGGTACTCCCTGAGTACCTATCTGACAGTTCCCTGAACTGTGTACAACTCCCTGAGTTGTATCTATGTGTCCCTGACACAATACTGGGTACTCCCTGAGTACCTATCTGACAGTTCCCTGAACTGTGTACAACTCCCTGAGTTGTATCGTATGTGTCCCTGACACAATACTGGGTACTCCCTGAGTACCTAATCTGACAGTTCCCTGAACTGTGTACAACTCCCTGAGTTGTATCTATGTATCCCGGATACAAAAAAAAACTCTGTACTTACTCCGAGACGTGGCCAGTGCCCTCGGATCGGCCAGAGGACAAAATTGGTGTCTCTTCTCACCAGACCCGAGGATGACCTTCTCGATCCCGGACGAGCCCCCAGATTGTTAGGAATTTTCATTTCTTCCCCTCTTATTGGTAGTTGGTACCCCTGGTACTAGACTTCGGTATTCAGCTTGATTTGATTCTTTTCTAGCGCTAGGAGAGCAGCATTGACACATGATACGATTCTGGTATACAATGCCACTCTGACGTTTATTACGTACATGTGACATATATAGTCGTAGTCCAATGACATGATGTTTAAGTTCATCCAATGATAGAGAGACACGAGTCTTAGCTACACATTTGTTATCTTATCTGTAGAGTCAAAGCTATATGTCAGCAAAACAGTTCCTGGAGAACTCTCTCACCTCCATGTTCCTGATATATTAATGTATATAGACCTTGGACTGCCACGTAAGCATTTACAGCTACATTACAGTCCAAAGTTCATTCCACACAAGCAGCAATGCCCTGTTCATATTAAAGTATAGATGAAAACTCAAAAAGCCCATATAAAATAGCTCAGTAATAGAACCCTTCAGCCGCTCTGCATATTTGTTCCACCGAAGCTGAGGCATATTCCGCCCATGAAGTTGAGATGGCTCTGGTGGAATGGGTTTTTAATCCAGTCGGGGAGATAAGTTCCTTTGAAGGTAACAAAACTCAATTGTGCTCCTGATCCATCTAGAAATCGTTGCTATGCTGGCTGCGGCGCCCTTGTTCTGGCCCTGAAACTGTAAAAGAAGATGATCTGATTTTCTGAAGGATTCTGAACTATCTAGGTAGGAAAGGATGCACCGTCTAACATCCAGATTGTGGAATTTCCTGTCTACCTCTGAGGATGGATTTGGACAAAAGGAGGGCAAGCAAACTTCTTGTTGACGGTGGAACTTTGAAACAACCTTAGGGAGAAACAAAGGCGTGTGCCTGTGGATGATGCTGTCATCAAGTATTTTAAGGTAAAGAGGTTTGCAAGAGAAGGCTTGAATCTCCCCCACTCTTCTTGCTGAAGTGATGGCTATTAGGAACGTGGTCTTCCATGTTAACAGCTTTAACCCCTTAAGGACACAGGACGTACATGTACGTCCTGTGTCCGGTCTTTAAAGATGGCGCCCGCTCCTGCTCCATGCGGGCGCCTTAGCCGCGGGTGTCCGCCTGGTTCCTGTAGCAGACACCCGCGGCTAATGTCCGCGACTGGCAGCGATGCCGATCGCGGACATTTAACCCCTCAGATGCCGTGGTCAATCCTGACCACGGCATCTGAGTGCGCACAAACTGAAAGTTTTACTTTCGGTTTGCGCTCCGGCTCCCCCGTGTGACGATCGGAGGAGCCGGAGCACGCCAGTAGTAGCCTGGGTCTCTATGAATGAAACCCAGGCTGCTCTGTAGTATTTCCTATGGAGCCTTGCCTGTAATAGGCTTCATAGGAAATATGCGATTTTTTCATATATTCCAATGCTATTGCATTGAAATGTATGAAAATCGCAATTAGATGATTGAAAGTTAGAGTTCCCTATGGGAACTATATAAAAGTGTAAAAAAAAAAAAGTTAAAAAGATAAATTAAAAAGAAAACATAAAAGTTCAAATCACCCCCCTTTTGCTAAAATAAAAATTAAAAAACTAAAAACGAAAACGCCCATAGTATAAAAATATAAAAGAATATTCCCCATACATCAAACAGCAAAACGGAAAAAAGCGTCCAAATGGCGGATTCGCCATTTTTGGTCGCTTCATTTTCCACAAAAAATACATAAAAGGTGATCAAAAAGTCATGCACACCCCAAAATGGTATCAATAAAAAGATAAGATTATGATGCATAAAATGAGCCCCCATACAGCTCTGTACATATAATTACAAAAAGTTATAGGGGTCAAAACATGGTGACAAAAAGTAAAACTGATTTTTTCCCACTTTTGAATTTTTTTCACTATCAAAACGCAAGAAAACCTATACATATAGGGTATCGCCGGATTCGTACTGACCTGTAGAGTAAAATTAACTAGTCAGTTTTATCGCACATCGAACGTCAGAATTTAAAAGCCGCAAAACTGTGGTGGAATTGCTTTTTTTGCAATTTCACCCTATTTGGAATTTTTTCCCCGCTTCCCACTACATCATATGCAATATTAAATGGTGGCATTGGAAAGTACAACTTGTCCCGCAAAAAACAAGCCCTCATATGGCTATGTGAACCGAAAAATAAAAAAGTTATGGCTCTGGGAAGGCAGGGAGCGCAAAACGAAAACTCAAAAAGTAAAAAACCTCCGGTCCTTAAGGGGTTAAAAGAATCTCCTGAAGAGGCTCAAAGGGAGAGTCCATTAATACCTGTAGGACAAGGTTAAGGTCCCAAGGGGGAATGGAGCAGTGCACAAATGGAATTCCCCCCCCTTAAAAACCGTTTAATCAGTGGCAACTCAGCCAATTTGAAGTCCAGAAAATTACTTAAAGGGTTTCTGTCACTAGGATTACCATTATAGGCTGTCTGACATTAGACCCTATGTGCTAATGCCAGATCAGCGAGATAATGTGCTTTAATAATGTATTTCTGACTGTATCAGTTTAGGCTAAACACGTCTTTTATAATATGCAAATTAGCTTCTAGGAGCAGGGGCGTTTCCCTGCTCCTAGAGAGCTCCGTGTTTCCAACCTGCTGCCACGCCTTCTTTCTTTGATTGACAGTGCCGGGCAGCGATCCTCTCCTGCCTCCGGCACTGTCTCCCTGCTAAATCCTAAGCCTGCGCCGCCGCTCTGTATTCGGCACAGACGCGGTGAGCAGAGGACGCTGGTGAAGTAGGCCTGGATATGATGGGAGAATCCAGAAATCGTTTCTCACTAGCTGGAATAATAGAGGAAACCATGACCTCTTGGGCCAAAAGGGAGCAATTAGAATTAAGTTAGACTTGACTTCCAGAGCCTTTATTAGAACCCGAGGAATGAGGCTGAACGGGGGAAAAGGCATATAACAGCTCCCTTGGCCAAGGGGCGGACAGGGCGTCTACCCACACAGGGTGATCTCAAGCCGAGAGGGAGCAGAATTTTTCCACTTGTCTGTTCCCCTGATCTGCGAACAGATCTATTGTAGGGGATCCCCATTTTGATACGATCCTCTTGAATATGTGTGGATCTAGGGCCCATTCTCCTTCTTTTAATTTCTTCCTGCTTAGGAAGTCTGCCACCCCATTTTCCTTGCCCCTTAAATGGATGGCTGTTAAGGATTTTATGTTCTGTTCGGCCCAACAAAAGATTTCTTTTGAGAGTAACATTAAGTTTCTGCTTCTTGTGCCTCCCTGCCGATTTAGATAGGCCACCGCCATCGCGTTGTCTGAAAGGACTCTTACGTGTCGGGAGGATATTACTGGAAGACACGCCCGAAGAACGTTGAAGACCGCCATTAGTTCTTTTAGATTTGAGCATGTATTTATCATACTTTGATCCCAAACCCCCTGAACTATGTGACTGTCTGTATGGCCTCCCCAGCCCTGTGCACTTGCGTCTGTGGTGATGACTATGTGGTTTACCGGACGCCAAAAGACCCCCTGCTGGAGATTTTTCCTTATTTTCCACCAGTAAAGGGATAGTTTTATACTGTGGGGTATTTTTACTATTTTGTCTATACTGGTTTGTCTCCCGTCCCAAACCTGTAATAGAAACTGCTGTAAGGGTCTGGAATGATGTTGGGCCCACCTTACCGCTGGGATTGTGGATGTCAGATGCCCTAAGAGGGTCATGATGTTCAGTATCGAGACTGTTCTTTGTCTGCAAAATAGAGTAATCCTTTGAGAGATTGCTGTTAGCTTGTCTTTGGGAAGAAAGGACATACATTTTTCTGAGTCTAGCATGACGCCCAAAAATATCTTTTGTTGACCTGGAACCAAATCCGATTTTTCTAGGTTGAGTAGCCACCCCAATTCTGCCAGCTTCCTCTGAACAAGACTTAGATGTGACAGGAGCAATTGTTTTGAGGAACTTGCTATTAACAGATCGTCTAGGTAGGGGATGATAATAATTCCTTGTAGGTGAAAGAACGCCGTGACTTCGGCCATGATTTTTGAGAACACCCTGGGTGACGAAGATATCCCAAAGGGCTGGGTTTGGAATTGGAAGTGGCTTATTTTGCCGTTTAAGGTTACAGCAATTCTTAAATATTTTTGGGAATTCTGATGAATGGGGACGTGGTAGTACGCGTCCGATAAGTCTATACTCGCCATGTAACAATCCTGAAATAGTAGGTTTGTCGTCGACCTGATTGACTCCATCTTGAATTTTTTGTACTGGATACTTAAGTTCAAATGTTTTAGGTTTATTATAAATCTGAAAGTTCCGTTTGGTTTTCGGATAAGGAAGACTGGAGAGTAAAACCCGTATTTTTCCTGATGTTGGGGTACCTGGATTAGGACCTGTTTTTGGAGAAGTGACTGAATTTCTGATTCCAGGGTCTGCTGTTTTTCCGGCTGACGAAAGGGTCGGTTGAATGTGTACTTTTCTGGAGGGGGAGTGCCGAATTCTATCTTGTACCCCAGTTGTATTGTTTTCTTTACCCACTGGGAAGATGTAATTTTTTCCCAAGCCGGAAAAAAGGCACTTAGTCTGCCCCCTACTGGCTGCTTGGCGTCATTGTGCAGAGTCCCTAGAGTTTTTTGACGAGGTTTCTGAGTTAAACAGGTAACCTCGGCCCTTTGCCTCTGGATGGCTGCCATCTAGCAGAATATTTTCTTTTCTTTTGGTCTGTTCTGAATCTCCTTTGACCACGAAAGGACCTCCTCTGCTGGTAATATCTAGTTTCTGAGGGGAGTACTTTTTTCAGAGGCCTTCTCTAAAATGTCCTCCAATACAGACCCAAATAATTTATCTCCCTCGCAGGGAATGGAACATAACCGGCTTTTGGAGCTTGTGTCGCCAGTCCAAGATCTAAGCCAAATAGCCCTACGAGAGGCGTTTGACAGAGCCGCAGATCTGGCGGACAATCTTATCAGGTCTGTAGAAGCATCAGAGAGAAAGTTGCAGGCCTGTTTAAGGAGGGGGATAGTTCCCAACAATTCTTCCCTAGGCGCACCGGCTGCTATATTCTCTTCTAATTCGGATAACCATATGGTTAAGGACCCCGCCGTACAAGCACCCGCAATACTGGGTCTCAACATCGCCGTGTTTGTTTCCCAGGACCACTTAAGGTAGCCTTCACACCTTTTATCCATGGGATCCTTCAGAAGGGCCATGTCCTCAAAGGGTAACGCGTTTTTTTTAGAAATTTTTGCTATTGGTGAGTCAATTTTGGGGGTTTTATCCCAATTAGCCGACACAGATTCATTAAAAGGGTATTTCCTTTTGAATGCATTAGGAATGGGGTTACGTTTTTCAGGGTTTTTCCACTCTTTTGCAATCAGCGACTCTATAGTACTGTGCATCGGAAACACCCTTTTTTTACGTTCACCTAGTCTGTGGAATATTTTATCCTGAACAGATAAAATATTGGATCCTCGATGTTCATGGTGCTTTTAATGGCCTTTAATAACTTTTCTGTATCTTCAGGCGTACAGAATGGTTTACCAGAGTCATCTTCGGATGAATCAACACTCTGCTCAGAGAATAACTCGCCTTCATCCGAATACCCCATTTCCCGCGGTAATGATTTTGATGGGGAATTTTGGGAAGTGGACGGTTGGGAAGGTCTTAGGCCTTGCAAGGCAGTTTTAATTTCGTCTCTGAAATTCTTCCGAGACTACTTTGTCAATACATTTTGGACAAAGCGACTTGCTGGACTTTAAAGACAGGGTTTTCCTGCATATGGAACATTTCTTTTTCTTTGGGTCTCCACTGGGGTTCTTTATGCCAGGGTCCCTGCCCTATAAGGCAAACAAGAAACTTTTTTAGGGCCCCAGGATGAAATTTTATAACATAGAAAGGAAGGGCCCCGCCGGCACTTTAATCCGTCCTGCCGAAATGACGTCAGCCTGGTCTCCCACCGCCTAGCGCAGGCGCCGAGATCCCATCTTCCGCGAGATTTGCGGCGGGAACTTGCCCGGGGCCGCCGTCACTGACGGGCTTATGCCATAAGGACGCCCCAGGGGCTAATGCACGCTGGAAAAAGGCTTCCTCTGCACCAGCCCTCCCAACAGGGGACACCAAGGCCGTGCGCTGAATCCTGTTCCACAACCGGAGCTGCTTCCACGTGATCCCGAGGACAGGAAACAACTGAAGCAGGTAAGGGGGGAGGGCCTCTTTATCTCAAGCTTCTGCGTTGTTTCCTGTCCTGGGGAGGCGGGGACATCCTCCGGTGAATGCCGTTGTGGAGGCGCCAGGGAAAATTAAAACATAATTTTTCTCAGCAATGCAGGAACATATAAACATGGGACCAACACAGATGTCTTCAGCTGCCAAGCGCACATGTAACAGGTCAGCCAGTGTCATAAGTACAAATCTGCTGATAGATGCCCCTTGCTGTAATATATTCATGGATGCTTACAGTACAGTGACATGAGATGTTGTCCAGGCACAATGGATGGCTTTGTCTATAGATCAGAAATGTAATAAAAAGGGGTGCATGTCCATAAAAAAATAGACCTCCCTGACACATCATCCAGTCATATTGTAAAAGCTATAGGCCGTAGTGACAATTTTGTGTGTAGGGACATGACATCCACAGTTTGGGGTATACCCAGGGCATCACCCATGCCATGTTTGATACACTGAATGTTTTCTTTATTTGTAGCACATTGTCAATTTTAGAAGAATTATATTAGTGATGACTCTCAGCACTGTGTAATTTAAAGGGATTCTGTCGCCTCTTTTTACCCTATAGAGCTGCGGACATGCACGGCTAGATCGCCGCTAGCCTGTCCGCAATATACCTGTCCCATAGCTCTGTGTTGTTTTATTGTGTGTAAAAAATGATTTTATAGATATGTAAATCAGCCTGCTAAGGGGCTGCACTAACCGTTCTGGAGCCCAGCCATGCCCCCCTGTGAAAGAGCCCTGCCTGCTTCCTCTGAATCTCCTCCTTGCTCACAAAGTTAGATCGCCATAATCTCGCGATGCACAAGCTCGCACATGCAAGGTTTCCTTCCCTGAGGCTGATGCCAACACAGGGAAGGAACACTATGCCGGCACTGCGCATGCGCGAGCTCGTGCATCGTGAGATAACGGCGATCTGACTTTGTGAGCAAGGAGGAGATTCCTAGACGCAGGGATGCTGGGCTCCTTCACAGGGGTGTATGGCTGGGCTCCAGAACGGTTAGTGCAGCCCCTTGGGCTCCTTAGCGGGCTGATTTACATATCTATAAAATCTTTTTTTACACACAATAAAACAACACAGAGCTATGGGACAGGTATATTGCGGATATATCAGCGGCGATCTAGCCGTGCATGTCCGCATCTCTATAGGGTAAAAAGAGGTGGCAGAATCCCTTTAATGGGTACTGTAGTGTTCATTCATGGCACTGGATGTTACTGTTGCATATTATATAAAGGTTTAGGGGAACAGGCTGTGGTGTGTAGCTGAAGCCATGTGGTGTCATAGAGAAAGCTGCCATTTCAACTCCTTACTAATCAGCCTGGCAGAGTGGAAGCTGCTAAAGAAAGGCCAGAGGATTGTTGTCAAGGATTGACAAGGATTGCAAGGAATTGCCAACTGATCAGGAGGCATTCTGGACTGGCTTGTATAAAATAAGAGTGTTCACCTCCACTCTAGACGGAGACCTGAGTGCTGTATATCACAATTATTACAGACTCAGTTGGACATTGTAGGCCTCTTAAAGTGGAACAGGCCTACAGCCAACACAATGTTCTGATGCCACAAATTTGTCCAGGCTGTGAAAAGCTGATTTATTTTCTACTGCACACAATAGATGGAGCTGTACTGCCAGAGGTACTAAGGAACAGCTGATTGTGCAGGGTGCTTGGTCTTAGATCCCCACAAATCAGATATTGATGGCTTATCCTTGGGATAAGCCATGGATATAAAAGGACCGGACAGCCTCTTTAACCAGTGAACACCGTGTAATTTTTTTACCCTAGAGAACAACTTTTGTTCAAGAGTCTTCGAGGGATCTCATTCATCCACATCATGATAAGTTAGTAGTTATGTCAACTGGACTTGAGGTATTTTTATTCTTGAAGATTTTTTGCTAGTCATCCCACTGGCTTTCTCAATTAGAATGGCTTATATGAGATATCTACTGCATTACATACTTACAATGAAGCTCTAACACATCTCCCAAGGCTGTTTATCCACACCATTAGCTTCAGTCATGCAAATTCAATCAACACCTTACCTCAATGACTGAGGCTGGGTTCAGACTTGCGCGTATTTGATACGCGCGTAAAACGCACGTTTCTGACGCGCGTATTACAGAGTGTTTTTGCAAATAGGAAACGCGCGTCGTACGAGCGTTCGTGTGATTGACTACTGTGGCGTCAATCACAATACGCGCGACAAAACGCCCCAAAGAAGCTCAAGACCTTTTTTGAGCGTAGGGCGTTTTTCAACGCGTTCAAACGCGCTGTAAAACGCTCAAGTGAGAACCAGGGCCATAGGGAAGCATTGGTTTTCATGTGTTGAGCGTTTTACAGCGCGTTTGAACGCGCTGTAAAACGCGCAAGTCTGAACCCAGCCTGAAGCTCGAGTCACCAGTATGACCATTCCAGCCATTCTCACTGAGAAAGCCCATTGGATGACTAGCTTATTCAAGAAAAAAATACAAGTCCAGTTGCTCTGATTTATTATTACTGATATTTAGCACCAAAGGAAAGAAAATAGCCAGGAATGCTGATTTTAAAAACATCAAAATGCAGACACTGGAACATTAAGGGTAGGGTCACACATAGTGAATTCTCCAGTGCTGAATCTCTGGAACTATAGGTCCCAACTTGGGCTATCGTGGACTGGGTCTCGGGGATATCTACCCGAGAGTCCAGGAGCACAGCTCATCTGCATTTGCTGTATAATTGTGGATGAAAGAATAAAGCCAGTTGCATTGTTATCCTGCCTATGTGATTTATACGACCCACAACCCCAGATCCTCACAATAACATAATTTATTAATGAAACAGCAAAATGTCAGCCTTGTGAGGACTCATCGTGGAATTACACAAATAGGGATGAAAGTAGACTGAGCATCCTAATAGAGGAAATGAATGAGTATGGCTTCCTGTAAAATCACATCAGGAAATCCCTCAAATCTAGTTCTTATCCTCCATGTACAGCTCAGCTAATCTAAGTATACATAGCGTCCTGATTTATATATACAGAGACAGAGAGAGATTATATACAGAGGAAAATCAAAGTAGCACATTCATGAGACAGAACGTCACTTCTAGGATATATGTGCAAGGAAGGGAATCGGAGTTTCAACTGCAGATCTGGAGGTTTTATTGACCATCACTTTGCATTTAGGATCCATAAATTATATATCTTCACTGTCTACATATTATGCAACACAGGCTGTCAGACGTGCCAGCAGTACAGATGACTGGACCAACAGGATCAAGATGAATCCCTGGAGTAGATTGCTTTCTCTCCAACCAATTAGTTGGCCTTACTCTATAGAAGACCACACAGTAGATTGATTTCAGCTGAACTTGCCGCTTTTGGCTTGACTGGCTGACCATCTAAATTGTTAATGGAAAGAAGAGTGGGACATGTTGGATTTCAATATGTCCCATCCTTTTATTCACAAAGCAGATGAGCCTCTGCCAGGGGTGTATGGCAGCAACTTATTCCCTCTCATGAATAAGAACACAATGAGGGGCATTTACTAATAGTAAATAGTGGAGTAAAAAATTATCAAAATATGGCAGATACCATATGAGCGCAATAATTTGAAACTTTTGAGCCTTTTTGTCACTTTTATAAAGTGGCGAGAAAAGGGTTGGGGCTTAGGCTACTTTCACATTAGCCTTTTTTGCGGATCGTCATGGATCTGCAAAAGTGCTTTCATTACAATAATACAACCGCATGCATCCATCATGAATGGATCCGGTTGTATTATGTCTTCTATAGCCATGACGGATCCGTCTTGAACACCATTGAAAGTCGATTTCTATTGTGTCAGAGAAAACGGATCTGTCCCCATTGACTTACATTGTGTGTCAGGGCAGATCCATCTTGCTCCGCACGACATTGCAGACAGAAAAGTGCTGCTTGGGCAACGGGCGCCTCCCACCAGGGCCCTCTCTATAACGCGTCCCAGGTATAGGAAATGCCGAGTGGTATGTTGTGGCCTAAAATTTCTCTTTATGTGTGTCACGGTGCTCCTACCTGGATACGGCTGGACCCCAGGCTTTGGCTCTAAAGCAATAAATAGGGGGAATAATTGAGAGATTTGAAAGAACTTGAGTCCAGACCTTGAGATAAAGTTCATAGGAGGAGGAGCAGTTCTCTCTCAGAACTCCCACAAGGGTTAATCCCTCTACACACACATTTTTAGCAAGTTGGGTTACCTTTGACTCTGTTAGACCTGCTTGTAACTCTACATTGACGTCCTCAGAGGCAGTCCATATGACCTAGAAAGTAAGGTGCTAGCTATCTGGCTAACTCTATTTAGTCCAGAGTCCATTTGTGTAGTGCATTGGATCACAGTGGTGTACCTGTAAAAGACTACATACAATGGGCTAAATAAATACTTGAACGTTGCTGAAACGGTAAAACAATAGTGCAAAAATAGTGCAAATATATAATGCAATAACATAGTGCAGTCAAATTCACATTGAAGTCTTTTCCTTTAATGCTGGCGGATCAAGTGCACCAAACTTGGACAAATAGTTCCAAAGTCATTTGTAATCCACATGGATATAGCATACAATAGCAGCAATGGTAATGAGAACCCTTTGAGCAAAAGGAAGTTCTCACTTAACCACCTCCCGACCGCCTAACGCAGGGACGTGTCCTGCGGGCGGCCGGGATGTTCCTCCTTGACGCGCCGGCGTGTCATCTCACAAGACGCGGGATTTGCAGCGGACGCGCGCGTTCACTGCAGGACGCAGGGAAGAAGTTATTGTACAGCCTGCCAGCGCTGATCGTTTGCTGGCAGGCTGTACATTTAAAAAATAAAAGTGATCAAACTGTAAAAAAAAAAATATTTACATAAAAATGTAATATTAAACTTTGTGGCTTGCTGCCTGCTCCTCTGGTGGTCCCTTTGCTGGCAGCTATGTAAGTTGCACCAAACACCCCCCCCCCCCGTCACTGATTAACCCCTGATCACCCAATATTAACTCCCTGATTACCCCCTGTCACCCCCCTGTAAGGATCCATTCAGACATCCGTATGTGTTTTGCGGATCCGCGGATCCGCAAAACACGGACACCAGCCATGTGCTTTCCGCATTTTGCGGATCCGCACATTGCCAGAACTATATAGAAAATGCCTTTTCTTGTCCACAATTGCGGACAAGAATAGGACATGTTCTATATTTTTGCGGATCCGGAAGTGCGGATCCGCAATTCGGGATCCGAGCGGGACAAAGTCTGTCCCCATAGAATTGAATGGATCCGCATTTCCGTTCCGTAAAGTTTTGCAGAACAGAATTGTGGACGTGTGAGTGAGGCAGAAGGGTCCCTTAGCGATCGCAGCTTTACAAGCACTCCTATGTCCTTTCTCCTCTTTTTATTTTATTTTTTGCACATTGATCAATGTGACTGAAGAAATCTGTGCTGTTCATTTTTTTTTCAGCCCAGAGGCTGAACGAAAAAAAAAAAAATCTCATTACCTGTATGCTCAATGCTCAATATAAGGAGAATACCAGAATCTCCTAATGCTGGCCATACATGTAATGATTGCGGTGACCCTCAAATGCCAGGGCAGTACAAACACCCCACAAGTGACTCTTTTTTAGAAAGTAGACACCCCAAGGTATTCACTGAGGGGCATAGTGAGTTCATGGAAGTTTTTATTTTTTGTCACGCGTTAGCAGAAAATAAATTTTTTTGAAAAAAAAAAATCCACTTCCGCTAACTTGTGACAAAAAATAAAAACTTCCATGAACTCACTATGCCCATCAGCGAATACCTTAGGGTGTCTACTTTCCAAAATGGGGTCATTTGTGGGGTGTTTCTACTGTCTGGGCATTGTAGTACCTCAGGAAACATGACAGGTGCTCAGAAAGTCAAAGTGCGGAAATTCACTTTTTTGCACCATAGTTTGTAAACACTATAACTTTTACCCAAACCAATAAATGTACACTTATTGCATTTTTTTAAATCAAAGACATGTAGAACAATAAATTTAGGGAAAAATTTATATAGAAATGTAGTGTTATTTTAAAAATTTTACAACAGAAAGCGAAAAATGTTGTTTTTTTGCAAAAATTTTGTTAATTTTTTATTAATATCAAAAAAAGTAAAAATGTCAGCAACAATGAAATACCACCAAATGAAAGCTCTATTAGTGAGAAGAAAAGAAGGTAAAATTCATTTGGGTGGTAAGTTGTATGACCGAGCAATAAACCATGAAAGTAGTGTAGTGCAGAATTGTAAAAAGTGGTCTGGTCATTAAGGGGGTTAAACCCCTTAAGGACCGGGGTTTTGGGATTTTTGCGTTTTTGTTTTGCGCTCCCTGCCTTCCAAAAGCCATAACATTTTTATATTTCCGCTCACATAGCCATATGACGGCTTGTTTTTTGCGGGACAAGTTGTACTTTTTAACGCTACCATTTATTTTTGCATGTGATGTAGTGGGAAACGGGAAAAAAATTCCAAATGGGGTGAAATTGCAAAAAAAAAGCAATTTCACCACAGTTTTACGGGTTTTTAAATTACAACGTTCGATTTGCGATAAAACTGACTGGTTAATTTTATTCTTCAGGTCAGTACGAATCCGGCAATACCTAATATGTATAGTTTTTCTTGCGTTTTGATAGTGAAAAAAATTAAAAGTGGGAATTTTTTATTTTATTTTTTGTCGCCATGTTTTGACCCCTATAACTTTTTTGTAATTATGCGTACGGAGCAGTGTAGGGGCTCATTTTTTGCGGGGCAATCTGAACTTTTAATTGATACCATTATGGGGTGCGTATGATGTTTTGATCACTTTTTATTAATTTTTTTAGGAAATGAAGCGTCCAAAAATGGCGAATTAGCCATTTGGACGCTTTTTTTTCGTTTTTATGTTTACCGTATGGTGAATATTTTTTAATATTATTATAGTATGGGCATTTTCGCACATTGCGACACCCATTATGTGTAATTTTTTTATTTTTTTATTTATTTTATTTTCATTTTGGGGAAAGGGGGGTGATTTGAATTTTTATATATTTTTATTTTCTTTTTATTTTTAAACTTTTTTTTTTTTACTACTTTCTTATAGTTCCCATAGGGAACTATAAGATGCAATCATCAGATTGCTATTCTCATATATTCCAATGCAATAGCATTGGAATATATGAAAAATCGCATATTTCCTATGGAGCCTATTACAGTCATAGGCTCCATAGGAATACTATGTAGTAACCTAGGTTTCATTCACAGAAACCTAGGGTACTAAATGCATGCCCGGCCCCCTTGTGGCCATCAGGGAGCCGGAGCACAAACCGAAGTGCCGTGCTCCATCAGATGCCGTGGTCAGGATTGACCACGGCATCTGAGGGGTTAAATGTCCGCGATCGGCATCGCTGCCGGTCACGGACATGAGCTGCGGGTGTCAGCTTGATGAATCAAGCATTTACCCGCAGCTCATGCGCCCGCTCCGTGCGGGAGCGGGCGCCATCTTTAAAGTGCGGACGAAGGGCGTACATGTACGCCCTTCGTCCTTAAGGGGTTAAGCTAGGGGGGCTGAAGTGGTTAACCTGAGAAGGGGGAAAAAAAGAAATTGGGCGCTGATGTGCGCAACTTGGAAGTGTTTCTGCAGATGGGGGGAGTCCTTACAAGCATGTCCATCCAGATGAGGGCCAAATAAGGGCAACAAACAACAAAATAGCCAACAAGTCCTCACCCTCCAAAAAAACGTCCATGATGTGGGTCCCATTAGTCCATAATTTTTCCCTTCAAGATGCAATAGATGGGCTCTTTAGAGGAGGTGAATGACATTAGAGGGCACTCCTGCCTCTTGTAGGCCAAACTCGCTGACATGTTGGTGCTCCGCTGACCTCTAGTGGAAGGTTTCGGTAGTGACTGGGTGGTCACTCTGGCTATGGGGGCAGCCACATTTTCCTTTGAAGTTCCAGAACCTCCTGCCAGGGCAGGAGAGCTCATTATCTCCGGCTGTAGGGGCTGTGGCCAAGGAATCTCCAACAGTGGTGATGGAGCCTGGAAACCTCCTGCTGCATGGATGCCATTTCCCAGGGCAGCAGGTAGTTAATACCGTCGGATTATAGGAGAAGGCGGCGGTTGACAAGCATCCCAGCTGGAAAGTTGGAGGCAGGGGTAGACCCGGGATCAAAATGTCCGGCTGGGGCTGTGCCTTTTCTTGGAAGCGGAGGACTCCCTCTGCTGCTCTCTTGGGGGCAGCGCAGGCAGCCTGCAGCAGCTAGATCCTCCTGCCAGCACTCTGGCTACTGGCAATGGGACAAGGAGTTTGGACAGGAGGGTTACCCCGGTGGCAAATGGTCCCTTAAGGGAGTTCATGGGGGTACATTCCACGTGGTCCACGGCGTATAAGCTATGACGGGCCTGGGGCATTTAGGGGAGTATCACCGACCTGGGTCCCACGAAGAGTTCTTTGTCGCTCTCGTCATCCACCAGGAAACTGGAGCCGCGTTCCACGGAGAACCACAAGAGGGTCCCTTGGCGCTGCTCCAGCCTCGGATCCCCCGGGTGTGGGTGGTCTAGGATGTGGATCACCCAGTCCTCGATGCTCGATGGGCTGTAACTTCCACCAGGACCATCGGGTTCAACTGGGAGAACGAACCGCTCTTCCTGGGCAGTGGAGTGGATACTCCAGCCGCCTCCTCCGCTCCAGCCGGCACAGCGGGCACCTCCGATCCATGCTAAGGGTTCCGTTCAAGATTGTCTCTGGAGCAACTTGTACTTCGGGGTCACTACCCCACCCTTCCCTCAACTGGGGGTAAACTAGTCTAATGCTAACTGGTCCCCACCCTTCCTGCAGGAAGTAGGACTCGCCCACTTCTCTCCAGAGGGGAGTTAGAATGGAATGGTAAGTTCCATTCTATCTACATATAGCTGTGCCGTGTTTTCTGCCACCTGCTGCTGAACCATGCACATTACATGTGAACATAACAGTTGCATAACAAAATAGGAATGCACATTGTGGAGCACGTGGAATAAAAACACAAGATGACATGAGGTTAGACCAATAAAGACAGTAGCAAGGTGCAGATCTGGGGTGTTACACTTGCAATGTTTTTCTGTCTGCGATGGGGACGCAACCAAACGGAACGGAATGCATTTTGGTGCATTCCGTTTCGTTCAGTTTAGTTTTGTCCCCATTGACAATGAATGGGGACAAAACTGAAGCGTTTTCTTCCGCTATTGAGATCCTATGACGGATCTCAATAGCGGAATTGAAAACGCTAATGTGAAAGTAGCCTTAGTTGGAGGTGCGGGGCTTAGAAGTGCCCACCAGATTTACTATAATTTTTGCCAGAAATGAAAAAGGTAAAGTTAATAAAAAAATAGTAAGTTACTGCTGAAGTATACTCCAGCCCCTGGTTGGCGCAGACTTCAGTTTCTGGGCCAGCATGTGCTAATACTATAATTCATGCAGTTGCCACCTATAAGTATTTTTTATGGTCTTGAATCTGAGCTTGATATTGTTCCTATCAATAACATAACTTAACCAAATTTCTTTTTATTAAAAGAGTAAAGAACACCTTTCAGTTACACGCTAACGCAATCATGGCAATAAAGAAATATAACAATCATTCCATTGGTGTGACAGATTATTGCATAGTAATACAACATATGGTGTCTGGATTGGAACCATTAAAATCAATAACATAATTTATTAATGAAACAGCAAAATGTCAGCCTTGTGAGGACTCATCATGGAATTACTCAAATAGGGATGAAAGTAGACTGAGCATCCTAATAGAGGGAATTATTGAGTATGGCTTCCTGTAAAATCACATAAGTCAAAAATACATTACAACTTGGCAAAACATGTAGGTAGATCTTCCACCTGTGCTAGAAGACATTGCTTCCCCTTCACATCTGCATAAGGAAGGATAGTGGTAGTTCCTCACAACTTTTAGTCACCTGCGAATATCACAGAGTGTTAACTTTTTTGCCATGTGATGCAGCATAGAGCATTGTTCATGCGGAGATATGTGTCCGTACATATGGAGCTTCCCTCAAAATGATTGTGATGGATCTCACAAGTATGAAATTGGAGGCATTTGGTACAACAAGCCTGTACATACTATACTTGTATGGGCATCGCATTATGGGTTTGTACAGCCAGGAGGTGCGTGAACCCTTAAAGCAGTGCTTCTCAATTATTTTCTGTCATGCCCCCCCCTAGGAAGAAGAAAACATTTCGCGCCCCCCGCGCGACTGTAAATAGTATCATTTGTCTATAAAATTGTTATAAGTACACCTCTGCATAACACTGTATCCTTACTAACGTATAAGAGAATAAAAAAAGAAAGAAATGTGGATCAATTTACAACAAAGAATAGCTTTATTAACTGTAGCAGAAAAGATTTATATATTTTATTATATAAAATAATTTGAGTTGATTTTTTAATCAGAGGTGATGTCTGGATTAATGGCTACAATGAGCATGTTTTGCAATACATAGCTTTTCGAAGCGGGGTTTGAAGCAGGACACAGCAACTCTCAGCTCCTTCTCAATGTGTAGCCGAGACCTGTATTTGCTTTTCAGAGCAGCAACAGCAGAGAAGCCAATCTGAGATCTCACACAAGTAAGAAGTTGCAAATGGAAGAAGAATGTGCACAGCTCTTTGTCCTAAGAGTGGATATTGCTTCTCCACACTCAGCCAGAATTCACTCAGTGTCTGGGATGTGAAACTTAGTCTCAATATGGAGTCAGATGTGATTTCTATGAACTGCTCCTCCTCTGCAAGACTGAAACCAGTAGGAGCTGGTGCATTAAAAGGATCTCTCACCCAGTCATACTGGGAACTGTTTTCAGGGAAGTACTTTGTAAAGAATCCTATCAGTGATGAAATATGCTGCTTAAAATATGGAATCACTGAGGTGGCATCATAGTCAGTAGTGTCAACAAATTCCTGCAAGTTCTCAAATGACACGGTACTTCCTTCATCAAGTCGCCTGCCCCACATTGCAAGCTTTCGAGTGAAAGAGTTGATCTTGTCTGTGGCCTGAGGGAGGTGTTGATTTTCCCCTGAAGCTGTAGATTTAGTTCATTGAGCTTTCCAAATATGTCACTCAGGTAAGCAAGTTTCATCAGAAAGTTCACATCACTAAACTTTCTTGCAACGTCATACTTGTGCTCCTGCTCCAAAAACATTCTTATCTCCTCTCTGAGCTCAAAAACTCAGGACAACACTTTTCCTCGTGACAGCCACCTTGCTTCACTGTGAAACAGCACAGCTTGATGTTCAGCTCCCATCTCCTCACAGATAGCAGAGAAAACTCTTGTTTTTAGTGGTCTGGTCTTTATTAAATTGACTACTCCTATAATGTCAGTCATAACCTCATTTAATTCAGAGGAAAGGTGCCTTGATGCCAGTGCTTCTCTATGTAAAATACAGTGTGTCCACTCAGCATTAGGTGAGGCCTTCTTGATGAGTGTCCGAAGTCCTTTTCTCATCCCTGCCATGGTCTGTGCACCATCACTGCAAACACCCATGCAATTCTCCCACTTTAGCCCATTCTCAGTCAGGAAGCAGTCTAGCATTTTGAATAGCTCTTCAGCCGTGGCTCTGTCTCTGACATATTTACAAAAAAGTAGATCCTCACACAGGGAATTTGCCATTTCAAAACATTCATAAGCGATAAACAAACAGTCTATGTTGCTGTCAATTGCTTCATCAAATTGTAAGGCACAACGTTTATCCTTGAGTTTATCTACCAGCTGTTCGTTAAGATCGTCAGCAATGTCATTTATACGTCTAGCAACGGTGTCATTTGACAGAGGGATAGTTTTTATTTTTGCAGCACTTGCGTCATCCAGCATGACAGAGACCATGTCTAATGCTGCAGGTAGTATCAGCTCTTCTGCTATGGTGTGGTTTTTTTGCACTGAGCAATTTGGTACGCCACCTTATATGATACCAACAATGCTCGCTGGTTTACTGAAGTAGCAGTCAGAAAGCGGGATGATTGTTTGCAATATTCGACACGTTTTCGCTGAAAAAACTCAAGCGGCTTATTAGCGTGATTGGGTTGTAATGTCTTTAAGTGACGACTTAATTTATTTGGCTTCATGCTGTCCGCTGCCAACATTTTTAGACAGAGTAAGCACATCGGTCTTTCCTCGTCTCCCACCGTAGTCACAGTGAAGCCAAGCGCTACATACGCCTCGTCATATTTCCTCGTCTTAGCCTTCGGAAGACTTTCTTTTATCTCCTTCTCTCCTTCTCTCTCCGCCTGTCTTCTCATCCCTGTTAAAAAAAAAATTCATGATGTCACTTGAGGGTCTGCTACACTTCGTGTCTACAAAGAGAAGAGGGCGCAACTGAGAGTGATCCTTTTTAATTGTCAGAAATTTGTAAAATACAAAGATTAAAAGCATAAAAATGAGCCACACTTACATCAGTTGTGGAGCAATGGCAATAAGGAATAGATGGATGAATGCCCCCTACAGGTCGCGTTGACGCATTTCAAAGCATAATAAAAGCCTTTTCATCAGAACACTGACCTTTTTTGGCTGAATCGGCGGTGTCCCCTTTTATATGTGTTCAACTCCGTTCTTTAAGACGTTTTTCTGTACAGAGGACCGATTTCCGGGTCTAAAAGTCACATGTCTCCACGGGTCCTCTGCATGTGTCACGTGAGTTGGTGGTCACGTGGTCCTCCGCGTCGGGCTGCTACTGGGGCTGCGCTGGGATAATCTCCAGTAATCGCGCCGCGCTGCTCTCTCCAGCCGTAGAGTTGCTAGGCAACCGACGCCGTGTGGGACGCCGCTTGCGAGTGAGTCGGATAATCCGATCTGGACATCCAATATGACAGTGTTTGCCGAGGTCAAATGAGCCCCCTTTACGGAGCCTCGCGCCGCCCCACTATTTGAGAAGCACTGCCTTAAAGTGACCCTCTGATTTGAAGTGTAACTGTAGTTTTTTGTGTGTAATGTATAGAGGCAATGATACTGACCATTTTAGTAATATACTTTAATTACTGAAATTGTACATTTCTATTAGAAAAATAGGTCTAAAGTGGCCCATTTTGAGCCTTAGCAATGCTCCTGTCTTCTGTTTACATAACAGTGGAGACTCGCTAACACTGACTGTGTTATGTAAACAGAAGACAGAGAGCGTTGCTAAGGCTCAGAATGGGACACTTTAGACCTATTTTTCTGATAGAAATGTACTATTTCAGTAATTAAAGTATATTACAAAAATGATCAATACCACTGCCCCATACATTACCAAAATAAAAAAAAAGAATTGCAGTTACACTTTAAGCAAAAAAAAAACTCATATCAGGTGGGGAACAACAGAACACTTTCTTTTCAGCTGCAGATCTGCCAATTCTTGGACTCTTCTTCTGTCATCCAAAATGGCCCGCTCCTCTCGCTACCTGATAGACACTGGTAGACATCGGTAGTCCAAGTCACTTCCTCCTTGTCCAGCCTGCTCTTGGATTGGCCAGCACTATTCACGTCAGCAGTGCTGGCCAATCCAAGAGCAGCAGGAGGTGTCTTGGACTACCAAATGCACAGTATACATCAGGAAGTCTGAGATGCGGTACGACCGTCTTGAATGACAGAAGAGGAGCCTGGGAATCGGCAGATCTGCAGCTGAGTAGATGAAAAGGAGGGCACCAGGGACATGTTCCGTTCGTTTCCTAGTTCATGTGAATTTTTTTCTTGAACCGAAGGGTCGCTTTAAACTCGTATGCAAGTATGTAAAGTAACTATTATGTTACTATATCAAGAGTCCTTGATAATTACATTGGAGCCTATGTTAAATGCTGCCTTGGATTTTTTTGGGGGAAAATGAGATGTCCTCGTGTATTATTCAACTGTGATTGCAATATATGCTCATGCTTCTCAAAGTTAAACAAAGATGGTATCCAGAAGATAATTCCCATGACCTCCATCCTGCGGACTGACCCACCAGTAATTTCTTCCCAACATTTGCTGTTTTTACATCCAGGGGTTTGAGGATAGCAATGTCACAAGCACAGATCTCTATCTATGCACATTGGAATAAAGTCTCAGTACCCACACATTATAATCCAAATATCGGCTTAATAATATAGACATTTAGTATTGGTACAGTAAGCATTGCAGATAGGAAATGTCATCTAACCTAAATTATGTGTGCACTGCTGGGTAAATGATGGCGGTCACATGCGGTGTCCTTAGATACGATTTGTTTGTTATGTGCGCTTGGATCCTGGGAAACCCGTATCACTGACATTATACTCATTAACCCTTTGCAGGCATGCAGTCCCCACTGTTTAATGGAAAGCAGATGGTGACCTCTTCACGAGCTGCCTGCAGTAATACAAACTCACACGATGGTTGCCAGTAATCTGAGTTATAGGTTATGAGCAGAGTGAGGCACTGTCACGTGCGGGTTTACAGTCTGTTTGTAGAGGGTTGATGTCCGACACTTCCTTTTGAACGCGTGATATTAGATTTCAGTACGCTGTAGTAAGGAATCCAGCACTCAGAGTAGTGACCTTGATGGCCGAATCCAAGGAGCCCTATGGGATCAAGTTGTAAGAGGGGGAGAGAGATGGCATCTGTAATAGTAAACCGTATTAAAGCGGTATTGCCGTCATAAACTCTTTATAGGTGCGACACTCAGGTCATTCCATAGCCCCTATAGACTACAATGCACATACCTCCAAACCTTTTAGACGACTGTTAAAGAGGGACACATGATTAATTGCTTAAAAGTCCATTTTTCTTGGTACTCATACACTTTAATAATTTTCTTAGAGCACAATAGTGCAAAAATTACCTGAATATAAAAATTTCTAAAATCCAAATCGCATCAAATAATGAAATAATATAAAAGACTGGCTCTAATATACAGAGGGGAACCAGAGAAACACTTTCTGGATCAATATTGTGAATGTAATAATGCAGATTTATCCCTCAGATCAAAAAGAGGGACATTTAAGGAGAAAAGGGGACAGTGGGACTTTGGTCTTAAAAAGGGACTGTCCCTCCAAAAGAGGGACACTTGGGAGATCTGAATGCCTAGTGACACAAGTGCAGCCACCTGCTGATGGACTTTTAGCGGGAGAATTGCTGCATAAAAGTGAAAAAAATCTGTGACAAAGCTACTGAAAAATCTGAATGCTTTGCACGAGTGTATTACTGTAGTCCAGCGGCGGCATGAAGCGCACGGCGTCATAGCAACCAATGACGCTCCTGCTGTCAGCTAGATTCCAGGCCAGGATACCACGGTCCGCGCACTGCCGTGTTCCACGGCCGTGTGCATAAGGCCTAAATTGACATGCTGTGGATTCAAAATTCGCTCTGCAGGTACAATTTTTGAATTCTCAGCTTTTTTCGCCGGTTGTGGATGAGATTTATTAAAATCCACTTTGCTGGTACTATAAAACTATGCAGATGTATTGTCTTACATGCAAATCCACAGTTTATACCCCATGTGGACATACCTTTAAAGTGTAACCCTTTTTTTAGTACTTACAGTATATCTGTAATAAAAAGCAAAACTACACTGTGGGAACAATACCTTAAAGAGGTATTCCCATCTCAAATGCAAAAAGTCCAGCTCACCCATCCAGGACAGCCATATCCCCGGTGCTCGGAGCCTCAAGAGAAGAGCTTGCAGCAATCGGGAGAAAAAATGGAATGGTTCCGGCACTAATTTTGCAGTAAAAACTTCCTTTATTCGGGGTTCGGTATACACTCTTGTTCACACAGTGGCTGGTAGTTTACGCGTTTCGGACAATCTAGTCCTTAGTCGTAACAAAAATGGTTTGATTGTGACCCATATTTAAATGGTTACCCTGGCGCCGCCCATCAAGGGGCGGAGAAAACGCCGGGTTTAATCACAGGCAAACCACTTACTTGTTGACAGGTGATGAGTGTTGGTCACATGCTTGCTTCATATATAATGTTGGAATACCATCAAAATTGTACAATATGTAACAAAAATAAGTTGTTTCACCGCAAGCATGGGTCAACATCCCATTTGTCATTAAAAATGTCATTTTGTGGTTAAAAACATATGATACTGTTCACATGCAATATAAGAAAAACGCATGAGCCATATACATACACAAAATAAGCATAAAGACAACTATGTTCGTACAAAAATGGCCTTCATTCTTGATTACTGCAGATCCCACTACTTCTTATTTGGACTGTTCAATAGAAATGCATAATTCCTTCCTTAAATTAAGACCCATGGGGACTCTGGTATTTAATCTAAAAATCCAGAAAGCCTCCCTGAGGAGAATTTTTCTTCTATGGTCCCCCTTCCTATCTGGTAAGTTCACTTTTTCTATCACATAGCATTGCATAGAATTAATTTTCCGATTGTGGACTGAGATGAAGTGTTTAGCAACGTTGGATATATTTAACGCTGCAGGGTTCTGGACATAGTTCACATGCTCCAGAAAGCGGTTCTTGAATTTACGGGTTGTGCTCCCGATATACATCAAGTCGCACTCTGTGCAGATTATTGTGTACACCACTCCTGCAGTGTTGCAATTTGTGTAAGATTTAATTGATTTAATTGATTTAATTGACTGGTTGGATGATGTGGTCTGGTATGGCAGATACATCGATGACCTGCTCCTTATTTGGAGGGGCGATGTGTCTGCCATACCAGACTTCAAAAGTTATCTTAATGATAACAGCTTCAACCTTCGTTTCACCTGTATTTGTGACATCGTTGAGATAAATTTTCTGGACCTAACGCTTATGGGAATTCCTGACCAATTAATACTTACTAAAACATTTAGAAAAAAAGTAACAGGTAATTCCATATTACATGCCACCAGTCACCATCCCATCCACGTTATTAAGGGTGTCCCGGTGGGAGAGTTTATTCGTGCAAAACGCAACTGCAGCACGGAGATTGGTTTTGTGGCAGAATGCGAGGCAATTACAATCAGACTCACCAACAGGGGTTACCCTAAGTGGATGTTGGATAGAGCAAAAGTTTTTGCAAATAAAAAGTCCAGGGATGAATTATTATTTGGCTCAGGTCATAAAACACATGACACTAGTGCCAAATATCAGGGTCCCAACATCCAAAGCAAAATAGAGGGCTGTTCCATCCCAACTAAAAACCAAAATAAAGATAAAAATGAAAATAACAAGAAGACAAACAGATATAAGAAAGATAGGGATGGCACACCCACTCTAGTTCTAACATATAGCCGTCAGTTCCAAGAAACCTGTAATCTGATTAGGGGCTGCTTACCAATTTTATATGAAGATAAATTTTTTCATAGTGTCTTGCGACATGGCTGTAAAATTGTACCAAGGAGGGCTCCAACTCTATCTTCCACTTTATCACCTTCGTTACTTCAGAAATCGATCAATATACCTCGATGCTGGTTGTTGTACAAAGGTTTTACCAAATGTGGACACCACCCCTGCAAGACATGCAATTTTGTCAAAGTCACAACAAATTTCCAAAATTCTGACCATTCTGAAACCTTTTCAATTAAATCTTACACAAATTGCAACACTGCAGGAGTGGTGTACACAATAATCTGCACAGAGTGCGACTTGATGTATATCGGGAGCACAACCCGTAAATTCAAGAACCGCTTTCTGGAGCATGTGAACTATGTCCAGAACCCTGCAGCGTTAAATATATCCAACGTTGCTAAACACTTCATCTCAGTCCACAATCGGAAAATTAATTCTATGCAATGCTATGTGATAGAAAAAGTGAACTTACCAGATAGGAAGGGGGACCATAGAAGAAAAATTCTCCTCAGGGAGGCTTTCTGGATTTTTAGATTAAATACCAGAGTCCCCATGGGTCTTAATTTAAGGAAGGAAATTATGCATTTCTATTGAACAGTCCAAATAAGAAGTAGTGGGATCTGCAGTAATCAAGAATGAAGGCCATTTTTGTACGAACATAGTTGTCTTTATGCTTATTTTGTGTATGTATATGGCTCATGCGTTTTCTTATATTGCATGTGAACAGTATCATATGTTTTTAACCACAAAATGACATTTTTAATGACAAATGGGATGTTGACCCATGCTTGCGGTGAAACAACTTATTTTTGTTACATATTGTACAATTTTGATGGTATTCCAACATTATATATGAAGCAAGCATGTGACCAACACTCATCACCTGTCAACAAGTAAGTGGTTTGCCTGTGATTAAACCCGGCGTTTTCTCCGCCCCTTGATGGGCGGCGCCAGGGTAACCATTTAAATATGGGTCACAATCAAACCATTTTTGTTACGACTAAGGACTAGATTGTCCGAAACGCGTAAACTACCAGCCACTGTGTGAACAAGAGTGTATACCGAACCCCGAATAAAGGAAGTTTTTACTGCAAAATTAGGTGCCGGAACCATTCCATTTTTTCTTCGTATTCCCATCTCACACAATGTGGGCGTATCGCTGGGATATGCCCCCATTGTCTGATAGGTTGCAGGTCCCACCTCTGGGACCCGAACCTACATCCAGAATGGATCCCTGGAGGTTGCGCAGCTGCCCTCCATTCATTTCTGTGGGGCCTCTGAAAACAGCTGAGCACTAGCTCGGCTATTTCCGTTGGCCCTATGGAAATTAATGGGAGCGGTGGCTGCCCAAGCGCGGTGCACTCCCATTAACTTCTATGGGGAGAGCATGTGGACCCGGAGTCCTCCAGCCACCACCTTCCCCTCTCTGTTCTTGGTGTAGGTGCAGGTCCCAGAGGTGGGACCCGCACCTATCAGACAATGGGGGCACATCCTAGTGATATGCCCCCATCTATCAGCAGATTTGTACCTATAAAACTGACTGACCTGTTACATGTGCGCCTGGCAGCTGAAAACATCTGTATTGGTCCCAAGTTCATATGTGGCCGCATTGCTGAGAAAAATTATATTATAGTATATGCAAATGAGCCCCTAGGTGCAACGGGGGCGTTACCATTACACCTAGAGGCTCTGCTCTCTCTGCAACTTCCACACACTCTACACTTAGATTGACAGGGCCAGGCGTTATGATGTTTTCACTGCTTGCCTTTTTTGCAGCAAATCACTGCTTGCCTTTTTTGCAGCAAAGAAAAATCTTTGAAGGCACCCCTAGATAAAATAGGGTGTATGATAGAAATGAACACAAGCACACACATAGTTATCAAAGCAAAAAAAAGAACAAAATTATGCAGAAAGTAAGACATACAAAGTACATTAATTTCACTGTCCACCTAAATCTTTATTAATGCTGTGCAGGCTCTCACCTGTAAGTTTAGCTCTTTGCCCTCCAGACTTCTTCTGCCGTCTTGTAGCAGAAGACACTACCATTATCACCTATATTAGCTTTTCGAGGTACCTTTTCATTCACCTGGTTACTCAAAAAGTCTTTGCCTCTCTCAGCTTTCTCTGGCAGTCAATGACACAAGCCAGAAGTTTTTTTACATGTTTAAGGGTACGGCCGCGGGATCATGTTTCCTGATGCAGTTTTGAAAGCCAAAATCAGAGGTGAATTGAAAAAAAAAAAAAAAAAAGAGAAGAAGTTGTATCTGTCCTTAATACTTTCTCCCCTTTGATCCACTCCTGATTTTGGCTTCCAAAGCTCCATTAGGAAACCTAAAAGCTTGGCTCTACCCTTAAGGGGGTTTTCTGGTTTGTAATGTAGTATTGTATTTCTTTTACCTTTATTGCTCCCATCTTCCGTTCTGGGCTGTGGTCACATGACCTTGTCCATGCAGCTCATTCTTATTTCCTGTGATGTTATGTCCAGGGGCGTTTCAAAGCAGCAACAGTGATAGGGGAGTGCCTATGTAACTAGCTGGGTGGGAGGAGCTATAAACTAGCTGGGTGTTTTTAGGGGCAGTATTAGGGGAGTGTCTATGTAACTAGCTGGTGGGAGGAGCTATAAACTAGCTGGGTGTTTTTAGGGGCAGTGATAGGGGAGTGTCTATGTAACTAGCTGGTGGGAGGAGCTATAAACTAGCTGGGTGTTTTTAGGGGCAGTATTAGGGGAGTGTCTATGTAACTAGCTGGTGGGAGGAGCTATAAACTAGCTGGGTGTTTTTAGGGGCAGTGATAGGGGAGTGGTTATGTAACTAGCTGGGTGGGAGGAGCTATAAACTAATTGGGTGGTCTTATGGGCAGTAGTAAAGTTGTGGCAGAGATAGGAGAAGTGCATCATGGGTTTGGTTAAATACAGCAACAGGAAGTGATAAATACAGGATGGAAACAAACCACAAAGATTAGTTTATGTAGTGAAAACGGGTCAGGAGAGTCAAAAAAGAAAAGAAAAAAAGATACATTTGAAACCAGAAGTTTACATACACTATATAAAATAGACACATATGCATGTTTTTCTCAATATCTGGCATGAAATCAGAATAAACCTTTCCTGTTTTTGGTCAATTAGGATTACCATAATTATTATTATTTGCCAAATGCCAGAATAATGAGAGAGAGAAAAAATGTTTTAAGGCATTTTTATTACTTTCTGCAAAGTCAAAAGTTTACATACATTTCATTAATATTGGGTACCAGCTTCCGCCATCATCTTAACAAGGTCTTTTGCTTTTGTTCTTGGGTTGATATGCACAAGTCGGACCAAAGCACGTTCATCTCCAGGACACAGAACCCGTCTCCTTTCTGAGCGGTATGATGGCTGGACATTCCCATCTTGTTTGAACTTATACGTATACAATTGTTTGTACAGATGAACGAGGCACCTTCAGGTATCTTGAAATTGCACCTAATTGAACAAAAACAGGAAAGGTTTATTCTGATTTCATGTCAGATATTGAGAAAAACATGCATACAGTATGTGTCTTTTTATATAGTGTATATAAACTTCTGGTTTCAACTGTACAGTGCCTTGCAAAAGTATTCACCCCCCTTGACTTTTTTCGTGTTTTGTTACATTACACCCTTAAGTTCAATGTTTTGTTAATCAGAATTTTATGTGATGGATCAGAACACAATAAAGTTGGTGAAGTGAAATGAGAAAAATATATAAATAAAACTATTGTTTAGAAATAGAAAACAGAAAATTGGCATGTGCGTATGTATTCACCCCCTTTGTTAGGAAGCCCATAAAAAGTTCTGGTGCAATTACCTTCAGAAGTCACATAATTAGTGAAATGATGTCCCCCTGTGTGCAATCTAAGTGTCACATGATCTGTCATTACATATACCCAGAGGCTGCAACACCTAAGCAAGAGGCATCACTAACCAAACACTGCCATGAAGACCAAGGAACTCTCCAAACAAGTAAGGGACAATGTTGTTGAGACGTACAAGTCAGGGTTAGGTTATAAAAAATATCCAAATCTTTGATGATCCAGAGGAGCACCATCAAATCTATAATAACCAAATTGAAAGAACATGGCACAACAGCAAACCTGCCAAGAGACGGCCGCCCACCAAAACTAACGGACCAGGCAAGGAGGGCATTAATCAGAGAGGCAGCACAGAGACCTAAGGTAACCCTGGAGGAGCTGCAGAGTTCCACAACAGAGACTGGAGTATCTGTACATAGGACAACAATAAGCCGTACGCTCCATAGAGTTGGGCTTTATGGCAGAGTGGCCAGAAGAAAGCCATTACTTTCAGCTAAAGACAAAAAGACACGTTGTGAGTTTGCAAAAAGGTATGTGGAAGACTCCCAAAATGTATGGAGGAAGGTGCTCTGGTCTGATGAGACTAAAATTGAACTTTTCGGCCATCAAAGAAAACGCTATGTCTGGCGCAAATCCAACACATCACATCACCCAAAGAACAGCATCCCCACAGTGAAACATGGTGGTGGCAGCATCATGCTGTGGGGACGTTTTTCAGCAGCCAGGACTGAGAAACTGGTCAGAGTTGAGGGAAAGATGGATGGTGCTAAATACAGGGATATTCTGGAGCCAAACCTGTACCACTCTGAGCGTGATTTGAGGCTAGGACGGAGGTTCACCTTCCAGCAGGACAATTACCCCAAACACACTGCTAAAGAAACACTTGAGTGGTTTAAGGGGAAACATGTAAAGGTGTTGGAATGGCCTAGTCAAAGCCCAGATCTCAATCCAATAGAAAATCTGTGGTCAGACTTAAAGATTGCTGTTCACAAGGGCAAACCATCCAACCTGAAGGAGCTGGAGAAGTTTTGCAAGGAGGAATAGGCAGAAATCCCAGCGGTAAGATGTGGCAAGCTCATAGAGACTTATCCAAAGCGACTTGGAGCTGTGATTGCAGCAAAAGGTGGCTCTACAAAGTACTGACTTTAGGGGCGTGAATAGTTATGCACATTGACTTTCTGTTATTTTGTCCTATTTGCTGTTTGCTTCACAATAAAAAAACATCTTCAAATTTGTGGGCAAATTCTGTGAATTAATTATAAATATTTTCAGTGGTTCAACCAGCACGAAATACACAGATTAGGTGCACTCTCTTATGGTAACACAAACTACCAGTTAGAAAACGATAAATAAAAAATAGTATTTTGAAGAAGGCACTTAAATATCTGCCTGTTGCAGGAAAAATATATCACAATAGAGTTATAATAAAAAAATGTTTTTAATCTCATCTATAAACCACTACTTAGGTATACAGAGATATATATGCTGAGTACATCAAAAGAAAATTCCCCTAAAATCAAAATTAATTTAAAAACACTGATATAGCTTTAAAAAACAAAACAAATAAAAAACAATTTTATAAATTAATAGTATGCCTGTCCACTTTACTAGATTACATATAAAATTGGTGTGCATATGTGCATTTTGATTTTAGGGGAATTTTCTTTTGATGTACTCAGCATATATATCTCTGTATACCTAAGTAGTGGTCTATGGATGAGATTAAAAACATTCTTTTATTATAACTCTATTGTGATATATTGTTCCTGCAACAGCCAGATATTTGAGTGCACTCCTCAAAATACTATGTTCTGTAAATTAAATGATGCAAATTCTTAAACAATCTATGTTAATTCCAGGTTGTGAGGCACCAAAACACGAAAAAAGTGAAGGGGGTGAATACTTTTGCAAGGCACTGTACATGAGTTTAACAACTACAGTGTACAGGACACTATATTAATTCCAGAAAACTCCTTTAAGGCAAGTCATAGAAATCAAAATTTCCGGCAACCTTCAAAAATCTGTTACTTAGTTCTTAGTACAGGTATTTGTCCAACGTGGCATTGTTTAAATTTTGAAGCTGTATCAAACTGGAGCTTATAACATTAATATCACCCCAGAGTGTACTATGGACATTTTTCTGTTTTTACCACTGGCAACTTGGTACTTTTATTGCTGGCACATTGCCACTATTTATTGGGTGACCTATCAAGAGCATATGTACCATACAGGCAGTCAGGCAGATACTGCTGCTATCAAGCCCTTTGAAATATAGGGTTGATGTTCCTGGAGGGATACACCAAATGGAAAAGGATTTAGGAAAACTAGAGGAATGGTCAAAAATCTGGCAACTAAAATTTAATGTCGATAAGTGCAAGATAATGCACCTGGGGCGTAAAAACCCAAGAGCAGAATATAAAATCAGTGATACAGTACTAACCTCAGTATCTGAGGAAAGGGATTTAGGGGTCATTATATCAGACGACCTAAAGGTGGGCAGACAATGTCATAGAGCAGCAGGTAATGCCAGCAGAATGCTTGGGTGTATAGGGAGAGGCATTAACAGTAGAAAGAGGGAGGTGCTCGTGCCGCTCTACAGAGCACTAGTGAGACCTCATTTGGAGTATTGTGTGCAGTACTGGAGACCATATCTGCAGAAGGATATTGAAACTTTGGAGAGAGTTCAGAGAAGAGCTACTAAACTAGTACATGGATTGCAGGACAAAACTTACCAGGAAAGGTTAAAGGACCTTAACATGTATAGCTTGGAAGTAAGAAGAGACAGAGGGGATATGATAGAAACTTTTAAATACATAAAGGAAATCATCACGGTAAAAGAGGAGAGAATATTTAAAAGAAGACAAACTGCTACAAGAGGACATAGTTTTAAATTAGAGGGGCAAAGGTTTAAAAGTAATATCAGGAAGAATTACTTTACTGAGAGAGTAGTGGACGCATGGAATAGCCTTCCTGCAGAAGTGGTAGCTGCAAATACAGTGAAGGAGTTTAAGCATGCATGGGATAGGCATAAGGCCATCCTTCATATAAGATAGGGCCTGGGGCTATCCATAGTATTCAGCATATTGGGCAGACTAGATGGGCCAAATGGTTCTTATCTGCCGACACATTCTATGTTTCTATGTTTCTATGAAATAGGAGTCATATGATCCCCTTTTATTATTGAGTGGTGAGAATATCCCTCTTCCTAGGAACGGCACTCACCCAAGGGCATGGAAAAGGGCACAGAGAGGGAAACAAATACCAGGCCTGACTCTACTGGTGGCAAAGTAGGGGACCATCATGGGCGTTGTCTCTTTTATTTGCTTTACTGCTTTGCATGGGGACATCCTGACACTGTAAATGTGGGGATCTGGTTATTATTAATAAATTGCTTTCTGGTTGTTGTGGTCATTACTTAAATGTGGGGCTTATATGCCTAATCTCTTCTGAAAACTATTAAAGCTTGGCAACCATGATTTTAGAATTAAGGTCTTATATACCTATTTAAACCAAAATAGGAATATATTTCAGCAGATAGGACTAGGAAAACGTTTGCAAACTTTAGTAGGGCACAGAATATGGCTTCTTAATAGAAATTATACAGTTATGTTGTGGCCAGATCCTATGACAGCACAGTGCGGTTAGATGACCACTATACATACATTTATATTGTATGAAGGCTGTGTCTTACCTTTGTATTCATGTACAGTATATGAATTACAGGGCAGATCTCTGCTTAGAGAAAGCTGGCACTATTAACTGCTTTGTCAGAAGTAACAGGAGGTCTGCTATGCTTGGCGCATACCATCACATGGGCAATGCTATCTTTAGCAAAAGACATGTTAGCTCCTTCACAGCACAGATTCAGAAAACCACCAGGAAGAGAAAGACACAGCGGCCTTGAGATACCCAGGCTTTTTATCGGCTGTTATAATGGCCACGCTTCGTGTTATCGTAGATGGGACAGTTTTTACCGCAGGCAAGGAATTGTTGATAAGGCACAGTGAATATTTTCGTGCTCTTTTCCAGTCTGGAATGCGGGAGAGTTCCCAAGACGAAATCCAATTATGCAATTTAGGTGCAATGGGCTTCTTGATAACATTAAGGATATTGGAAGGTGAGAGGCCTCTCTTGAGTTGTGAAGAGATCTTGGAAGCTGTGGAGTGTGCAGCCTTCTTACAGGTTGAACTTCTTATGAAGCATTTGGTCAATCTGATTGACTCTGACAATTGTCTGGTAATGTATGAAGCTGCTGCCACCTATGGACTGCTAGACCTGTTCCATGAAGCTGCCTTGTACATCAGAGATATTTATGAGCTTTTGGAAAAAGAGATACGGTGCTTGCCCAAAGACCTCATTCAATACATTGAGTCTCTTATGCCCAGCACTTTTGTTGCAGTGGGTGCTCACACTCCTACCATAGAGTTCCTTAAAGATGAATCAAGAACAATGTGCTTCTTAAATGAGAAAGATAATCAATGGGTGAGTCTTGGGTGTATCCCAGAAAATGCCAGCACATTTCTGGCCGGTGTCACCACTCTAAACAATAAAGTTTTCATTGTAGGTGGAGCTCGAGGAGCAAACAAGCAAGTAGTGGAGAAAAGCTTCTGTTACGATGCAGACAACCACACCTGGAGTGAGTTTGCCTGCCCACATCAGCTCCGCTATGAAGTGACACTAGTAGGACATGAAGGACATTTGTATGCCTTTGGAGGGGAGTATGAGAGGGTTCCTGTGGCTTATGTGGAGAAATATTCTTTATCCTCCCAGATTTGGACCTTTGGGAAGGAGTTACCACAACCTATGGCAGGTCCTCCTGCTACAAAGGCCATGGGAAGAATTTTCGTCTCCCTCTGGAGGCCACAAGATACAACTATAATTTATGAATATGATACTGACAAAGATGAGCTAATACCTATCTCGTCAATAAGGCGACCCCAGAGCTATGGTCACTGCATGGTGGGACACAGAGATAACCTGTACATCATGAGAAATGGCCCATCTGATGACTTTTTGCGTTGCACAATTGAGAACTTTAACCTCAGCACTCAGCAGTGGACAACCCTCTCTGGACAATATGTCAACAGCAAAGGAGCCCTTTTCACTGCTGTTATCCGAGGAGACACCGTCTTTACTCTCAACAGGGTGATGACCTTGCTCTACGAGATCGATACTTGCACCTGGAAGCCCATGAAAGAAAAGTGTGGATTTAATAAAGGAGGGTCTATGCACACATTCTTCCTGAGAATTCCTACCAAGACAAAGCTAATGGCCTCCAAATTGTACAAGAATCCTTACCAGAGCTATTTATAGTTGTTTCTAGGGGTCCTATTTTATACGTTATCACATTCTTAAATACAATGTTTCTTAATTTTGGCATTATGATTCTTGTATTTGTCCAAAAGTAATATTTAGGGGAGAATGTATAAAAATAGCCTCTGTGTAAGACATTTCTATAGTGTCACTAATCACTATGTATAAGTATACAGCTTTCAAAATAATACAGTGCTATATTTTCCTTTTTAATTCTATAGATTTATGTAATGTATTTATTTTACTCACCTATATCGCGCTGACATATTCCATAGTGCTTAAAACACATTATTTATCATATATCCCGTTACTTTTTGAGGTCTCAGTCTCCTTAAAGAGGACCTATTGTCACCTAACATAAGTTATATTACAGTAGGAAAGAGGTACATCTAATTAAACATACCCCAGTATGTACAGCATTATTCTGATCCAACTGGCTAGTCATCAGTACAAACTTACAACTTCCAGCACACCGGGAGGGCTGTAGACTGGCTGAGCATTGTGGAAATAATGTTTCAAAACAGATGGAGATTCTGGAAAATGATGTTGTATATGTAATGTACATATTAGTGCAATCAATGATTTAGTAATAAATATAGTACAGCAGATACTCGATTACATCAGTGCCTATTGTCTATGTATAGTTTCCCGCATGGTAGACCAACCCATCACAGATTATGCCAAAAATTGTAGACTTCCAAATGAGACCCCATTATATTCAATAGGGTCTGTTCGGGCTCCATTAGGTTCATTTCTGTGCCGTTTTGGGAATAAACTGTATATGTCTCCATTTTCCACATTTCTGTGTATATAATATGTTACATACATTGTGCTAATTACTTCACAAAGCCACATAGTTTGTATAATCACATAACCACATAGTAGTAATCATGCATATTCATGTGTCTGCATGCCACTATATATACTGTGTGTGTGTGTATATATATATATATTTAACAAAAAAAAAAGATATATACAGTATATATGCTGTCCAGTTAGGAAACCTCAATACATATAATTATTTCCCTAGAATTATCAAGGGTCTTTTCAAACTGCATTGCCCGCAGTGACCTTTACCATATCCACCACATACATGAAATGAACTCATGAGCCCCCATTCCTTAGATGGAGACCCTTCTGCCCTGTTTGGTTGGTATAGGTCAGAGTTGCTGTTTATTTGCTGAATGAAATAGTGTAGCAGAGTGCTATTCTATCCAGGTGCATCCTATAAAAATCCTATCCATTAAAGGGGTATTCAATTTTTTTATTTATTTCTGTATATAATAGGAAATTATACAATTTTCAAATATACATGTGTTTAAAATTAAACCTTTCTTATATCAAGTTGACCCCTATCTGCACAGTAGAATGGTATAGCCCATGAATCAGTCTGTCCATTGTAATGCATCCATTGCCTAACTGAAACATTGCATCAATCATGTGACACCCCACTGACATTCAGTAAGCAACAGTGTTACATGACATACTGTATATGTACTGTGTCAGCACAAGGATAATTCCATTGGATAACTACATAGGACTAATGATGGTGGCTGCCTGTCTCTAGGTGATGTTGTTATTAAAGTTACCTATAAAAAAATTAATAAAACACAATACATACAAGGAAGACAGAGAGAACAATGTTAGTGAGAGTTCACCTCACCGTTATTTTTCCGTTCTTCTGATCCATCAGAAGAACAAAAAAACAGATCCTGTAAAAATGGATCCTGTGCATCACTTATGCACATTTGGCATCTGTTTGAGCCATTTCCGTATGAGATCTGTTTTTTTTTTAGACAGAAAAAAGTACTGCATGCAGTCTAAATAAACAGATCTCTAATGGAAATGGCACAGGATTCATTTTTTACAGGATACGTTTTCTTTTTCTTCTGTTCTTCTGACAGATCAGAAGAATGGAAAAATTACTGTGATGTGAACTCTCCCTTAGATGTGCTTTTACACTAACAGATATGATGAGGTGCTGCTGCAGGCAGTAATACTGTATATACTGTATACATATGTCCTGCATCTCAATACTAGACTAGATAGCTGGACAGTTAAAGGGGTATTCCAGATTTTACTTTTTATTTGTTTATATAGTAGGAAAACATACAGTTTTCTAATATACATGTGTTTAAAATTCATACATACCTTTCTAATATTAGGCAGGTGACCCCTATATGTAGTAGAATGGTATAGCCCACGTATCAGTCCTTTTCATCATATAACCCCTGAAATTCGCCAAGCAACAGTGTTAAATGGCATACATGTGCTGATAGGGCATATTCATGTGAAAAGTAAATATTACTAGTGGTGGAATCATAATTTGTATTGTGGTTTTTATAATATCTACATTATTGTGTGGATTTACATGGTCGCCTGTCTGTAAGTGATGTAAAATGGCTGCCTATCTGTAGGTGATGTTGTCATGTTGTTAAAAAAATTTAATGTTTTAAAAACAAACTCAACACACACAGATCTGTTTCTACATAGACACTGACAGACATGATAAGATGCTGCAAGTAGTAATACTGTATATGTTCTGCTTCTCAATATACTACTATTCACTTGTTAGATACCTGGCCAGTTAACTGCAAGTCAGGTCACATGATACCTGTGAGGATCACATGACTGATACCATGTTTAGTCCTATCCAGCTCTCTTATGGATGCATTTGACAGGATTAAAATGGGCCATACCATTTTTTTTTACTTCAGGAAGAAGCTACTGTATGGACATAATATAGGTGTCACGACTGTGACTGATCCAGATAGGTCTGGGAAGAGAAGGTCGCAGCGACTTGCTACTCGCGATAGCTTGTGAGTTTGCTCCGTGGTTCAGGGTATGTCATCCGGGTTTTGCCTTGTGAACCTTTTTGTCCTGACTGGGAGTTTGTAGGCATTCTTCTCAGGTGAGTGCTGTCTGCCACTTCCAGCTACTATATTAGTTTCAGTTTCACTTGCAGTCATTGCCAGATATAGTCCTTACTTCCAGTGCTATTCTGACCTTTGAAGGAGATCGTTTGACGGTATTGCTGTGGAGCTCTTGTCTGGCGTGGACTGTCGTTATTGGGATCATCTTCTCTGCTCGTGACTGGATAAGTCTATCTCTGCTGGAGATTGTTTGTTTGTTGCTGTCTTCCCCTGTCTTCCCCTGTTGTTCTCCTAGACATGAGTGATGGTGACTAGTGCTCCCATCTGCCTTTCCCAGTCTAGTCTTCTAAGGGTGACTCAGGGTTTAGGCATCCTGCTCGCCGCACGGGTTCACACCCCGTCTAGGGTATCAGGGCAGGCAGGTGCCAGCTTAGGGTTTGTCAGGGGTGGCCGTTCTATTTCCCATCCGTAGATAAGGGTTCCCCTTCCCCTCCGTCTGGTGCGACACGACCGCTGCTGGGATAGCGGTCGTGACAATAGGTTTGCCATCAAAATTTTAAATAGATGTATCTTAGAACGTTTTTAAACATCCTATTCTCTAAATAAATACCATATTTTTCCTTTCATAAGACACACTCCCCCCCCCTAAAGTGGGGTGAGTCAGAGCACCTTATAAAGTGACTGTTAGCCCAGCGGGTTCTTTTTTCCCTCCTGCTGCCATGCGCCTTGCTGACAAGCGCAGGCAGTAGGTAGCTTAACTGTTGCATCTGTGCTCCATGGCAGAGTTTACTTCCTGCTGGAGACCTGTACTGTTGTTAGGGCTTGCATGGGTGTGTCTCTCCTCCTTTGTGAGGCATCACGTACACGCCCTCTGTCTCCCCAGCCTATGGCTGGATTGCAGGAAGTATTTAAAGGCACTTCCTACCACAGGAAGATGCCTGAGCAACTCATGGTCACTAGCTTGTCTAGTTCCTGGTGTGAAGGTGTTTTTGAAGTTCTGCTTTACAGTGTACCGGACCCTGCTTTGGAATTATGGGATTTTGCTTTTTCGCCGCCTGCCCCTGGATGGACTTCGTTTATGGACCTTGCTTGATCGCTGACCTTGGACTTCCTGACCATGTCCTTCCCTACGGTGCTTGCATCGGTATCTTTGACCCCCTGGTCAGCTACCACTGACTCGGAAACTGCTCTGGAGTGGCACCTGGCAACTACCCTAACGGCCCGAGCCTATCCTTACCATGAGAGGCTCTAGTGAAGACCAGATTGTTGCTTAGTCATGCCCCTCCAGAGTATAGCCAGTCAGTGGCGCAGTGGGTCCACACCTGCCTGCATAACAGCGAACCTGCCCAGAAACATGGCTGCAGTACGGGCAAGCTGAGTGAGGACCCGCAGGCGCCGCACCACACATAACAAGAGGCGGGGCCCGGCCCACTGTTAAAAAAGATGGCAGGCAGGCTGGCGGCACATTGCTGGCTGATAACCAAGAGCGCACCACCAGCAAGTGACACGGCGCCCTCTAGGAGAAGTGTGGGGCAGGTGGCAGCCATTGAAGCTGAATGCTGCCAGCTTGCATGTCTTGTCCACTGCAGTCGGGATCCCGCTTCAAGGCAGAGGAGGAGCGATTCTCCCTCTCCTCTCCAGTGCCCACCCTGCATGTTGAGCTGATGTTGGCAAGTGCCGGTGAACTGCTGCTCGGCTGCTTCAACCAATCGGCTCAGTCAGTCTCCCGCCCGGCCACTCGCCGCTCCCGTAGGATTAGAGGAAGAAGGAGGGAGGGAGTGTTACTGACCCTCTAATTCCCCAGCAGCAGTGCCTTGGGACTCCTAGACTGTCTAGACCTGAAGTTCCTGGGTAAGTGACATCCAGAATATGAAGGGGAGCTTAGGAGCCTAAATATTTTACAGGACTAAAATGGGCCATACCGTTTTTTTTCTTTAGAGATACAGGCTATTGTGCTGATATAATAAAGGTCTGCGAGCAAAATTTTAAATACATATAGATTAGAAAATTGTATATCTGTCTATTCTCTAAACAAATAAATGTAACAATTAAAACTGGAATAACGCTTTAAATGGATACTATGTGGTATTTTTCTGGCAGAAAGCCAGCATTCATGCTGAAAACCCGACAGTGAATTCTGCCAGAACAAAATACTGGAATACTATACGCAGATGTAAACTTAGCCTAACCTTTACTATAAAGATAATCTGATTCTTTTACACAAAACGATAATCAGGCCAATTATCAGGGATTATTGTATAAGAGCTCATTCCCGATAATTGGCCTATGTAAAAGGACAACAAAAATCATTGTTTCTGTGCAGCAGATCATGCTGTCTAATTAGTGATCCGCTGCCTAGAAACAATAATTTTCTATGAGGACAATCGATTATTGCATTGATCGCCTGCCCCTATACAGTGGAGGGGATCAGCTTTGTTGATGATCAGGCAAATATCAGGAATGTTTAGTTGGCTCCCAATAATTACCTGCAACCTTGGTCTGTTTAAAAGGACCTGTAGTGATCAGGGTGGCCAACTAGAATTTTTCTTTTTACTGGACAACTTATCCCAAAATCACAGACAGCCAACATTGTTTTTACAGACAAACTGGAAAACCATAATGAATGATAAAGATTATGAGTAATACACGTCTACAGCTCAATATACTGAGAATAACTCATTACCAGCATTTACTGTGAGCTGTAAAATGCTAATTACCACCAAAATAAGCTAGTCATGTACCAGCAGCCTCAAAAAAAAATCATGAACACAGGAAAAAAGTAATCTATTTTTACGGACTGTCCAGAAATTTCTGGACGGTTGACAACACTGGAAGATATATACAAGCTTTTTTTGTGATTCTACCTGCCAGATTTCAAGGCTGCTAATGCTTCTTCTCATCTTATCAGCAAGAGCACATTCAAAAAGGTGGAAATAGAAAGATCCCCCGCACTTTGGGAATGTTTTCATATACATACACATGTATACATCCATACACACATCGCACTTGCCAGCTCTCCCGGAATCTCTGTGAGACTCGTTAAAAAAGCAGAGACTCACCGGATTCCCGGAAGAGCTGGCAAATCTCCCAGGCTCTGCGTGGAGGACTGCTTTATCCCAGAAAACAGCCCTCCATGCACTTCAATGGTATGTAGCGCCAGGATGCTGCATCATAAAACGCAGCCCTGGCACCAAACATACATTAAGGAGGCATAGTGATGTGTTTAAGGGGTTATGGCACCATAAGATAGATATACACAAATAGATACAGTGGAGGAAATAATTATTTGACCCCTCACTGATTTTGTAAGTTTGTCCAATGACAAAGAAATGAAATGTCTCAGAACAGTATCATTTCAATGGTAGGTTTATTGTAACAGTGGCAGATAGCACATCAAAAGGAAAATCGAAAAAATAACTTTAAATAAAAGATAGCAACTGATTTGCATTTCATTGAGTGAAATAAGTATTTGAACCCTCTAACAAAAAAAGACTTAATACTTGGTGGAAAAACCCTTGTTTGCAAGCACAGAGGTCAAACGTTTCTTGTAATTGATGACCAAGTTTGCGCACATTTTAGGAGGAATGTTGGTCCACTCCTCTTTGCAGATCATCTCTAAATCCCTAAGGTTTCGAGGCTGTCTCTGTGCAACTCTGAGCTTGAGCTCCCTCCATAGGTTTTCGATTGGATTAAGGTCCGAGACTGACTAGGCCACTCCATGACCTTAATGTGCTTCTTCTTGAGCCACTCCTTTGTTGCCTTTGCTGTATGTTTTGGGTCATTGTCGTGCTGGAACACCCATCCACGACCCATTTTCAGTTTCCTGGCAGAGGGAAGGAGGTTGTCGCTCAGGATTTCACGATACATGGCTCCGCTCCATTTTCCCGTTAATGCGAATAAGTTGTCCTGTGCCCTTAGCAGAAAAACACCCCCAAAGCAAAATGTTTCCACCCCCATGCTTGACGGTGGGGACGGTGTTTTGGGGGTCATAGGCAGCATTTTTCTTCCTCCAAACACAGCGAGTTGAGTTAATGCCAAAGAGCTCTATTTTGGTCTCATCAGACCACAGCACCTTCTCCCAGTCACTCTCTGAATCATTCAGGTGTTCATTGGCAAACTTCAGACGGGCCTGCACATGTGCCTTCCTGAGCAGGGGGACCTTGCGAGCCCTGCAGGATTTTAATCCATTGCGGTGTAATGTGTTTCCAATGGTTTTCTTGGTGACTGTGGTCCCTGCTAATTTGAGGTCATTAACTAACTCCTCCCGTGTAGTTCTAGGATGCTTTTTCACCTTTCTCAGAACCATTGACACCCCACGAGGTGAGATCTTGCGTGGAGCCCCAGAGCGAGGTCGATTGATGGTCATTTGTGCTCCTTCCATTTTCGAACAATCGCACCAACAGTTGTCACCTTCTCTCCCAGCTTCTTGCTAATGGTTTTGTAGCCCATTCCAGCCTTGTGCAGGTCTACAATTTTGTCTCTGACATCCTTGGACAACTCTTTGGTCTTTCCCATGTTGGAGAGTTTGGAGTCTGCTTGATTGATTGATTCTGTGGACAGGTGTCTTTTATACAGGTGACTAGTTAAGACAGGTGTCCTTAATGAGGGTGACTAATTGAGTAGAAGTGTCTAACCACTCTGTGGGAGCCAGAACTCTTAATGGTTGGTAGGGGTTAAAATACTTATTTCACTCAATGAAATGCAAATCAGTTGCTATCTTTTATTTAAAGTTATTTTTTCGATTTTCCTTTTGATGTGCTATCTGCCACTGTTACAATAAACCTACCATTGAAATGATACTGTTCTGAGACTTTTCATTTCTTTGTCATTGGACAAACTTACAAAATCAGTGAGGGGTCAAATAATTATTTCCTCCACTGTAGATAGATAGATAGATAGATAGATACACGCAGACACATCTATATATGCACCTGTATACATACACAGCTGTACATCCATATTAACACTTATACACACAAACAGCCATTCTGTATATACATAGCCATGAAAGACATACTGTATATACAGTACTTATGATTGTTAGTGGCTGTAAATTGATGGTGGGGGGCATGCTGACGTTATCTGTTTAGGTGAGGGAGGGAGATCACAGAGATACTCACACCGGCCTCTGGACAGCCAGGGCCCAGACCTCTCACAATGTGGGCATTACTACTGTGAGGGGGCACAATGTGGGAAATACCACTGTGAGGGGGCACAATGTGGGCATTTCTACTGTGAGGGGGCACAAAGTGACAAAGTGGGAAATACTACTGTGAGGGGGCACAATGTGGCATTACTACTGTGAGGGGGCACAATGTGGGAAATACCACTGTGAGGGGGCACAATGTGAGCATTACTACTGTGAGGGGGCACAATGTGGGCATTACTACTGTGAGGGGGCAAAATGTGGGAAATACCAATGTGAATGCGCACAATGTGGGCCTAACAAATGAAAAGGGGACACAATGTGGACATAACGGGGGGCACAATTTGGTTATAACTACTAAAAAGGGGGTACAATGTAGGCATTACTACTGTGACGGGGCACAATGTGGGCATAACTACTGTTAGGGAGCACAATGTGGGCATAGCTACTGTGAGGGGGCACAATGTAGGTATTACTACTGTCTAGAGGCACAGTGTGGGCAGAACTACCATGAGGGGGAACAATGTAGATATAACTTCTGTGTGGGGGCACTAAGGGGACTAGGTGGGATTGGGTGTGTATAAATATGTTAAAGGCATGGCTTAGTATTATAACATTTGCCACCGCTATTGTCCCTCCTTGTCATTTTTAAAAGTTGGGAGGCATGCATTATGTAGTAAAGTTCAGGGCAATTCCGGATCCGAGCGGGACAAAGTCTGTCCCCATAGAAATGAATGGGTCCGCAATTCCGTTCCGCAAACAGAATTGCGGACGTGTGAATGGGGCATAAGGGTCCCTTATCACCGCCAGTTAGTTAGCTTCTTGTTAGGTAGTTAGCGCCCAGCCCACCGCACCGCAGTCACTGATTTTGGCAGAGATTTTTTCATCCACATTGACCGATGCGAATGAAAAAATCTGTGCCGTTCATTTTATTTTATTTTTTCAGTCCGGAGGCTGAACGGAAAAAAAAAATCTCATTACCCGTATGCTCAATATAAGGAGAATAGCAGAAACTCCTAATGCTGGCCATACGTGTAATCATTGCGGAGACCCTCAAATGCCAGAGCAGTACAAACACCTCACATGTGACCCATTTTAGAGAGAAGACACCCCAAGGTATTCCGTGAGGGGTATGGCGAGTTCATGTAAAATTTTATTTTTTGTCACAAGTTAGTGGACTATGAGACTTTGTATAAAAAAAAAAAAAAAAAATTCAATTTCCGCTAACTTGTGCCAAATTTTTTTTTTTCCGTGAACTCGCCATGCCCCTCACAGAATACTTTGGGGTGTCTTCTTTCCAAAATAGGGTCACATGTGGGGTATTTATACTGCCCTGGCATTTTAGGGGTCCTAAAGCGTGAGAATCCAAATGCGTAAAAATGCCCTGTGAAATCCTAAAGGTACTCATGGGAATTTGGGCCCCTTTGCGCATCTTGGCTGCAAATAAGTGGCACACGTGGTATCGCCGTACCCAGGAGAAGTAGGGCAATGAGTTTTGGGGTATATTTTTATATATACCCATACTTTGTGTGAGAAATATCGCTGTAAACGACAACTTTTAAAAAATGTTATATCAAGTTGTCAATTTACAGAGATATTTCTCTCACCCAACATGGGTATATGTAAAAATACACCCCAAAACACATTGCCCTACTTCTCCTGAGTACGACGATACTACATGAATGACACTTTTTTGCAGCCTGGGTGCGCAAAGGGGCCCAAATTCCAACGAGTACCTTTAGGTTTTACATGGCTGCTCACAATTTAGCCCCACCCAAAATGCCAAAACAGTACAAACACCCCACAAATGACCCCATTTTGGAAAGAAGACACCCCAAGGTATTCGCTGAGGGGCATAGTGAGTCCATGAAAAATGTAACTCTTTGTCAAAAGGTAGCGGAAAGGGAGACTTTGTAAAAAAAAACAATAAAAAATCAATTTCCGCTAACTTGTGCCAAAAAAAAAATCTTCTATGAACTCGCCATGCCCTTCACGGAATACCTTGGGGTGTCTTCTTTCCAAAATGGGGTCACATGTGGGGTATTTATACTACCCTGGCATTTTAGGGGCCCTAAAGCGTGAGAAGAAAAATGCGTAAAAATGCGCTCCTAAAAGGTACTCATTGGAATTTGGGCCCCTTTGCGCATCTTGGCTGCAAAAAAGTGTCACTCATGTGGTATCGCCGTACTCAGGAGAAGTAGGGAAATGTGTTTTGGGGTGTATTTTTACATATACCCATGCTGGATGAGAGAAATATCTCTGTAAATTGACAACTTTGTATATATTTTTTTTAAAAGTTTTTTTAGTTTATTTTTTTTTTCCTCAGAAAGTGTCATTTTCCGCTAACTTGTGAAAAAAAATGAAATGATACATGAACTCACCATGCCCCTCGAATACTTTGGGGTGTCTTCTTTCTAAAATTGTGTAATTTGGGGGGTATTTATACTATCCTGGCATTCTAGCACCTGAAGAAACATGACAGGTGCTCAGAAAGTCAGAGCTGCTTCAAAATGCGGAAATTCACTTTTTTGCACCATAGTTGGTAAACGCTCTAACTTTTACCCAAACCAATAAATATACACTTATTGGATTTTTTTTTATCAAAGACATGTAGAAAAATACATTTTGTGAAGAATTTATATAGAAATGTATTTTTTTTTTAAATTTTACAACAGAAAGTGAAAAATGTCATTTTTTTGCAAAAATTTTGGTCATTTTTGATTAATAGCAAAAAAAGTAAAAATGTCAGCAGCAATGAAATACCACCAAATGAAAGCGCTATTAGTGAGAAGAAAATGAGGTAAAATTCATTTGGGTTGTAAGTTGTATGACCGAGCAATAAACGGTGAAAGTAGTGTAGTGCAGAATTGTAAAAAGTGGCCTGGTCATTAAGGGTGTTTAAGCTAGGGGGGCTGAGGTGGTTAAAATACTTTGTGAAGGTAGCTGTAATTTTGTAATGTATTTCTTTTAACCAGATTGGTCCTAGCTTCCGTTCGGGAAGAGCTGTGGCAGAGAAAAGAGAAACGCACCATGGGTTTGGGTGGCTACAGTAACGAGAGGCGCTGCATACAGGATGGAAACAATCCAGAGCGATTTTTTTTACATGGTGAAAACAGGTCAGAAGAGTCCAAATTGAAAAAAAAGCATGGGGAAGATATACATGAGTTTATAGCAACTGCATGAGTATATGTTCCAATGCAAGTGTTAATGTCACTGTATTCTGTGCACTGTGTGTCCCCACAGGCTGCATATGGAGAGATCTTAGGTTCCTAGCTACTGTTGCAGGGCTGGCACTACCTCTTTCTCTCTAGGAGGAAGTGAGTCAGTCTAGTGTGAGCTGCGGATGTGTGTGCAGCAAAGACCAGAGTTTAACAGGGAATACTTCAACCCTGTGGATTATAAGCAGCAATGTGACAGCATACGTGCCAGCCCTTGAGAGAAAGAAGCTATTGGATCCAGCAGAAGGTATAGTAGCCACATACAGAGAAGTGAAAAGCATTTGTCAGAAAAAGGTAACATATCTACGTTGTGGCTACAGACTTCTCTGCATACTAGTAGGAGCAAAAAGATTCAGGCTCCACATCATATCAAAAGGACAGAAAGGGCCCTCTGTATTACAAGGAGGATAGTGCAAACATACCATATAGTGAGAGTCAAAGAGGTCATTTGCACCCTTTAGACCAAGAAAAGAGAGATTGTACAGCCAAACTGAAGAGAGAGAGAGAGACCAGCTTCCCATACACAGCCTTGGGAATTGCATATGCCAACTGTAAAGACTAAGCTTAGGCTAGCTGAACACTAGCAGTGGCTATCCGGCAGGCTGTTACAGCAGGGGACAGTCTGCCAGATTACTTTGGGCGGAAGTTTTTAATCTGGCCGCATTATTGCAAATATGCCAAGAATCGGCCGGAAGAAAGCGCAGCAGTTTCTTTCGGCCAATTCTCAGCATATTCGCTAGAATGCAGCCGGATCTCCACCGGTCCTCATTATAGTCTTTTCCTAAAATTAGGAAAATTGGCTTCTACCTCACTGGATTGTTTTGCCTTCCTCTGGATCAACTTGCAGCATAACAGGCTGAACTGGATGGACAGATGTCTTTTTTCTAAATGATGCTAGAAATCCACGGCAGCTCTAAGCTGTAGTAAATTCCTGTTTAGGCACACAGACTGCCGGAGGATACGCTTCATTTTTGATGAGGTGGGTGCCTCATCATAAATTAGATATTTCCTCCAGCAGCGCAAGGAGTATCAAGACCAGCTCAGAAAGCACCAGTCTTGATAAATCTTCTCCAGTGGGTTGTAGGGCTAGCTCAGCTGAATTTTATGATACCGTTCACTTAGCGATTTTTTGCTACATTCTGGAAAACATCATTTAAATCCATATGCAAATGAGAAGTTAAGTGCACCAAATGCGGGCCAAAGCCACTGTGTGCACCCTTGCTCCTCCTACTTCCTCTGCCAATTCCTCCCCCTCCTTATTGATTGACAGGACCAGACAAGATGACTATGCAGAAACCTGGATTACAAGTACTTTTTCCCCAGAATGAAGCAATGGATCACTTAGTGAACGATACTACATTCAGCTGAGCTAGCCCTACAAGACATTGGAGGTCATTTATCAAAGCCTGGCATTTTACGCCAGTCTTTCATAGTCTCTTCGCTGCTGGAGGATGCCTCGCCATAAATTAGGTGCATCCTCCTGCAGTCCGTGCACTTAGATTGAAAGTAGTTTTCAATTGTCACACCTCTTTCAAGACGTAAATGGTAGTGAATTTTCTGGGACCGATGGTCCAGCCCCCGCCATGCCCCCACCGCTCCACAGTTGTGGGGACGGTCTAAAGATGCCATATACGACAAAATTTGTTGCACAGGTGTTTAAAAAGTCGCAAAACGGGCTCTTGAAGGTGTAAAGACTCTTAATAAATGACCCCCATTGTAATTGTGAATTTCCAAGTGATAGCGTCCCTTTAAACTGTGAGAAGCTGTAGGAAGTTGAGATAGAGTTTTATTGGAAATTAGAGCCATACATAAGCATCATAAAGAGTCCTCCAATGCTCTCTTTTCAACCCTGACACCTACACAGACCTAGTAAACACCTCCAAAACCAAGAAAGGTCTCAGCCTCTACCTTCACCTTTGGAGTGACAGTGGCACTGGCCACCCCGCAAACAGAGGATGTGTCAGCAACGCCACCACGTCCGTCACCCTTAACAAGCAGCACCACAATGTCCCATGGCAGGGTTCAGCTATCCATCTTCCAAACAATGGAGCGAAAGAGGAAGTATCCCCCTACCCACCCGCGATCCCTGGCCCTGAATGCCAGCATTTCAAAATTCCTGGCCTTTAAAATGCTGTCGTTCCGCCTGGTGGAGACAGAGACTTTTAAAAACCTTATGGCGATGGCTGTCCCACAGTACGTCGTTCCCAGCCGCCACTACTATTCTAGGCGAGCCATCTCTTACCTGCACAAACAAGTGGGGGACAAAATCAGGTGTGCACTGCGCAACGCTATCTGTGGCAACGTCCACATAACTACAGATACGTGGACCAGTAAGAACGGGCAGGGACGTTATATCTCCCTAACAGCTCACTGGGTAAATGTAGTGGAAGCTGGCCCTGAGGCGTGTCAGGATCCGGACTGGTAGCAGGAGGCGGTAGTGGAAGTGGATCCTCTGTGTCAGTGAGGGATAGGCGTGGACCGTACCGGGGGACCGGTTCTAAGTTGCTACTGGTTTTCACCAGAGCCCGCCGCAAAGCGGGATGGTCTTGCTGCGGCGGTAGCAACCAGGTCGTGTCCTCCGATAGCGGCGCAAGCTCACTGACTGCTGAGACAGGCGTAGTACAGAGGGAATAGGCAGAGGCGTAGTCGGACGAAGCAAAAGGTCAGGACAGGCGGCACAGGTTCAGAGGCGGTGGTCGTAGCAACGGGTATGGCAACAGGCAAAGGGTACACAGAAGAAGCTTTCTCTAAGGCACAGAGGCAACAAAGATCCGGTAGGAGACTGTGGAAGGGGATGGTACTTATAGGCAGTGCACAGGTGAAGCCTAATTAAGGCCAAACAGTACTGCCTCTCACAAAGCTTAACCCTTGATAAACCAGTTTGGACCAGGCACAAATCACCTGTGCACTGGTCCTTTAGATCTAAGAGTCCCGGTGCGTGTGCGCCCTAGAGAGCGGGGACGCACACGCCGAGACGCTGGAGCGCTGCCTGGGGACACACGCTGTGGCGCTCCGAGGCCAGCAGAGGGCCCGGAGCGCTCAGCGTAACAGTACCCCCCTTTGGTCTCCCCTCTTTTTGGGACCCAAGAACTTAAGGATGAGGCTGCGGTCCAGGATGTTCTCCTCCGGCTCCCAGGATCTCTCCTCAGGACCGCAGCCCTCCCAGTCCACCAGAAAATATCTTCTCCCTTGACCAATTTTGAGGCCAATATCTCCTTAACGGAGAAGACATCCGAGGTACCGGATACCGGCGTGGGAGGGAGACTCTTGGGGAAAAACGATTAAAGACCGCAGGCTTGAGGAGGGAGACATGGAAGCAGTTGGGAATTCTAAGGGAGGAAGGGAGATGGAGTTGGTAACACACAGGGTTGATCCTCTTCTTGACCTTGTAGGGTCCCAAGTAACGAGGACCAAGCTTGTAACTAGGAACCCTGAAGCGGATGTACCTGGAGGAGAGCCAAACTCTGTCCCCAGGCACCAGGACAGGAGGAGGCCGGCGTTTCTTGTCCGCTTGGACTTTCATGCGGGATGAGGCCTGCATGAGGGACAGGCGCGTCTCGCGCCAGATGGCAGAAAAGTCTTGCACAAGGTCGTCCACTGCAGGTACACCGGAGGAGGAGGATAACGGCAGAGGAGGCAGAGGATGACGACCATAAACCACGAAGAAGGGAGACTTATTGGTGGCGGAAGAGTCTTTGTGGTTATAGGAAAACTCCGCCCATGGGAGAAGGTCGACCCAATCGTCTTGACGGGAGGAAACGAAGTGGCGAAGGTAGTCGCCCAAAATTTGATTAACTCGCTCCACTTGTCCGTTGGTTTGGGGGTGGTATGAAGAAGAGAAGTCCAGCTTGATTTTAAGTCGTCCACAAAGAGCTCTCAGAATTTGGACACAAACTGGACCCCTCTATCGGAGACAATATGTGAAGGCAGGCCGTGTAACCGGAAAGATGTGCCGGAGGAAATGCTTGGCCAACTGAGGCGCAGAAGGTAAGGCTGGCAACGGGATGAAGTGCGCCATCTTCGAGAAGCGATCCACGACTGACCCAAATTACAGTTTTCCCGTGAGACAGTGGTAGGTCCGTAACGAAGTCCATAGCGATATGGGACCAAGGAGTCTCTGGTATGGGAAGTGGCTGGAGAAATCCGGCGGGTCTTTGGCGAGGGTTTTGTCTCTGGCACATACAGAACAGGACTGCACAAATTCAGTGATGTCCCTCTCCAAGGATGGCCACCAATATCTCCTGGAGATAAGCTGTACAGTCTTTCGGACACCAGGATGCCCTGCGAGAAGAGAAGAATGCCCCCACTTAAGAACTTTTAAGCGAAGGCGAGGAGAAACATAGGTCTTTCCGGGAGGGAGGTTCCGCAAATCTACAGGTGCCACGGTGACCAGACATTCAGGAGGCACAATGTGCTGAGGCTTGACTTCCACTCCTGTGACATCGGAAGAACGAGAGAGGGCATCGGCCCTGAAGTTCTTGCTCGCTGGACGAAAGTGGATCCGGAAGTTAAATCTGGCAAAGAATAGAGACCAGCGAGCCTGGCGGGGATTTAGTCTCTGAGCAGACTGGAGGTATGATAAATTTTTATGATCCGTGTAGATGTTCACGGGATGTGCCGATCCTTCTAGCAAGTGCCGCCATTCTTCCAATGCCAGCTTGATGGCGAGTAATTCTCCATCCCCAATAGAATAATTTCTTTCAGCGGGAGAGAAAGTTTTAGAGAAAAACCCGCAAGTAACCAACTTGCCTCTCGGAGATCTTTGCATGAGCAAAGCACCAGCACCGGCGGAGGAGGCGTCTACTTCCAGGCAGAAAGGCTTGGTAGAATCCGGTCTGGACAGAGCTGGAGCGGTGGCAAAGGCAGACTTGAGAGCGGTGAAGGCCTGTTCGGCCTGAGGAGGCCAAGATTTCGGGTTAGCCCCTTCTTGGTTAGGGCCACAATAGGTGCCACAAGGGTGGAGTAATGCGGGATGAACTGCCTATAATAGTTTGCGAATCCGAGGAATCGCTGGATAGCCTTAAGGCCAGAAGGACGAGGCCAGTCCAAGATGGCAGACAGCTTGGCAGGATCCATTTGTAGTCCCTTGGCGGAGATGATGTAACCCAGGAAGGGAAGACTGGTACGGTCGAACAAGCACTTTTCAAATTTAGCGTAGGCGGTTCTTCCTGAGACGGGAGAGTACTAAGCGGACATGAGCACGGTGTTGATCCAAGTTAGAAGAGAAGATGAGGATGTCATCCAAATAGACCAGGACACAGGTATAGAGCAGGTCTCGGAAGATGTCATTAACGAACTCCTGGAAGACCGCTGGAGCATTACAGAGTCCGAAAGGCATGACTAAGTACTCAAAATGCCCGTCACGGGTATTAAAAGCTGTCTTCCATTCATCACCCTCTCGGATGCGAATAAGATTATAGGCCCCTCTGAGATCTAACTTGGTAAAGTACTTGGCGCCTTGTAAGCGGTCAAAGAGTTCGAAATCAGGGAAGAGGGTAACGGTTCTTTACAGTAATGCTGTTGAGACCCCGAAAGTCTATGCAAGGCCTAAGGGTACCGTCCTTTTTGCAACAAAGAAGAATCCTGCTCCGGCAGGAGAAGAGGATTTCCTGATAAACCCTCTCTGCAGGTTCTCCTGGATATATTCCGACATGGCTAAAGTCTCTGGCGGAGAGAGCGGATAGATGCTTCCCTAGGCGGCGTAGTGCCAGGTTGCAAATCAATGGGACAGTCATATGGCCTATGTGGAGGCAACACTTCCGCTTGTTTCTTGCAAAAGACGTCAGAAAAATCCGCATATGGTTCAGGCAGACCGGGAAGAGGGAAATGACAGGTGCAGACTTGGCTCGTACCGGCTTGAGACATCTGCCAAAACAAGCCGGACCCCAGCTACGAACCTCTCCGGTGGTCCAGTCCAGAGCGGGACAATGGCGCTGGAGCCAGGGCAGACCCAAGAGGAGTTCTGAGGTGCAATGGGGTAACACAAAGAACTCCGATCGCTCGGAATGCAGGACTCCAATGTCCATCTGGAGGGGCTCTGTACGGAACTGCACCATGCCGTCGAGTCTCTCTCCATTAACAGTGGAGATGAAGATGGACTTCTGCAAACGAACCACAGGGATGTTATACTTGTTCAGCGAGGCGTCGATGAAGTTACCGGCAGAACCGGAATCCAGAAAAGCAGTGGCAGCAAAGGAGGTCTTGGCGGGTGCGGAAATCCGCACGGGTACAGTAATGCGTGGAGAGGAGATATTCACACCTAGCAACGCCTCTCCCACGTTGACTAGGTGCGGGCGTTTCCCTGACGCGGAGGTCGGAGAGGACAGTTTTTCAGAAAGTGCTCTGTACTGGCACAGTACAAACAGAGGTTCTCGTCTCTACGGCGGTTCCTTTCTTGCGTGGTCAGGCGTGACCGATCCACCTGCATGGCTTCCTCGGCGGGAGGGCCAGCAGAGGATTGCGGTGGATGCAGGAAAATAGGAGCCAGACGAGGACAACGTCTGGGGCGAGCACTACCCTTTTCCTGGAACAGTTCCTCTCGTCGCTCAGCAAAGCGCAGGTCAATCCTGGTGGCCAAATGGATGAGATCACTCAGGTTGGTGGGGACTTCTCGTGCGGCCAGGACATCCTTTATGGCGCTGGACAAGCCTTTCTTAAAGGTAGCACAGAGCGCCTCGTTATTCCAGGAGAGTTCTGAAGCAAGGGTGCGGAAGCGGATAGCATAGTCTCCGACAGAAGAACTCCCCTGGGACAAGTTCAATAACGCAGTCTCTGCAGAGGCAGCCCGGGCTGGCTCCTCAAAGACACTCCGAATTCCAGAAAGAAACTCTGGACACTTGCAGTGGCAGGGTCGTTGCGGTCCCAAAGCGGAGTAGCCCAGGCCAGGGCCTTCCCAGAAAGCAGGCTAACGACAAATGCCACCTTGGCTCGCTCCGAGGGGAACAGGTCAGCCGACATCTCCAGGTGAAGGGAGCATTGGGATAAGAATCCGCGGCACAACTTGGGATCTCCATCGTACTTGGCCGGCATGGACAGACGGACTCTAGAAGTGGCGGCGGCCACAGGCTGCGGTGATGAAGCTGGTGCAGACGGAGGAAGCGGCTGCTGCCGTGCAGAAAGAAGCTGCTGGAGCATGGCGGACAACTGCGCCAGCTGTTGACCTTGCTGGGCGACAACTGTAGTAAGGTCCTCGACACTAGGCAGAGGCACCTCAGCGGGATCCATGGCCGGATCTTACTGTCAGGATCCGGACTGGTAGCAGGAGGCGGTAGTGGAAGTGGATCCTCTGTGTCAGTGAGGGATAGGCGTGGACCGTACCGGGGACCGGTTCTAAGTTGCTACTGGTTTTCACCAGAGCCCGCCGCAAAGCGGGATGGTCTTGCTGCGGCGGTAGCAACCAGGTCGTGTCCTCCGATAGCGGCGCAAGCTCACTGACTGCTGAGACAGGCGTAGTACAGAGGGAATAGGCAGAGGCGTAGTCGGACGAAGCAAAAGGTCAGGACAGGCGGCACAGGTTCAGAGGCGGTGGTCGTAGCAACGGGTATGGCAACAGGCAAAGGGTACACAGAAGAAGCTTTCTCTAAGGCACAGAGGCAACAAAGATCCGGCAGGAGACTGTGGAAGGGGATGGTACTTATAGGCAGTGCACAGGTGAAGCCTAATTAAGGCCAAACAGTACTGCCTCTCACAAAGCTTAACCCTTGATAAACCAGTTTGGACCAGGCACAAATCACCTGTGCACTGGTCCTTTAGATCTAAGAGTCCCGGTGCGTGTGCGCCCTAGAGAGCGGGGACGCACACGCCGAGACGCTGGAGCGCTGCCTGGGGACACACGCTGTGAGCGCTCCGAGGCCAGCAGAGGGCCCGGAGCGCTCAGCGTAACAAGGCGGATAGCTGTTTAGCGCATATCATTCCGCCACCAAGGATTGCAGGGCATTTCTCTTTGCCTCCTGTTGCCTCCTCCTCCTCTTCCTCCTCTAACACCTCCTCATCCGCTCAGCGTAACACCTTCACCACCAACTTCAGCACAGCCAGGGGAAAACGACAGCAGGAAGTTTTGAAACTCATCTGTTTGGGGGACCAACCGCGCAGGAGCTGTGGATGGGCATGGAACAACAGACTGATGAGTGATTGGTGCCACTGAGCCTCAAGCCCGGCCTGGTCGTGTGCGATAATGGGCGAAATCTTGTAGCAGCTCTGGGCCTAGCCTGTTTGACGCACATCCCTTGCCTAGCGCATGTGCTGAATTTGGTGGTGCAGAAATTCGTGAAAAACTACCCCGATATGTCAGAGCTGCTGCATAAAGTGGGGCCGTCTGTGCGCGCTTTCGGCATTCTCACCCTGCTGCTGCTCGCCTGTCTGCTCTGCAGAGTAATTTCGGCCTTCCCGCTCACCGCCTCATATGTGACGTCCCCACAAGGTGGAACTCCACCTTGCACATGCTAGAGAGACTGTGCGAGTAGCAGTAGGTGATAGTGGAGTTTCAGTTGCAGCACGCATTTGTCAGTCGCTCTGCGGAACAGTTCCACTTCACTGCCACTGAGTGGATCTCCATGCGAGACCTGTGTGCCTTGTTGCGCTGTTTCGACTACTCCACCAACATGGCCAGTGCCGATGACAGCATTCTCAGCATTACTATCCCACTTCTATGTCTCCTTGAAAAAACGCTTCGGGCGATGATGGAAGAGGATGGAAGAGGAGGAGAAAGAGGGATCATTTCCACGGTTATCATTCACAAGTGACTCAGATGGTGGGTTCCTGCACCAACATAGGCCAGGTAGACAATTGTCCAGCCAGGGCATAGTTCTGGAGGATGAGGAGGAGGAACCGTGTTCACAGAAGGGTGGCACCCAAAGCAGCTCATGGGCATCACTTGTGCGTGGCTGGGGGGATACAGAGGACCCAGACGATACACCTCCCACAGAGTACAGCTTGTCCTTGCCTCTGGGCAGCCTGGCACACATGAGCGACTACATGCTGCAGCAACGATCGCAGAGTTCCTCACATTCTAACTTGTGCTGATTACTGGGTGGCCACCCTGCAGGATCCCCGTTGCATGGACAATGTGCCGTCCTTAATTCCCTCACTGGAGCGTGATTGGAACATGCGCGACTACAAGCGCACGCTGGTAGACCTGCTGCTGATGGCATTCCCACCTGACATCGGGGGCTCAGTGGAAGCACAAGGCGAAGGCAGAGGAGGAGGAAGAGGTCGCCAATGCAGCCGGGGCACTGCCAGCACCTCAGAAGGCAGGGTTAGCATGGCCAAAATGTGGAAAAGCTTTGTCACCACGCCACAACAACCAGCACCACCAGCTGATATGGAACGTCTTAGCAGAAGGCAGCATTTCAGCAACATGGTGGAGCAGTATGTGTGCACACGACTACACATACTGACTGATGGGTCTGCCCCATTCAACTTCTGGGTCTCCAAATTGGGCACATGGCCTGAGCTTGCCCTTTACGCCTTGGAGGTGCTGGCCTGCCCTGCAGCCAGTGTATTGTCTGAACATGTATTTAGCATGGCAGGGGGGTTATCACAGACAAGCGCAGCCGCCTGTCCACAGCCAATGTGGACAAGCTCACGTTAATTAAAATGAACCAAGCATGGATCCCGCAGAACAGGACTTGTCCGTACCTTGTGCAGAATAGACATGTATACCGACCTCACACAGCCATTGTTATACTCCAGCTCACTTTCTCTTTGGTTTATTGTATATATTCCACAATGTTTTGTGGTCTACCCAAATTAAATAAAAAATAAATAAAAAAAAGTGTTGGCTAACTTCTCCTCCTCTACCGCCGCTTAAACCTACACCACCACGTCCACTTACATCGCCATGTCTACCGTCTCCTCAACCTCCTACTCCATATGGACCTCCTCCTCCTAGTTTAAGATTATTATTATTATTTTAAATTATTATTTTTTTTAAGTAATTTCCCTATCCACATTTGTTTGCAGGGCACTTGTCATGCTCTTCCCACATTTAGCTGCCTTTTGCAGCCCTCTAGCACTTTCCATGACTCTTTTAGAGCCATTTTAGTGCCCCAAAGTTCGGGTCCCCATTGACTTCAATGGGATTCGGGGTCAAGTTCTGGTCAAGTTCGTGTCCCAAACTCGAACTTTGCGACAAAGTTCGGCCGAACCCAGCGAAGCCGAACTTCCAGGTGTTCGCTCAACTCTGAAAATGTGTAGTCTGTAGAAAGGCGCGTAGACCTACCGAAGAACAAAGAATGGCAGATTTACTGGCAGATCATGTAAACCCATCACCACCATTTCTTTATAGCAGAATGGATTGTTTTGGCCCATTCATCACCAAACAGAACCGCAAGGAGTACAAGAGATATGGACTAATATTTACATGTCTAAGTTTCAGAACGATTCTCCTAGAAATATTAGAAGGTATGTCAACTGATGCATTTATCAACGCCTTAAGATGTTTCATAGCAATTAGAGGTACTGTCAGGGAGCTTAGATCTGAACAAGGATGTAATTTTGTCGGCGCAAAGAATAAATTGAAGAAAGCTTGATAAAGAAAAGGTAACTGAGTATTTGTTAGAGAAACAGTGTGATTTTCACATGAATGCTACAAATGCAAGCCATACAGGAGGAGTTTGGGAGAGACAAATCAGAACTGTAAGAAATTTGTTAAGTTCAGTTTTGAAAAAGAACGCCGGAAGAATAGATAATGCTTTACTTAGGACCCCTTTCTATGACGTAATGTCTATTTCTAACAGCCGTCCATTTACAGTTGATAACAACAACGACCCAACAAGTTTGGACCCTTTAACTCCCAACCATCTACTTCACCGTAAGTCTGATTATTTATAGCCACCGTCTGACAAGTTAACCAAAGAAAATTTATATGCTGAAAGGATATGTCAAAGAGTTCAATATCTATCAGAACAGTTTTGGAATAGATGGAGGAAAGAGTACTTAGCCAATCTGATGCTAAGAAGTAAATGGCAAACAACCAGAATAAGTGTCCAAGTTGGTTAGTAAAAGAAGAAGATTTACCTAGAAGTCAATGGAAATTGGGCAAAGTTCTAGAAGTTCAAAAGCATGAAGACAGACTAGTAAGAAGAGTGTTGCTACAAATAGGAGACTCAAAACTTGACAAAAAAGGAAAACGTCTCACTACTCCAATCAAGTTGGAACGTCCTATACAGAAGTTAGTTGTTCTGCTTGAGTGATAAAAGACACTTGGAAAGTTGAGAACCTGAGGAAAAATTCCCCAAATTCATGTTTAAGTCCTATCATTAACATAGAATTATAGGCAATTTTGGTGGCAGTGTAGTTGGCCAACTAAGACCAGTCCTAGGTTGCCAGTATGACTTACATGTTTATACAGTAAACTAGACTTGCCAACAAATTTAATACAGTTCCTATGTTTATATATTAGAGACAGAAAGAGGGTTATTTACAGCGACTTCATGTTTCTGGATGTCATATAACAGTTATATATTGTGTTTACAGAAGCAGAAAAGATAATATGCCTTTAAAGGATAACTGTCACATTTAGACCCAAATTTCAATGTTCATATATGTAGTTACCAATAACATGATATTCCAGAATCAATAACTATTAGACTTACTCGCCCCATATTTCATAAGATCCAGCCCTTAGCAACCAGTCTGCACAAAACTGCAATTTCCTTATTCAGTTAAGATGGCTGCTGCTGCCCTCACCCTGAGGCTAATCCCGCCTGCCCTCACTACCCACAATGCATTGAGCTCCTCGTGCACTAGTTTCTGCACCTCAACCAATAGGTGCTCTCCACACTGAAACACGCCCCCCTCCTGCTATCACATACACAAGTGGTAGAACTGTGTGAACATTCTCTGTTGCGTGGACAAAGAAAACTAATGGTAAACTAGTCTTTATAATATAATAGCACTGCCTTACACTATATATATTCTGTCATGGGGCCACATCTGTGCTGTATCACTGCTGTGATAGGGGGACATACATGGGCTGCAGAATTGCTGTCATGGGGCCACATCTGTGCTGTATCACTGCTGTGATAGGGAGACATACATGGGCGGCAGAATTACTGTCATGGGGCCACATCTGTGCTGTATCACTGCTGTGATAGGGGGACATACACGGGCTGCAGAATTACTGTCATGGGGCCACATCTGTGCTGTATCACTGCTGTGATAGGGGGACATACATGGGCTGCAGAATTACTGTCATGGGGCCACATCTGTGCTGTATCACTGCTGTGATAGGGGGACATACACGGGCTGCAGAATTACTGTCATGGGGTCACATCTGTGCTGTATCACTGCTGTGATAGGGGGACATACATGGGCGGCAGAATTACTGTCATGGGGACACATCGAGGGTTAACAGCCAAACAAAACTCTATATTTATTGCCCTGATTCTACGGTTTACAGGAACACCCCACATGTGGTCGTAAACTGATGTAAGGACAGGCGGCAAGGCACAGAAGGAAAGGAGCGCCATTTTTTAGAAGGCAGATTTTGCTGGACTGGTTTTTAGATGCCGTGTCCCATTTGAAGCCCCCTGATGCACCTTTACAGTAGAAACTCACAAAAATTTACCCCATTTTGGAAACTAGGGGATAAGGTGCCAGTTTTATTGGTACTATTTTGGGGTAAATATGATTTTTAATTGCTCTATATTACATTTTTTGTGAGGCAAGGTAACCAAAAAAGGGCTGTTTTGGCACTGTTTTTATTTTTTACAAGATTCATCTGACAGGGTAGATCATGTGTTATTTTTATAGAACAGATCGTTACGGATGTGGCAATACCCAATATGTATACTTTTTCTTATTTATTTAAGTTTTACACAATAATAGCATTTTTTAAACAAAAAAATGATGTTTTAGTGTCTCCATATTCTGAGAGCTATAGCTTTTTTATTTTTTGACTGATTGTTTTAGTTATGGTCTCATATTTTGCAGGATGAGGTGTCGGTTTGATTGGTACTATATTGGGGGGGCATACGCCTTTTTGATCGCTTGGTGTTACAATTTTTGTGATGCAAGTTCACAAAAATGGCTTTTTTTGGCACTGTTTTTATTTTTATTTTTTCACGGTGTTCAGCTGAGGGGTTAGATGATGTGATATTTTTATAGAGCAGGCCCTCACGGACGCGGGATACCCAATATGTATCCTTTTTTATTTATTTAGGTTTTACACAATCATTTTTAAACAAAAAAATCATGTTTTAGTGTCTCCATAGTCTGAGAGCCATCGTTTTTCAGTTTTTAAGCGATTGTCTTAGGTTGGGTATCACTTTTGCGGGATGAGGTGACGGTTAGATTGGTACTATTTTTGGGGTCATATGACTTTTTGATCGCTTGCTATGACACTTTTTGTGATGTAAGGTGACAAAAAATGGCTTTTTGACAAAGTTTTTATTATTATTTTTTACAGTGTTCACTTGAGGGGTTAGGTTATGTGGTATTTTTATAGAGCAGGTCCTTACGGACGTGGCGATACATAATATGTCTACTTTTTAAAAAAAAATTACATTTAACACGAAAAAGCATTTTTAAAACAAAAGAAATCATGTTTTAGTCTCAGAGCCATAGTTTTTTAATTTTTAGGGCGATTGTTTTTGGTAGGGGCTCATTTTTTGCAGGATGAGGTGACGTTTTATTGGTACTATTTTGGGCGGCGTACGCCTTTTGATCGCTTTGTGTTCGAATTTTTGTCATAAGGTGACAAAAATGGCTTTTTTACATGGTTTTTATTTTTTATTTTTACGGTGTTCACCTAAGGGGTTAGGTCATGTGATATTTTTATAGAGCTGTTTTTTACGGACGTGGCGATACCAATTATGTATATTTTTTTATTTTTATGACAAACAGATTTGAAAAAGACCATTTTTATTTTATTCTCATTTAAATTTTTATTTATTTATTTTTTAACTTTTTTTTTTTTTTTTAACTTATCAAGACCCATCTGGATTCTGAAGATCCAGTGGGCCTGATCACTGTACAGTGCATTGCAATAGTCATCTATTGCAATGCACTGTATAGTCAGTGCTACATTTACACTAAGGCTGATGAGACCCTCAGGGTCTCATCAGCCTTAGATAACTTAGCAACCAGGACGCCTTTGTAAGGCGTCTGGTTGCCATGACAACGATCGCACCGCTGCTATCGCACCAGCAGCGGATCGCAGGGAGCTCTCTCCCTCTTAACCCCATGGATGCCGCGGGCGGCTGCTGACCGCGGCATCTATGGGGTTAAATGCCCCAGATCGGTGCCAGCACTGATCTGGGGCATAGCAGCAGAGTGTTAGCTGTGTGTTACAGCTAACACTCGCTGCAGATTACACACGGCAGCAGAGGAGGATTGGAGCAGAAGGGGGAGGGAGGGGAGCCACGTGGTGGAGGAGGAGGAGGAGGGAGGAATCTCCATAGTGGAGCGATCGCAGCAGCAGCGCGATAGAAGAGAGAGGGAGCTCCATCCCTCTTAACCCCATGGATGCCGCGGGCGGCTGCTGACCACAGCATCTATGGGGTTAAACGCCCCAGATCGGTGTCAGCACCGATCTGGGGTGTAGCAGCAGAGTGTTTGCTGTAAGTCACAGCTAACACTCGCTGATGAATACAGCCGGCAGCAGGAGGAGCGGAGCAGAGGGGGGAACAACCAGGAGGAGGAACGGAGGGGCAGCGGGTGACATATGGAGGCATATGGGGGCAATGATGGCCGCATGTGGGGGGCAGTGGGGGCATTTATTTATAAAAAGGCACTGGGGGCACGGCAGCAGACTGGGGCACTAACGCGATTTCAGACTGCAGTCTCCAGAGTGGAGATCGCAGCCTGAAACCGGCATAATAGAGAGCTCTCACTTCCGGGAGCGCGCACGTACAAGTTACTGTGCGTCTCCCGTCCTCCAGGAGATAGACGGACCTCACATAGCAACCTGTTTTTAGGCTAAGGTAAAAATAGGCGCTGAGGGGGGCAAAATGAGAGTTTTATAGGGGTTCAGGGATAATAATAAAAAAATGAAGATGGCCACTAATGTCATGAAGATGGTCTCTATTAAGATATTGAAAAAAAAAAAATGTGACAGTTATCCTTTAAGATTCAGTAAATTAATGTAAGGTAAGCTCAATGACACAGCAGAATTAATAACAGAAAGCATAGAGTTAAACTGTTGTTACTGCACAGGAATCTTAACCAATCACAGCCAACCTCACACTCAGTATGTGTGGGAAATCCCCTAGCAGAATCTTCTGGAGTCAGTATAGACCAGAGAAGAGGAGCTGAACACACGCATCCAACGAGAGCTGTGTTTTATGGGAACAAGAGGCCAAATAGGTATTTAGAACAGTTATATATGGTTCATATTGTTAATACTGTGATCAGAACTATATACTGAGACCAGTTGTATATGTTTGTTTATAGTTCCACCAAACTGCGACCAAACTACGCACAAACTGCGCAAACTGAGCAAATTAAACTATTGGTTAAACCTCAGATATACCTCTCAGAGTGATTATAAAGTGCTTAAATAACTTAGAGTGAAAGTACAGATACTGAAGAGAGAAATATATCCACTATTTATGTTGAATTAAAAGATTGAACAGTTAAACCACCATTTTATGCATACCGCCATTTTGTGATACTTTATGCAACACGTGTTTGTACATGGACTATCTGCTGCGGAGGTGGCAGTGTTATATATGGAAGAAAAGTTGAAGTTAATAAATAAGTTATTTTAAGCATTTGGTGTGCTCTATAAGCCTACTGTTTCAATAGAATGGCGCTACAAGAACTAGCTCAAAAGAAACAAGACTGAAGCAGAGTAATAGACAGTCTGGTTGGACTAAAAGGTTAGAGATATCAAATTATTTTAATGCCACAGCGCAAAAGGCACTTCATAGTGCTGCGCCTGTCACAGTGAGTTAGATTTATTTATTTTTTTACCGCCATTTCAGGGAAAATTGATTCATTACCACGAAGCACGAGTACATTTGGCTTTGTGGCGAATCAAATTTTCCCTGAAATGTGGATTGACGTCCACTTTGGATACTTGAATTTACTCAACACTATATATATTGTATATTGAGATTTGTGCCCAGAGGTGCCTGTGACTGTAAATCATATACTTACCAACATTGTAGTCGTATATTAGACCCACCTGGGAACGCCCAAATCCACACAAGAATTCCCATTTATAAGCAGGACTTGACAAAGCCCCACCCATTTTCAGGTTTGGACAGCCCAAATTTATGGTTTAGGGACAGTCCCCTCAAATTCAGGACTGTTGACAACAATGAAATCAGTCACATAGGTCGTGTAATGGTAATGGGATTGCTTTGGTGGCACGCACGTGGATTTTTGCAGGCCCATTCAGCTAAAAGGCAGAGTTGCTGAAATTTTTGCAAAAAATTTGAGTGTGAATGACATATATTGACCAAAACTGTTGAGATTGTAGCTCCCACATGTCAGGCATAGTAACTTGCCTTCTACTGAGAATGCCCAGGGTACATCGAGGTACCCAGATAAAGGCTGTGCACATGCCCAGAACATCCCGGCTCGGATTTTTTAAGAGCAGCTTATGAGAAACACTTAAACGATATAAACATTTACATACTTTTTCCTCTCTCAAGGCTGCTCTGCTTTGTTCCTTCCAGTCCAAAAGTCATTAAGAACGCAAGTCTCTGCTGAGCGAGCCACATCTGCAGCTACTTGTTCCAGTGATTAATGACAAATATAGACATTGCTAAATTTACCCGCTGCTAATAATTACTTTGCATTCTATCACATTCACAGACTGACATGCTTAAATACACAGACACTCAGGCACAGATGCAGAATTACTGACATGCACTTAAAAACATATGCAGTCCTTATAAGACAGTACAGATATAAACCTAGCGCTGCATGTATAAACTCAACCTTCCTGCTTTTGGATGTGGTGCTTGGGGAGATTTACATGATACTTAAAATACCTAGACCATGGGGCACTGGTAGATGTTGACCAGAGGCATACATAGCATGAAGCAAGGTTTTGTATTTGTTAAACCCACCTCCCTGGTGTTCCTTTGTAGGAAATATGGACGTCTGGGCTTTCATAGGACGATCCCAACTCTCCATAGTGCATATGTACAGATGGAACCCATGTGTGAGATACCAGCATGGCCCATGGGTAATGTACCAACGTGAGAAAGCACCTACTCTCCTTGAGTTTTATGCATTAGCTATATGCATTCTTTTATATGTCCCTTCTTGCTTGTTATTATAGGCAAAAATATACATAAATACATTTTAATGTGTTATTTTTAGGTCTATAATTCTATTCTGGTATCTTTATAGTGTTCAGAGCTTGACTTTTTCTGCCACAGAGCTCCACATATCCTTTATATCCAGAGATGGAAAATGCAACAGTTTGCAATGTACTTCTAAGCTCCTCCTACCAATGATTTACACTGTGAAGGCAAATAAAATAGGGGATTTCTGCCTGTCTAAGAGCAAAATATGGTAGAGGGAGAGAAGTCCTAATTACCCTGTCCATATAGGATGTTTGCTTGCTCCAGATCATACCCTATAACTAGAGATGAGCGAATCGAAGTTGATGAAGTGAAATTTGATCCGGATTTCAGGAAAAATTAGATTTGCACCGAATCCGAATTTTCTCACACTTCGTGGAAACGAATCACATTTTTTCCTAAAATGGCTGCTGCACATGTTAGGACATGGAGCAAAGAACTCTGGGATCACCCACAATGCCATGCTTGGAGCCAATCAGCAGCCAGCCCTGTGATGTCACAGCCCTATAAGTAGCCTCATCCATCTTGGATTCAGCCATTTTCCAGTGTACTTAGTGCAGGGAGAGACGTCAGCAGGCGCTAAGGAAAGTACTAGGAAAGACTTGAAAACTTTTATTTTGCTGAATAGAAGTTCAGGGAAAAAGCATTAGAAGTGTAGGGAAAGGATAGGGAGGAATTATTATACAGTATTGAAGCAGGACAGGGTTCAATAGGGGAGTATACAGCCTGGGTAATAGGAACAATCCTATTACACCTTGCTGTACTGACTGCGGATTCAATATTACCATTATACTGCTGCTTTCAGGTTTGCAATAGATGATACCTCTGTAATTACAGCAAACCGTTCTCTTTATTGGGGTGCAAGTGTTGTGTAATACAGCCATTAACAGGGTCTATTACTAGTAAATATTTTTACATCTTATTAGTCCTTGTGCAGTGCAGTTCTATGTTCTAAAGCCTTTTTTGGCGTGTATAAGTGGAAAAAAAATAAGGGCTTATTTGCCATTCAGCGGTGCAGTTATATGTTCTAAAGCCTTTTTTGTCGTGTATTAGTGGCAAAAGAAGTATTATTTGCCTTTCAGCGGTGCAGTTATATGTTCTAAAGCCTTTTTTGATGTGTATAAGTGGGAAAAAAGGGCTTATTAGCCATTGTGTAGTAAAGTGAGAAAATTACAGCCCTTTTTCCCGTGTATTACTGGCAAAAAAAAGTATTATTTGCCATTCAGCGGTGCAGTTATATGTTCTAAAGCATTTTTTGGTGTGTATTAGTCGGAAAAATAAAGGGCTTATTAGCTGTTGTGTTGTGAAGTAAAAAAAATTACAGCCGTTTTTGTTGTGTATTAGTTGCAAAAAAAGTATTATTTGCCATTCAGCGATGCAGTTATATGTTCTAAAGCCTTTTTTGTCGTGTACTAGTGGCAAAAAAAAGTATTATTTGCTGTTCAGCGGTGTAGTTATATGTTCTAAAACCTTTTTTGGCATGTATATGTGGGGAAAAAGGGCTTATTAGCCATTGTGTGGTGAAGTGAGAAAATTACAGCCCTTTTGGGCGTGTATTAGTGGCAAAAAAAATATATTATTTGCCATTTAATGGTGCAGTTATTTATTCCATATTCTTTTTTGGCATGTATTATTGGCAAAAAAAAGTATGGTGAAGTGACAAAATTACAGCCTTTTTTGGGGTGTATTGACTTCCTTTTTATTTACTTATTTGATCTAACAGTATGTCAGGCAGAGAAGTGACAGGCCCTGATCAGGGGAGGGGCAGAGGCCTAAATGTTTCTGGCGCAGGCACAGGTTGCAGCAGAGTAAGGGGGCAAGGCAGAAGGGCTTACTTCAAGAGGCCTGAGGCCCTGGTGTCTTTTGGCGGTCGTGTCTTGACCAGCAACCCAGCGGTTCTTGAATGGTTGACTCGGTCCTCCACTTCGTCCCAAATGACATAAGACACCCCCAGCCAAGAGTCGGTGGGTTCGTCAGATACAACCCTTAGTTGGCATGACCCGGGAGCAGGCCCTGTTCCCTCACCTGTCCTCAACCTGCCTCTGTCCTTTTCTGTTCCCTCAGACAGAGAAGTAGGCTCAGCTCCACTATACAGCGAGGACGAGCTACTAGAGGACAGTCATCAGCTACTGCCCAGCCAAGATCTGGAGGAGATATCCACCGCTTCCTCTGGTAAGCAGGCAAGTAGTGATGAGGAGAGTGGCGAGGGAGCTGGTGCGAGCGGTCAGGCTCCTGGTTCAGAGACTGTTGAGGAGGAGATCAGTGACGTGCAGACAGTACTCAATGATGATGATGTAGTCAATCGTAATTGGGAGCTGGGTGATGAAGAGGCTTCATCATCATCAGGAGAAGAGGGTGGCAACTTGCGCGTGAGGCAGCAGCGGATCCAGCAAGTCTGGAGTGTGGCCAGGAGTCAGCAGGGTGGCAGCAGTGGAAGGTCGGGAGCCAAACGTGCCCAGGGTGGACCTCCTGCTTCGCAGGAGCCTTCCTGTCCGGAAAGTAGTGGTGCAGGGGTTCACGGGGCACTCGGCGGTGTTGCAGTTTTTTGTTAAGTCGCCGCAGGAGGTGAACATGGCCATTTGCCGAATCTGTGGGCAGGAGGTGAAGCGTGGCCAGGGTGCCAATGTTGGGGGGTCTTTTTTACACCAGCTGAGAGGGAGGACAAACTGAACTACTATAGAGACATCCTATGTAGTCAGTCGGCCGCTGCCTATCTGCACCATCGTCCATCCTCTCGCAGTTCTGGGGGGGGGCCCTCTCATTCCACTGCCATGGCTGCAGTGGCGGGCGGGGGAGCAGTACCAGCTCCATCTGCAGCAGCTTGAGTCTAGTCAATGATAAGCAGCTTTCTTAACCCGCCTAGTGAAGTAACTACCCCCAAACAGCAGCAGCTAGACCTGGAGCAGAACCTGAACCAACAGGTGGTGGCATACTTGGACAGCACCCTGCCACCCCACATTAAAGATCCGCTAGAATACTGGGCAGCCAAACTGAGCGGGTGTTTAGTGCGGTGGGGGCCAAGGAGAACTCGCCTGTTGTTAAAGGAAATATTAATTATTAATATTTCGGGTTAATATCAATAATTTATATTCATAAATAGGCATGAGCGGTCTATTGATGACTCCGCCTATTTATACTATAAATACAAACTACCTGTTGCTATATCTTTCTGTAAACTACGTGCGATTATTACGACAGCGACCAAAAGGACTATAAACTGCGTTGAACAATACAGGAATTTATTACACAAATACAAGTCTACAGTCTATTATTATCGCTATATCTATATATATTTATATCAATAGTTATAAATATATATATACATATAGACGCACACCACCATACACTAACAACACTATAATACAGCTAACTACACTAACACAACACAATCCCAATTCCACCCCAAAATCGACCTAGATATACACTTACACACACATAAATAACAGCACCCACCCACCTGGCTACACACTGTACCTATAACAGCACCCACCCACCTGGCTATACCCTATGGGGTATAAAAGGTTAACAGCACAATACAGGGGTTATCCGAGGATAGTGGCACTCCAAGGGTTAACACAGGGCAATGCAGTGCCGGGGTAAATGATCATATTGCAGGGGTTAAATAGACAGGGAATATATGTGGTATAGGGTAAGGTATAATGCAGGGCAGGGGTTAATGTATATTGGTGGCAGTGGTAATGTAATATTGCAGGGATCAGGGCAACATAGGGCAGGAATATTGCAGCAATTATTGCTGGGGTAACTCAGGGGTGCAGCAGGGGTTAATAGATAATGATATTGCAGTGGTTAATGATGTTGATGGTATAGTGTCATTGATGGCAGTGCTATATTCAGGGGTTAATAATACTCAGCCGTCCTAGGGGGTTAATGCTCGTACTAGGGGATGATCCCCTCTTGAGCTCGTTCTCCAGGGGTTAATTCCCGCTTCAATGCTCGTCGTCTGGAGGATGATTCATGCTTGGCGCTGCTAGGGGTTAACTGACCCTGAGCGCATCGCTGCCGGGTTCTTTAATCACCGCACCTGCCCGCGCGTCCTGGCATGCGCTTCCATGCGAGGGATGCTTTGATCCTCCCGCATATAAAGTGACCACGCATCTCTGGCGCCGTAATTACAGCGCCGGAGGTCTGCAGCATACAGGGGCAGGGGAGCCCTTTGTTCCTGTTACTTTGTAATGTAAAACATCTTCTGCCCTCTATTGATCCTCTGTCCTTTGAAGTGACCGAAACTTGACATAATTGTCCAGTTATTAACATCTCCCCCCTGCAGGCGTGTTGGTATGCGCCTGCAAGGGGAGGGGGCAGCACCTGTAAATGTGGGAATTGTATTGGCCGTATAGAATATATGTATATGTATACAATATTTGTCAAGATGAATTAGGCGTGGATCAGCCGGGGTTTCTACCCACCAATGCCTGATGCATCAGATTAGATCATCCATGCTGCCTCACCCAAACCTTGACAAAAGAGACCGGTTTATTCTGGCTACCGACTCAGCTACTATTCTGAAGCTGCCTCCCGCCTGATGCCACGTATCTGATGCCAAGTGCTCCTTCTTACACCCACCATCGTCAGCGGGTACTATTATTGCCACCCACCTCCCCACTCTGTCACCGGGTCACACTGTGGTCTCCTGATGCTGCTGACACCTCACCACTCAGGTCTCCTTATGCTGCTGCTGCCACCTCCACACTATGTTACCTTGCCAGTCTGTGGCCTCCTCATGCTGCTGCTGCTGCTGGCCAACTCCACTATGGCAACTATGGTGCCTTTGTGGAGATGTGTGGATTTTTTGCAAGATGATCTGTAGTTTTTGAGAATACCATTTTGGGGAGTGTATGACTTTTTGATTACTTTTTATTCAATTTTCTTGACAGATAAAGTGAAGAAAAAACAGTGTATCGGCCATTTTTTTTTTCCGTTATGGCATTCACTGCATAGGATAACTTTTTTATATTTTAATAGTACAGGCGTTTTCACACCGAAACGTCCGGTCAACGTCAATACAAAGAGTAGTTATCCATTATTGATTATTTGCAAGTTTGTAAATGGATCATGAACTTTGTACTTTAATGTATCAATAAATTGTCCAGAATTGCAAAAGAATAATCTGAGTACCGCAACTTCATACTACTGATTACGACTACTTAGTCCTTGCTGGTACCAACTGCTTTAGTGTACGGTGCTCCATTTTCTACATTACTATCCTCAGGATAGGTCATCAACATCAGATCTTCAGGGGGCCAACTCTCAGCACCGCCACTGATCAGCTGTTTAAAGAGAAGGCTGCGCTCCTGCTCGCCATCATAACTGCAGTGGTGAGAAGGTGTAATTACACCTAAGCCATTACATTCACTTCTATGGGACAGCTCCTTCCACAGTGTAATTAAAACTGCCCACCACTGTGGTTGTGATGGCGAGCAGGTAAACAATGAAGAGAAGGCTGCGCTTGCAGGAGCCCTGTTCTCATGATTGGTGGGGATACCAGCGGTTAAATGCCACCGTTCTAATAGTTCTCCTTTAACCTGTGGAAGGGGGATAACTTGATGTAAGCGAAATACCCCTTTAATGGTCAGAATAAACATAAGAATCTACAAAGTGATCTGAAGACGTCTTTCTGCTGGCTTGTTCAGAATTTTGCCACTTTGTTACTAATGAATATGCCATGTATTTTTTTTCCATACTGTGCACCATTATGACTTCTATTCTGAATATTTTTCCAAAAATTGACGTCTTTTGGGGGGTGCTTAAAAAAAAGTTCGGCCCTCACATGCTAGGCACAGCTGGGAATGTGAAGCCATGTAAACCTAGGCGGCCTCAAGAACAATCAGATGATTGCAGTATTAGGTTTAGGGACAATTCCCTGGGTCTGGGGATGATCTGCGACACACAGAAGAGGATTCTCATTCTTCTCCTCTGGGGCATTGAAAAAAATAAACTTCCCATACAAGGAGTTTGGCAGAGGCCCAGCCTGTCCAGAAGAGCAGAGCAGCACTGCCCCGTATGCAGAATGATGGAACAGGAGACTGACTAAAGACAGCGAGAGGGAAACTGGGCACCGAGACATCTGGCAAGAGAACGCAGGACAATGAGACATCTCAGCTGCAGACAGGAGTCGCTGCACCTTGAAGGGAGGAAAGGAAAATCCAGGGAGAAAATCTAACATCTTCTCCATATGATTCACTAGAGATACTTGAGTAGTAGACATTGAGTATCTGCAGAGAGACCACAGTGGAAGCTAGGAACTTAAATTGACAAACACCTCACAAAATCAGCTGAGAGGGGGGCATGGGGAGGGGGCGCTGTGTATTCCAGCTGTTGTGAAGAGGCAGCTGGAGCTGTGGTAGCACAAATCAACAGGAACTAAGTCAAGAGCCCAGAATTACACAGGATTAAGGAGCGATACCGTCTGACTGCACCTCCACCATAGGGACCAGGACTGATGTATGAAGCTCCTGATACACAATGTGGATTTACAAAGCTCTCATTGAGGCTTGGAATATCTAAGGGTTTCTAACTATTCAGACCCCAATGCCAGGTGAGCAAGCATTGCCTTTAAATGATAACAGAGCTGACATTTAGTAAAACTCACTGCGATATAATAATATACGGTGGGGGTCAGCAACTTCTGGCAGTCCAGCTGTTGTGATACTACAACTCCCAGCATGTTCACTTGCCTGGCTGTTCTTGGAACTTCCAAAGACATGAATGCAGCAAGCTGGGTTTTGTAGTTTTGCAACAGCTGGCGTGCACCAGGTTGCGGACCCGTGATATATGGCTTTTCATTGGGATGTAAGTATCCAAACGTATACATGACCTTTAAGAGTTAAATTACAAATACAGCACTGCTACATCTGCATTTAGTGATCTGGTGGGGATAAAGTAGCATAGAATATCCTATCTGGGCTATCATGTAGCTCCAAGCTATTATGGGGATCTAGAAGGTATAGATTAGTTATGTGATGAACATCATGCATACTTGACAGTGTAATTTCCCCCTATGTATACCTGGGATTTAACGTTTTTGGGGCTGCATTGTACGTGCGTTGTGATATTACTTTGACATCTTTGGGTCAGTGTGGCAATTTATAACCATAGGCATGTCCATGTAGTAAGTTTGCATGGACTAAGCAGAATGTACTCTAGACAGAGAATGTTTGAGCCAGGTATATATGCTATACATCAGTTCACTAGGTCTAAATCTCAAAGAAAACACAAGAAGGCTAAAAGCAGGCGCACAGTCAGGCACATTACACGCATAAACACTGTGCCCATAGTAAGGATATGTGATAAGCTATGCAGTACTGCTACGTAATAGACTATCCATGTCATTTCTATTACTTCTACAGTCACAAGGTAAGATTCATACAGTGAAACCTCCTTTAGACAACCACTCAAAACTACATTGAAGAGTGCTCTTCTAGGGGAGGTGGTTTTCTCAGAGAAGATGGCCACTATGCATGGCAAAACTGAAAACGTATCACAGGAAATCTGCCCAGGATAAGGGGTGGTCTTCTCAAAGAGGGGGTCTATTAGAGAAGCTTCACTGACATTATTCATATCCAATGGACCTCGCCTCTGCCTATGGAGTCCTCCCATTGTAAATTTAATTAGCCTGATGGTGGAGCAGGTTTAGCTTCCATAAAAGTAATCTCAAAAGCTGCTATAATATGGATTCTCCCAATAATCCAATATATTTCAGAATTAAAAACCCAGTTATGGCCACTTCCAGTTACATATTAGAAAGATTCAAATATGCAGGAGAAAATTGGGACTGTTAAAATGTAGTTGAATTAAATAGTGTTGAAACCGACTATAACATCAGAGGAGGAGTGCTATTACTGGCTGACGCGTTTCATACTTCATCCTTACTCTATCTCTATCTGTGCACAGACCCTAGGCTTCAAAAGGCTGTATGTAATGAATGAGCTGACTTTTCATAGAACTTAGCCCCTGCAAAGCCCATTAGGTCCAACACCAGACGACCTTAACAAAAGTTGACAGTGGGGCACCTGTGCTCATGTACGTAATAGCTTGTTATCGCTATAAATCATTCACTTTTCACTTTTATAACTACAGATAATGTCAATGATGTTTGGCAAACCCAGAGCAGTCAATGCTTCCCATTTCTCTGCTTCCAATGACCGCAGCCTGCACTCAGAATGCAACCTCGTGCTGCTAGGGTGTCGGGGAGCTGGCAAGTCAGGTAAGACCCATGCACATTTAGATAATCTACTGGAATTCTCTTTTTGGCCTTTCCATATGCAAAATAGAGATTTGAAATGCTTTCCAACGTGGTGCTCTGCTTGCATCACTCCTTCTGTCCAGCTCCACATCCACAGAGAGGTATACTGCAGTTCTGGACTACTGGGCCATAGGCAGTCCACATACCAGGCTGCACTTTGTATATATTCTATATCCGCTTTTAACGCAGAATAGTTCTATAAAATGCCTTTGTATGAAACTTGAGGCATATGGAGATAAGGCCCCATGGACTTCTATGAGTACTGTATTACCACTGTGTGCAGGATTGCTTACTGTTAGAAAAAGAACAAAATGCAGAATAATATATCAAGCATCACGCGTGACACATTTTATCCAAGAAATACAAAGATGCAGAACTCATCCAGATCATTTTTGGGATTTACATATTATTCAAGTGTGCCAAGCATGGCAGTCATTGGCTGCAGAGTGGGAAGTTTTCTGCTTCGTGGTCACCTTGGCCACTCTTGGACCTCTGTGTCATGTTAAAGCTGAACTAAATGTGGGAGCAGGATGGTCACCACTGAAGAGTAGAGACCTCAGGTCATGGCAATTTTTCCTCTTTGTTTAATCCCCCCACATACCCAGAGGGTCAACTTTAAAGTAACAGAGCCCATTGCCCTGCCATTTATAATCCAGTGAGTATATGGGAATGTTTACTCCCAGGACATGAGTGCAACTGCTACTTCTTAACTCCTTATAGAAGAGTTGCAGAAACTGGAGCCCGGGGGCCACGTGCAGCCTAAGATGACATTCTGTTTAGCCAGCAACCATCTGGTCACGTGTAGTCTGCGACTCTGCGGCTACCCCCATGTATTTTCAATGTCAGAGAGCAGTAGCATGAAATGTGTTGTACTGATGGTAAAATCTGTCGCTGTCGTTGGGATCCCCATATATCTGGGGGTCTCCTAACCATGCAGTACATGCAGGAATTCTTGCTATCTGGTACCCCCATTCTCCAGATAAGTGGGGTGTGGGGTGTTGGAAGTGGAACCAGCATCCATTAAACTTTGAATTTGCTATAAATGTGCCAGAAAGTAATATCCCTCTACGTTTTATTGTGGCCCTTCAGATTCATTGAATTTGGCAATAGGACCAGTAAAGGTTGTTGCGCCCCAACCCTGTTCATGCCACTTCAATGGTCAAGCACACTTTTCTATGAAGAATGCAATATTAAAAATAGAAACAATTTTACAGTAACGGCTTCAGCCCTGCAAGTAACATACAAAAGTGACTCACAGTAATATAAAATTTCTCAAGCAAAATCAGTGCCAAATATAATGTACAAATCATGAGCCATATTTGGTGCCAATAATAATATATATTATCTATACAATGCCAACAATAATAGGCTGATTTGCATGTAATCTGGAGAAAATTGTGCCAGCTCTAGTGCCAACAATAATATGATTTGCTTCCCTGTTGCCAGCAATACAACGCTTATTGATACAGTATGTGGTGACAGCGATAGAAAAGTGTCTGCAGCCACATATAATAACATGAATATAATGGATGCTGCACAGAACATATTGAGATGTTTGCCATAACACATTTATGTTGGCATTAGTAATATCCAGACCCACATAGTGGCGAGTATAATCGTTTGGATAGCTGGTGCTGAACAGAACTAACATCAGCGGAGACGGCATATAGATGGAGCCTTTATAGTGAGTCCCTATGGTTCTCTAATAGGAAGCTATAAGCACTCCATCTGATATCTTATGGGTCCTCCATAAACCACTGTACAATAATCTCCTCTACAAGCAATGTAAATGAAATGCAAGTCTTCAGACCCTTTCACGTTCTCACATTTTGTTGCCTTCTGCTAAAATAAAAAAATAAAGTTTTTCCCCATTAATCTGTGTTCAATTCCCCATAATGACAAACTGAAAAGAGACTTTTAGAATTTTTTGAAACTCTATTAAAATAGAGAAACTAAAATTTTGAATGGACATAAGTATTCAAACTCTTTGCTATGACACTTGAAGTTTACCTGTGGGGCCTCCCATTTCTCTTGATGATCCTTGAGATGTTTCTACACCTTGATCGGAGTCCACCCATGGTAAATTCAGTTGATTGGACATGATTTGGAAAAGACACGTCCTATCTATATAAGGTCTCACAGCTGACAATCCATATTAGAACAAACACCAAGCCATGAGGATAAAATAGCTGCCTGTAGAGCTCCAGAGATCTGGAGAAGGGTACAAAAAAATTCTGCTGCACCAAAAGTTCAATTGTTCAACCGAACAATCAGGACTCTTCCTGGAGCTTGCTGCCCCACCAAAGTAAGTAATCTGGGGAGAAGGTCCTTTTTCAGAGAGGTGACTAAGAACCCAATGGTCACTCTGGCTGAGCTCCAAACATCCCGTGTGGCCAGAGATAAGCCTTTCCCCAGTAAAAGACACTTGAAAACTGCCCAAAGTTTGCAAGAAAAAGCACCTAAAAGACTCTCAGACTATGAGAAGCAAGATTCTCTGGTCTGATGAAACCAAGATTGAACTTTTTGGCCTCAATCCTAAGTGTCATGTCTGAAGGAAACCAGGTACTGCTCATCACCTGTCCAATGCTATCCCTACAGTGAAGAACAGTGGTGGCAGCATCATGCTGTGGGAGTGTTTTTCAGTGTCTGGGACAGGGAGACTAATGTACTGTACATGGAGAAGTAAGGGCCCCATAGCAAGGATCAAACCAGGCCCCCCACACTGGACAGAAGGGTTTCTGCTTAAACCCTTTTTAATGACCCTTGGGCCATTTTTCCACTGCCTCACATGTTAAAAGTTGTTCCTTTAGAGGGTAGAGTCCTGACCAAGTTTTCACCCCCAGTAAAAGAGGGGATGATTCCAACTAAAACTGGGCCCCCTCTTGCCCTGGGCCCCATAGCAGTCGCATGGTCTGCTGCTATGGTAGTTACGCCCCTGCTGGTCATGGTTGAAGGAAAGCTGAATAGAGCAAAGTACAGAGATATTCTTCACCTTCCAACAAGACAATGATCCTAAGCAGACAAGTGAGTAAAGGATCTGAATACTTATGTCAATGCAATATTTTAGTTTTTCCTTTTCAATAAATTACCAAAGATTTCTTACATTCTGTTTTCACTTTCTCATTATATTTAAGATTTTAGCGCAAGGCTGCAACACAACACAATGTCTTAAGACTTTCTGAATGCATTGTATACTAAATGGATTTGCTGCTCTGTTTCTTGCATTATCCCAAATCAAAGTATTTTTTCCTGAATAAAATAAATAAAAGCCATAAACATCGTTCCCCACTGTTTCCTCACATAGCTATAACTGAAATGTGTTGTTGTTTGTTTGTTTGTTTGTTTTTAATTTTAGGGCTAAACGCTGTTTTCTGCTGCTATGTTGTATAAAATAAGATAACATCCCGTAATGATTACTGAGAGTGCAATATGTAATGGAAAATGTCGCCCCCTGATGGTCTTAGAATGTATTCCAAGTTGCTTATTATATGCATCCAGAATGGACTTTTTTTACTCGATAACATACCATTTACAATGGATACCTCCCTCATTACTGACAGAAGGTTAGGTCATGTTACACTGACCATACATTAGTGATGTGATGGGTCTACTTTGTGAACAACTTGTCGTTAATGGTTGGTCTATAAAGGTGGTCCTTTGGAAGACAATGCATCACTGATTGATCTCTGTCCTGATCTGGTCTAGGCTTCCATTGATGAGATTCTTATCTGTCATTTGGCACGGGAAGACTATTTAGCTATAGCACTCACAAACGACCCAAAATAAATCATACATGACACATAAACTGTCAGGGTCGGACTGGCCTACCTGAATAGCAGAGGATCCTGAATAGCAGAGGATCACTTTCCACTAGGGAGAACTGTTTTTAACGATATAAGACTTGGGCCCCAAGAATTATTTCCTCTGGTGGCTCCAAGAAATCCCAGTCTGACACTGAACTTTGGCATAGATATCTGCCTTTGGTCATTGCCTGTCATCCCTACAACGGAAAGCACACAAAGATGTAAGAAAATGTTCTAACTTGGCCATTCCAGCTGTCCAGATTCTTTAATCTCTAATGTATAGTAGAGCTAGCTTTAGTAGATATGAGATGATATGACTGATCCATTTCTTTTCTATTTGGGTGATTGAATATTGTTCACATTATTGTTCAGATTATGAAGCCTGTGATATAAAATCGTTACTAATTACTTCTTCTTTCCAGCACTGACAGTGAAGTTCCTGACCAGGAGGTTTATAAGTGAATACGATCCATTCCTTGGTGAGTATCCTATATCCTGGATGTAGAAATGGTGCAGGAGACCATGAGGATTATAATTTTTCTACACATTAATTATCACATTATCACGTTCTTCTTTTTTCTGTTTTAGAATTAATAGCCTTAAAGTTTTTTAAAAATAGCTAAAAATCATGCTTTCTTAGATCCTATTTAAAGGGGTTTTCTGTGGGTACAAGACTGATGATCTATCCTCCCAATAGGTCATTAGTATCAGATCAGTGGTGGTCTGACTCCTGCCACTCATGTCCGATCAGCTGTTTGAAGAAGCCACAGCGCTCCATTGAGCGTTATGGCCTCTTTCTAGGCCAGTGATATCACGTTCATCGGTCACATGGCCTAGGCGCAGCTCAATCCCATTCAAGCGAATGGGCTTGGGCTGCAATACCAAGCACAGCCAGTATACAAGGTACGGTGCTGTGCTTGTTAAGCTGTGTGGAGGCTGTGCAGTGTCCCACTGCAGGGTTTTGTGTACTGTACTTTGCACATTGTATGTTCTATAAGTGTTGTATGGAAAAAGCAAGAAGTCCCCAGTTACTGTTGCTAGGTTGGGCTGGCACCATCCCTTCTTCTAGGAGAGGAAGTTGCAACAGTTCAGTGAAAGCTGTGAGTAAAGGAGCAGAACAGAGAAACACCTATAGGGGATTCAGCCCTGAGATTTGAAAAGTGCCAAAGTGACAGCATATATGTCAGGAAAAGAGTTACTGGATTCTACAGCGCCATAGAGGAGAAAGTGCAGAGCACCAGCCAGTCAGTGAAGGTAACACCTGCCTGTTATGGACTTCACTGTATGTTGGTAGAAGTAATCAGCTTCAAGGCCCCCATCATACTAAATGAACTGACTGGCCATATGTTGAAAGACTGTATTTCACTGAGCATACCACGGAAAAACAGTCTAATCAGAGTGAGAGAGATGGGTTGTACACCTTGGTTTATTAGGGAATATTGTGCAGACCATATAGAAAGAGACCTAAAGGGAACTGCTATTGTGCATACTGCCCTCAATACACAGCCTGGGGAAACTGTATATGACAACTGTGAAGATTGCACTTAATATATTCAGTATCTGTGTGAACCATCTACTGAACCACTGCAGTAAAGTACAGTCCCCACGATCTAGGAACCTCTGCCTTACATCCCCAAAACTCACTAAGATCAAGGGCACCTCTACTACCACCTGGCAGTGCCCCAAAACCAGAGGGTGCCCCAAGGGCAAGGAGGGTTGTGCCCTTCCCATCACTCCATAGCCCAGGGAGCGCCAGAACCATAACTGCCACGGTGAGTATGACTACTCCCATTATCTCCACCGCCCTCTGCAGCCTGTTGCAGCTGTAGCGCTCACCAGAGCTCCCCAGTCTCTTTAAACAGCTAATCAGCGGGGGTGTCAGGAGTCGGACCACCATCGATCAGATATTGATGACTTATCCTTAGGATAGATTATTAATACTGTTGTACCAGAAAACCCCTTTACTTTATCTGGTATTAATAAACCGTCACCCTAAAGTAGACTTTATTTTTCTATCTTAATCATTTACCCCTTAAAGGGCTTCTTTACCTTTTTCTTACTGATCATCTATGCTTTGGATAGGTCATCAGCATCTGATCGGCGGGGGTCCAAAACCCGAGAAACCCCCCTGATCAGCTGTTTGATCAGGCAGCAGCTCTCGCAGCAGCACCGCAGCCTTCTCACAGTTCCCCGCAGGCCAGTGATGTCACATCTATGTAATTCACTTCATGGGGGTTGAGCTGTGCCTTGGCCACGTGACATAGTCGTGACGTCACTGAAACCTGTCACCAGTGCAATATACAGGGAGCATATTATAGAGCAAAAGGAGCTGAGCAGATTGATATATAGTTTTGTGGGAAAAGTTTTAGAAAAACCTGTATTTTATGCATCTAAATTCCTGCTATAATTTATGACTTATCTAAGGGACCAGGAATACAGTGATATAGTAGACGTGTCCCAACAGTGATTAGCTGCAGAGATATACAACCCTCCTGACTCAAACTGCTTATCTGTACTATGTGTTGTTTGTAGATTCTCCAGTGTATGCTATGAGATCTAGCTTCATGTTGGTTCACATCTCTACTTGCATTTCCATTTTTTTGTTTTGCCATGAGAACAGAAAAATGAAAATGATAGCAGTGCCGGATGATGGACACCAACGGCACCAGATGGATCTCATTGACTTATAATGGGTTTGTCATGGTGTCCATTATATTATTGGAAAATTAGTGCAGAATGCCAATGCAGTTGTGAACTTAGCCTCACACTGCTCTGCCTTCTGCTTGTTGAAGCTGACAGGAAAAAACAGGAAGCAGGTCACAGCAGTGTGGAGCAAAATTACACAGAATGCACTGAAGACTACGAGATGAGTATTAGAGGGCTTTAAAAGCTAAAGGACATTTCCATATCATTGATCTATCACAACATAGGCATGTGTTGTGGCACTGGAGCTCTGTGCTGTAACTTTGGTAGGAGAGGGCAGAACAGAAGTTAAGAGCCATTTTTGGTGCCAGACAGGCAAACTGTGTGCAGTGACCACATGAGATGCCTAGGAGACCTGCTGTTGGCCTGAGGGAGGGAGTAGGCCTGAACTGATCTTCCATAGAAGCTGGAGGTTGAGCAAAGTGGCAATGTGTGGAGGCTGAGTGGTGGGTCGTCTGAAGTTTTGACAGGCACCAGGAGCATACTTACCAATATTGCAGTTAGTAAATTAGAGGTATGTAATCACCGTGCCAGGAATGATCTAACCAAGCAGTGCCCACCCACTTATGGGTTGGGTTACATCAAGCCATGTCCATTTTCAGTCCAGCACTGTGTGAAATCGCCAGGACTGTCCCTACAAATTCACGACTATGGGCATCAATGCCATAGATTCAGAAGTGCCAGAGCAGTATGGCATAGCAAGACTTGAAATTTCCTGCCAACTGTTTGGACTGCGTGAGATCAGCCCTGAGACAGTGCTATCACTTTGGCCCTGTGAGGACTGAAGCCTGACCTTCGAAATTTTCCCTGATGAGCCCTAATACCTGGGACAGAAACATGTCATGTCTGGAGGACAACTGGTGTTAGGGGCACAATATGGCTACTTACCTTAGGGTAACTGGGGGTAACCCTTTTCAGGTTGGGTTCTCTGTGTTTAGGCATACCAGGCATACTAGTTCCCCTTTAGGGCATAACTGGGATCAATGTAACCTGAGATGTACCTTATGGCTTGCATCTCAACCCTGCCTCTGGCCTGTAGGACATCTGCTTGAACCAGGATTTACCGGCCGTCACCCTTAGCACAATGGTGTTTATGCTGTAACGGTGGCTCTACCGGTCCTGTTGATTTGTATCATTATTCGGTTTGTGTTGTGTTTCGCGATTATAGCTATATATCCTTTTATCAGTACTCTTTGTGCTTGCAACCATCAATTCTATTAAAAAAGAAATTATCCAGGAATTAGATATCACTGTTATTTGAAGAGGCCACAGCGCTCCTCAAGCGCCAGTGATGTCACTGTACATTGGTCACGTCGCCTAGGCGCCTCTCAGTCCCATTCAAGTGAATGGGGATGAGCTGACATATAAACCACAGCCACTACATAGTGTACGGCGCTGTGCTTGATATACTGTGAAGATACCGCAACGCTCACCGGAGCTCTGGTAGGTACAGTGGCCTTCTCCAGCAGCTGCTCAATATCAGGTTGGCAGGATCCGACTACCGGGATCGGTGATATTGATGAGGATATCCAAATTCTTGGATAACCCATTTAATAACTAAACCTAGTACCATGTGCAGGATGGGCGACCTGACATTTACAGCATGTGAACATTTTGAGATGTTGTCAGCTGGAAAATGAGATATATTTGGGAGGAGAACCATGCCAGAGAGGTTTTACACAAGAGGAAAGTTATCTGGACTCTGTCTTTTGGGAATAATTGTCTTCATTAATGTGACAAGATGCAGAAATTGGTCAGGAATCGGGCTGATTAATGGTAGAGATTAAAAAGATATGAATCTTTCATCTGATGCTTAAAAAAGCCTCAAGTGCCCAGAAAGGCTGTGAAGTAAATGTTTTCAATCACAATTTGTTGAGAACATTTCTCCAAAGGAATGTAATTCATTTTCTGTCAGATCTATTGACTCTGGTCCAGGGGGTTCAAATTTAATTAAGTGGATGAACAGTTTCTTCCATATGTTAGTCCTCACATTTATCCATCACTGGAGCGCACCCCAGGATCTAGAATATAGGCACATTGATATACTGCAATAATGCGGTGCGGCAATACAAAGCGTCTGACAGGGAAACCATTACATTTGTATCCACGTGTATAATATAATGTCAGTTTTATGGATATTAATATCAGTTTCCATTGAGTAGCAAATGTCATGTGTTGAAAAAAGATGTTTGTCATATGACACTACCTCTTGGAACATTATGTTGGATTATCTTTGATTTTACATTGAAACATTGCACAGCCTAACAGCTCTGCTACATTAAGGCTAAATGCACACGTTCAGGGTTTATGTGCTGACAATCGGCACTGAAATCCACAGGTGTTCGCAGGGAAATCAGTGCGGTCAATCCACATCAGTTGGTGTGGATTTACATGCGGATTTTACTCTCTCCATTGAAGTGAATGGAGAAAATCCGGTCTGGAAAAATAAAATAGACGTCCTGCGGATTTTAAAATCCCCACCGTAGGTCAAAATCCGCACTTTAAAAAATCTGCATCTCATTTCTAATTCTCTATAGTACTACAATATACATGACCTACGGTGCGGATTTTCCGCATGCAAATACGCACGCAATCCTGATTGTGTGCATTTACCCTTAAGGCTCATTCACACGAACGTATGGGTTCCGTTTCCGTATTGCAGACCGCATATGCGGATCTGCAATAAACGTACACCGTTCTGTGTGCATTCCGCATCACGGATGCGAACCCATTCACTTCAATGGGTCCGCAAATCAGGAGATGCAGAGCGGTGGGGAACGGAAGCACGGAACGGAACCCTACAGGTTACGTTCCTTACTACCGTACCGCAAAAAGATAGAACATGTCCTATCTTTTTGCGAAACGGAGGGATGCGGACCCATTCAAGTTGAATGGGTCTGGATCCGTCCCGGAGGCCTCACGAACGTTCTCCATGCATTGGGGACAGCAAATTGCGGCCCCAATGCACGGAACGGAACACATACGTTGGTGTGAATAAGCTCTTAGTGTCATTCCACCCTCAATCTCCACAAAGCATGCGCACGTCCACATGTAATTTAATTATAACCTTTGTCATATTCATAAGATTTAATAGGTTATTTATGGTTCACGTCATACAAAATAGACCCTAGGGGCAAATGATTGACTCCCGGCCCTTACACGGAATAGCGTAATCTCATGAAATATCCGCTTTAAACCCTTCCCGCTTCCCTCATGCATCCAAGGCGTAAATCTTTTGGTCTATGGTCTGTAAAAATGGACAGATGCCACGCTGAGCTGATGTGGTTCTTAGCTTTCATACACTGATGGAAAGAACTAAGCCAAGTGCTCTGGTCCTGGCGGTCTGCCTAGATTTGCATTAAAACTTTGATACAGTGTGCGTTGCCAGGACTATTACAGTGGTACGTGCACTGATGTACACGTCTAGCAGTGTTTCACTTTGGAACAGGACGGCATTTTCTACTGTTTCAGGTCTCATACACACAAACGTTTCTGATTTGCGGTCCGAAAATTGGGGATCCGCTAAAACTCGGATCATCTGTGTGCTTTCCTCATCCATATGTCCGTTTCACAAAAGAATGGAACATGTCCTATACTTGTCCGCAAAATGAGGACCACAGACCCAGTGGTCGTCATTGGATGCAACACGGATGGTATCTGTATTTTGTAGATCCACAATTTGCGGACCGCAAATTACATACGATCGTGTGCATGAGGCCTTAGTTACGTTTTTCCAAGAAGTCTTCCTGCTTAGTCTATATTTTGCCTCATATAAAAGATAACACTAGAGATAATACAAGTATATAGAGGTCACTATGCAAGCAATAATCAGATAATATAAAAACAAGTGTTTTTTGTTTTTGTTTCCATGGATACGTGGAAACCATTTACAGTTGGACAGGACGAGAATCTTCTTTAAATGTATTAAGTTTAGTAGAAACTTTAATACTGGTAAAGGGACAAAAGGACCTGCCCTGCACTGAGAACTGCACTGGCGTAGAGTGGACACGGTAGAGGTAAAGGTGTAGTAATATAAGCAGTGAGGGGATGATGGGGTAATGCATTAAATGTCCATTTGTCCGTTACCAGGGACCAAATGTTGACGAGCAGGCCTTCTGAAAACTCTGTTCTAGCCACCATGAGAGATTGCCCCATGCCCGGTGTATGACATAAAGCACCATAGTCATTTTCTTACCGATCTATGCTAATGCAGTTAATGACTTTTTGTCTGCAGAGGACACATATACTAAAGAAGAAATTGTAGACCAGGAGCCGGTTCTTGTAAGAGTTATGGACACAGCTGATCCGGTGAGTACAGTATGTGAAAGACCTCTCAAGACCTAACAAGTCATGGAGATTTTATGACTTTTTCCAGGGGTTCTCCACAGAAAATGGAAACCCTTTATCAGTCATGTTTATGAAGTAATTTTTTCTATATTCCAAAAACCGAACTTGTCTTTAGGTCAGTGATTCTACAAAAGCAGGTATTTCTGGTGATAAATATATTTCAGATAGTTAGGACTCTTTTACAAGTCCTCGTCTATAATGACATCTGTGTTTGGTCAGTGTGTTTGTTTTTTGCTCTCCATGTGTCATTCGTATTTCATGAATACTGCCAGACCATCTCCTACCAATGGTCCATAAAAATCACTGACAGAACGTAGATGACATCCATGTTGTGTCAGTGGTTTTCATGGATCCATAGACTTTAATGGGAGTGTTTGGTCCACATCACAAACCAAATCAGTGCATGTCTCCATTGTTTTTCCATGGACCCGTTATCCATGGAAAATCACTAATGTGTAAATAAGCACATTAAAGGGGGTTATTCACTGGGTCACATGCTGCACGAGTGACAGGTCACTGCTGCGTCCAGTGATTGGCTGCAGTAGTCATGGCAAATGGCGGGGACCAGGTAAGTACTGTGGGTGGGCCACTGTTTGAGGTCTTTTTAAGTCTCAGATAACCCCCTTAAAATCAATGGGTATGAGTGCTGTCGATGAGAAGGCATGGGTCTGTGATTCACTCACATGTTAAAGAGGCTTAAATGTGTGTGTGTAAGGATACGGTGGGTTGCGCTCCAGCCTGGTTCCATGCCCTGTGTAACCATGACAACGATCGCTGTTTGCCTCCCAGGCTGGAAGCAGTGACCGCTGGGCCGTCTAAGGTGGCTCCGCCCACCCACACTTGGTCAATAAATAGGAGCCAGGTGCTGCACAGGGGGTTCCACTAATGGAGTGCGCACCCTGCCTGCTCCATTCACCACGAGGACTCAAGATCCTAACTACCTGCAACTCTGAACCTCCAGGAGAAACCCTCACCTACCTTATCCGGCTCCACCACTGCAGAATCCCTGCATGACTTCTAACAGCAAGTATCAAGCCTGTCATTTTGGTTCACTGACATTGCTCACTGAAAGGAAGGGACTCGCGGTGGTGGTTATTAGTACTGCAGGCCTGGGATTCCTGAATGCTGCCAAGTGCTGTTAATCACATGAACTCTAATCTGAATTCCTACATCTAGAACGAACTTTCCTCACTATTAGTTTTACACTCTATCTTTAGTACGCGGTACATGATTTTGTTAACCCCATACTCTCCGCTTAAGATTGAGAGAGCCGCCTGGGGTTCACACTGAGCAGCCGCAAAAGACACCACCAACACTTAAGCCGTGTGACAAAAGTGGATGTCAAAGGACTCCGCAGTTGAGATCCTGACTGATCAATTTGGTGCGTTACAGTGTGTAGGTCAGATATTGGTGAATCAATGACAATGAGTTGTGATTTATGATCTGATCCAGGGCCGGACTGGGACAAAAAATAGGCCCAGGCATTTTTGACTGAGCAGCCCAATCACATGACCCCCAACAGGCCCCACCCCCTTGCAGTCTAGGGGCAGAGCCAAAATCAGAAGCACAATTGAGGGACAGGGCCAGCCACCAGTAAGATAGGAAGGCTTCAGCCAACACACAAGCTTTGCAACAACCAACATACAGACCTTGCAACAATATAGGAAGCAGGAGTCAAGTCCTGGGAAAAAAAGTGTGGGAACTCACCCAAGTGCCTCCGCGTGATGTCACAGCGGGAGCGGTGTTCGCAAAGGGCAGGGGAGGTCGGCTGGAGCAAGCAAGTACTGTATTTTTTGCCCTATTAGACGCAGCGGCCCATAAGACGCACCTAGTTTTAGAGCGGGACAATAAGAAAAAAATATTTTTCATTACACCTCAGGTCAGACCACCAATCAGACCCCCAATGTTAATCAGACCTCAGCTAACAGCCCCAAAAAGATCCCCAATGTTAATAAGACCCCAATAAGACCTCAGATCAGACCCCAATATGAATGACCCCCAATCAGACCTCAGATAATAGCCCCATGCCTCATAGCAGCCCCTAGTGCCTCTCCATCAGCCCCCCTGTGCCTCTCATCAGCCCCCTGTGCCTCTCATCAGCCCCATGTGCCTCTCATCAGCCCCCTGTGCCTCTCATCAGCCCCCTGTGCCTCTCATCAGCCCCCCAGTGCCTCTCATCAGCCCCCCTGTGCCTCTCATCAGCCCCCCTGTGCCTCTCATCAGCCCCTCCGTGCCTCTCATCAGCCCCCCAGTGCCTCTCATCAGCCCCCAGTGCCTCTCATCAGCCCCGCAGCTACACTCATAAGCCCTCGCTCTCATCAGCCCCTGCCTCTCATCAGCCCCCCTGCGCCTCTCATCAGCCCCCTGCGCCTCTCATCAGCCCCCCTGCGCCTCTCATCAGCCCATAATATATGAAAAAAAAAAAAAACACTTACCTCTCCTGCTCCTGGACGCAGACGCTCCTCTTCTCCTGTTGTCGGCTGTGATGGCTACGCACAGCGTGACGTCACAGAGCGACTCACTCCTGTGCGCAGGCTGCAGAGCCGACAGCCGAGGACCAGGAAGCGGTGAGTGCAAAGCATTCACCGCTTCCTGGTGTGTTCGGCCCGGTCTGCCCTATGGCCAGTCCGGCCCTGATCTAATCTTATGTGCAGTGACTAGTGTTGAGCAAATTGAAGCATCTGGAATTCGATCTGATGTTTGGGAAAAATTTGATTTGCAATGAATCCGAATTTCTTTGCGCTTCATGCTAGATTGTAGGGAGATTGTAGGAAGATTTTTTAAACACTGTAGGGAGAGCATAGGGAGACTGCAGGGACAGTTCCTGGACAGTAATCAGAAGCTGAAGGGATCCATAGGAGACAGCGCAGTTTGCATCAATCCCTGTGTAGGCTGCAGAGCTATCTAATTCAACAGTGCCCACCTTGTTTAATAGATAATTCTTATAATTTATTTCGCCTTAATTCTCAAATTGGGGTGAATAAGCTGTCTAATTCTACTGTTGTTGGGGTGTCCACCTGCCTGTCACAGTAACTGTTTCACTACCAGAAAGGACAAGCTATGCATGTTGCTGCAATGCACAGTGATGTACACCGTAATACACTCTCCCTGCAGGCTGAGATATAGCTGATTTAATTCGAAACAAAGCAAATTTCTTGAAAAATTTCAGTGAAGCGCCCAAATTGAATTTTTGAAAACTTCGCTCATCTCTAGCAGTGACATATGGTTATCCTTCAAGGGACTGAAATAACTCCATCATGTAAAAGGAAATAATTCAGAGGGTTCATTCTTCATTTATATATAGCAAGTGTACATTCCCTATAAATATCATGTCTGCTGTTATTATTATACACACAGGTCATATCCACATCATGAATAAGAACTTAGAGTTTTGCGAATCAAACCTCAGATGGGGTTGTTCATATCTTTACATCATGGACTTGTTGTTGGCCCAAGTCAAAACCTGGGCTCACTAAAAGATCCCCCTGCTCCCATTTACTATGAAAGCTCACATAACTCTTATCATCTGCTGAATACAGGATAATAACACAAAGATATACTGTATATTGAGTCAGTATTCTGCTAGGATCATGTGCTTGTGGATATACAGATTTCCCGAATGATTAAACTATAGTTAGCCCACGATGAAGGTTGTAGCCTCAAATGCAGAAGTACCAGTAGTAGCACAGTTATTACAATTTTTTAATAAAATATTTTTGCATTTAAGTCAATATATATAAGTTGTTTTGTCAATGACCGATGAAGGGTTAATTCTGAAGCTTGTTTTGTGCTGGACCCATAGGATAGTGAGCCTTTTGTTGGATACAAATAACTTGGGATCTTGCGGACTCAGGTTGTTAGACAGAGTGCTCCTGTATTGGACAATGAATCTTTTGATCTGAGTCTCGGGCAAATTCAAAGAGGCCTTTGAAGTGAGTCAGAAATGATGAAGATCTCTTGGTATTAGCTGAAAATGTGCAAGCTATGAACTGTATTATCTGTATTCAAACCTGCTGACCTTGGCTGAGGACTCGCTGACCAGAACACAACAAAATCCCAGAGAACAGAAATCCACCATGAGGTCAAGGGATTGGAGTTCACTGACATTCTGCTTCACTGTGACTTTTAATAATTGTTAGAAAATGCAAAGAGAAATAAATTAGCTATAGGCGTGACAGTAAGCACCTTCACCAGGCGCACCATTTCATAAAATCATATTTAGTACAGTTTAACATCTGCTACATGTGAACACAGCCTCTGTGTTAACAAAAAAACACAATTTTCATTAAAGGGAACACTCTGGACAAAACGTATTCACTGTGCAGGGCCTGAGGGGCAGAGCATGACACAGAGATTCAAATAAAAGCAAAGAAGAAAAACGACCAGGTGTTATGTAAGGTGGGGGAATTGAGTCAACCTTGAAGTGGGAGCTGCTCCCCCTAAGTTAGGAACGGTGCTCTCGCTCCAACACTGTACTGCTTTGACTCCTGGGAGAGACAGCAGAAAGGAAAATGCCGGTCTGATTCCAATGGGGGTGGGAGTGAAGTGACCCCTGCTGCAGCTATGGCAGGCTGCTGAAGTGTAATGGCAGCCTGCCACAGAAGAGGATGTCTACCCTGGAAAAGTGGTGCAGCTGTTGCAGGAAACCGTGAGCATTTCCCTGCTGGAGATGTGCTACAGTAATTGAGCAGTAGCTGCTGAGAAGTGGTTCAGTGGAGCACAAGAACAGGAGCACAGTCCAATGCCAGGGATGCACTGAAGACTGGGCCACAGTCCTGACCCAAAAACACAGGCCACAGACCTGGCCTAGATTCAAGGTGATGAAAATAGCTGCAGTAGACAGAGCACCACAGCAGAATTTGCCAGAGCATAACAGGAGCACCCAGAGTGTTACATCATAGAGCAAGTGAGGAGTGGGACTGATTAGAGACATCTAGTTTTTCTGCAGGATGCCACGTTGCAAGGCTGCAATGATGGGTGCCACAGAGCAGAGCTGAGGGAGGGCTACTGACCAGGGACAACCATCCGGCTGTATAGTCTTATATTTTATAGGTACCATGGAAGTTGCCATTGGGACTATTTTGTTAACTACATTGGGCTTTAAGAATTGTACCTCTCCAACAGTTCAGCTCACCACCCTCATTAAAGCATCTCTATTTTACCAGCTTATTTTTGAAGAGCTGTGCATGACTTACACCCATTTCAACATTGGTTAAAAAAGTCCAATGATAAAAAATATCCAGCTTTCCACACTTTTTTATAAAACTTCTTTATTATTTCATATTTAAAAAAAAACATCATGGGGTAAAAAGGTAAAATAACAATCTTTTTAAATATGGAATAATAAAAAAAAAGTTTTGTGGAGAAGTCCGCTGGATTTTTTCATTGGACCTCTACATGAGTAGCACATAGTAGGTTCGATCGTTTGCATGGCCACAAAAAAAATCATCGTTTTGACATTAACGATTTCACACGTGTAAACAGGAATTGTTGACTGCATGCACGATTACAGATGATTACACCGTGGGTGTGTTTAATCACGCCACTCAAGTTATCGCTTTGTATAAATGCAACTTTCTGCTTTACAAACAATGGAATATGTGATCGAAATTACAATTTTGTGAACGATAATCGCCCCATCTAAAGGGTCGCTGTTGAAACGTTTACTACATGAAGAAACGACTCATTCGCTGCTCAATCGTACCAATCATCAACTCGTGTAAAGGTACTTTTGGGGCTCGTTCACACGACCGTATGGTTTTGCAGTCCGTTTTTAACGAATTGGTTTTTCAGTTTTTGGTTTCAGTAGTGTTTCCGTTCCGCTTCCGTTCAGTTCCATTTCCGTATGGTTTCCGCAAAGCTTATAATAATTTTTTAACAGTTAGTACATTGAAAAATTGGGCTGGGCATAAAAGTTTCAATAGCTGCTTCTGCAAAAATGGAACAGATACAGAAGACATACGGATGCATCCCGTATGCATTCCGTTTTTTTTACAGCCACATTGACTTGAATGGAACCACGGAATGTGATTTGCGGGCAATAATAGGACATGACTCAAAATGTAGCGGAATGGAAAAATGGAAATACGGAAACAGAATGCATACGGAGTACATTCTTTTTTTTTTTTTTTTGCGGACCAATTGAAATGAATGGTTCTGTATACGGACGGTGTACTGAACGCAAAAATGGCCTGTATACGGAACGCAAAAAACGTTCGTGTGAACGAGCCCTCAGGCTGAGTTCACACAACAGTTATTTGGTCAGTTATTTCCATCAGTTATTGTAAGCCAAAACCAGGTTGTGGTTCAAAACGGAATAGATGCAAATTAAATCACTATACTTCATCTCTGAGTAGGCTTCACTACTGGTTTTGGCTCACAATAAGGCCCCTTTCACTCAGGCGAGTTTTCTGCGCGGGTGCAATGCGTGAGGAGGACGCATTGCACCTGCACTGAATCCGGACCCATTCATTTCTATGGGGCTGTGCACATGAGCAGTGATTTTTACGCATCACTTCTGCGTTGCGTGAAAATCGCAGCATGCTCTATATTGTGCGTTTTCACGCAACGCAAGTCCCATAGAAGTGAATGGGGCTGCGGGAAAATCGCAAGCATCCGCAAGTGCGGATGCAGTGCGATTTTCCCACATGGTTGCAACGGGACCAGATCTTTATTATTTTCCCTTATAACATGGTTATAAGGGATAATAATAGCATTCTTAATAAAGAATGCTTAGTAAAATGAAGATGAAGGGGTTAAAAATAATAAAAGTTAACTTACCTTAGCCACTTGATCGCGTAGTTGCGATCTGTCTTCTCTCTTCAAGCTTCAGCTAACAACTAAAGGACCTGTGATGACGTCACATCACATGGTCCAATCACATGGTCCATCACCATGGTAAGATGGACCATGTGATTGGACCATGTGATGTGACGTCATCACAGGTCCTTTAGTTGTTAGCTGAAGCTTGAAGAGAGAAGACAGATCGCAACTACGCGATCAAGTGGCTAAGGTAAGTTAAGTTTTATTATTTTTAACCCCTTCATCCACATTCTACAAAGCATTCTTTATTAAGAATGCTAATATTTTCCCTTATAACCATGTTATAAGGGAAAATAATAAATTCTCCAGAATACTCTACCCGAAACCGGACTTCAGTGATGAAGTCCGGCTTGGGGTCTGGGTACCAAACATGGCGATTTTTCACACGCGCGTGCAAAATGCATTACAAATGTTTGCACCCGCGCGGAAAAGTCGCGCATATTCCCGCACTGCACCCGCCTCTTATCCGGGTGTCTAACATGACGCCCGTGTGAAAGAGGCCTAACCGATAGAAATAACTGACCAAATAACTGATGTGTGAACTCAGCCTTAGTCTTTTTTCTGTCTTTTTTATCTTTATTTATTAATGTATAAAACATTACAATTATAAGGCATTATCTTTATTTTCCATTATTCCCCTCCAATACCCTCCCGCCTCCCTTACCCAAGGACTGCTCTGCTGGAGTGAGGAAAAACAATTAAATAAATAAATCATAATAGTAATGAGTCATTAGTTAGGACTAGGGATGAGCGAACTCCATGTTTTAAAGTTTGGGTTCGGGTTTTCTGGTTACCACGGACCATAACGGAATTCACCATAACGGATCCTATCCGAACCCGAACTTCAAAACTTGAAGTTCGCTCATCCCTAGTTAGGATCCCATTCAGACCAGACATTGCTCCATCTGTTGTGGTTTTTCTTAGGGCAGACCGAGATACACACTGTTAGCTTCAGCTGACATTAGCACATGTCTACAGTCAGCCAGTGTAATAACCATGTTCCTGATGACAGAAGCCCTTTAAGTGCCAGGAGATGAGTCACCCCCTTCAGCATAAGCAGCTGATGTGCCCTGTGCAACTGCATATGTAGCCCACACCTAAGATAGGATCTAGTGTTCAAAGAGGATAGGACTAACAATAATACCAATCACAGCCCATGCATGAGAGTGGCGCTGTTTTATGATCTCATACAATCCCTTTAAGGTGGCCATGTTTGGTTTGGCTGAGTGAGCCTGTGAGACTACTTTCACACTAGCATTCTTGCTGGATCTGTCATGGATCAGCAAAAACGCCTCCGTCATGATAATACAACCGTCTGCATCAGTTATAAATGGATCCGGTTGTATTATCTCTATAATGGCCATGATGCATCCGTCTCTAAAACCATTGTAAGTCAATGGGCGCCGGATCCGTTTTGTTTTGTGTCCGATAAAATGGATCCGGCATGAAATACAATGTAAGGCTACTTTCACACTAGCGTTTCTATTTTCCGGTATCGAGATCCGTCATAGGGTCTCAATACCGGAAAAAAGCCCTGCTTCTGTTTTGTCCCCATTTATTGTCAATGGGGACAAAACGTAACTGAACAGAACAGAATGCTCCAAAATGTATTCCGTTCTGTTTGGTTGCGAGCTGCGGTTTTCTTTCCGTCATGGGATGCGTCATGGAAGCGTTTTTGTTGATCCTTGCCGGATCCATAAAAAACGCTAGTGTGAAAGTAGCCTAAGTCAATTGTGCCTGATCTGTTTTCACATCTTGCTCCGCATCCCATTTCTATGCAGCATGGGAACGCAACCAAACAGAACGCAACGCACTCCGTTCCATTCAGTTTTGTCCCCATTGACAATGAACAAAATTGACAAAACTGAAGCGTTTTTCTCCAGTTTTAAAATCTTATGATGGGAAGGAAAACGCAGATGTTAAAGTAGCCTTATTCTAGTAGTGCCGCTGCGAGGCGCTATGCCACTTATCTGTTCAGAAGGAAAAACGATGTAAGGGATAAAATGATTATTACCATAATGTCCGACCCTTGTTTCTCTCTCAGTCAGGATGTCTCGACACACAGGACCTCCTGCACAAGACATGGGATACAACCTGTCATATTTTTAGTAATGTGGTTGCCTGATTGCTTCCTTTTATCTGTTTTAATAAATGGTACATTTTTATTAACGGACCATTTCTTTCTGTCGTAGGATGGGCCGGTGAATCCCGAGCGCTACCTCCACTGGGCTAACGCCTTCCTGGTGGTATACAGCATTGATAACAGGAAGAGTTTTGAAGCGTGCTGCCAATATTTAGAGATCATCTCCCAGTATAACAAGGGAGCAGTACATGAGAGCCCAGTCCTGTTACTAGGGAACAAGCTGGACATGGAACGATATAGGTATCGCCCCCCTTACTACTGCTATATGTTTATGTTTAACAAGGTGTGAATGGGGGTTACTGAGGGGACCTGTGGTGCACACTGATACAAACCGTAGGGCCTACATTCATCCAATAGTTAATGGGAGTCTTAAAGGAAAGAACAATTCTGGAGAATCTGTTCTCAGAACTATCTACTATGCCATTCCTCTGTTATTCCTCCTTAAAATGTTTAAATAAATTGACAATTGCGTTTCACCATTACCCTTGTCGATAGGCTACGTCTCTACATACTCTCACAGTGTGCGCACTAGTTGCAGCATCAGACTGTGTTTTTGTGGGGCCACAGAGTGGAGCAACGGAGGCAGACAGCACACAGAGTGCTATCCACATCTTTTGCGGCCCCGTTGAAGTAAAAGGGTCCGCATCTGAGCCACAAAAAATGTGGCTCGGATGAGGAGCCAAACAACGTTTGTGTGCATGAGCCCTTAGTTGTCAATTTAATAAAACATTTCCAGGAGGAATAACAGAGGAACATTGCAAGGTATAATTGTAAGAAAAGATTCCCCAGAATGTGTTTTATAATTAATTCAAATGTTTATTAATACAGGCATGTCAGGAGTTGTGGCAGGTGCTACTTAAAGGGGTCCTCCGGGAATTAAGAAAATTAAAAGACTTAAATATTACTTTAGTATAAATATATTCTGGAATACCTTTCATTATTTATAATGGCTTGTTTTGTCTGGGGAGAAATCATCAGGGGAAACAAAATGGCCGCTATCCCATTAGTTCACACAAAACCTGTCCTGATCACACATGAGGGTTAAGTTACTTTACGACACTGAGGTAAAGATCTGCCTCATCCTCCTGTCCCACTTGTCAGGGATTATGATCCTGAATACAGATGATAAGAACTTTAGCTGAATCTCTGGGGAATTTAGTTCATGAAGAGACATGGAGTACAGAGAGGATGGACAGGACAGACTGTGGCAATGTGGGGCTGTGGTAATGGAGACTGTAAACAAGTGCTGCTGCTCATTAGCCACATTCTCACCCTCCTCCCATGTCTCCTTATCATCTCCATTCCCACAGAGATTCACCTGTATTCAGGATCATGATTCCTGACAATCAGAGCAGAGAGGAGGATGAGGCTGCACTATGGCTCATTGTGGTAAAGTAACTTGTCCTCCTGTGTGATTAGGACAGGTTTTGTGTGTACTGATAGCATGGCGGCCATCTTATTTCTCCTAATGATTGTTCCCTAGACAAAACAAGCCATTCTAAGTAATGAAAGGTATTTGTGAATATATTTATTATAAAATAAATAATATTTAAGTATTTTCATTTTTTAATTCCTGGAGAACCCCTTTTAAAGAGCATCTGTCTTTAGGAGCAACTCTATTAAACCAGATATACTATAGGGTTGATCCTGATGAAGAAAATGATACCTTTCATGTGAAAATCGGTTGTGTTGGGAAAAAAAGTTGCTTAGGTGCACTAAGGGGCTAGGGCCCGCCCACTGGGGCTTCAAAGCCCTAATTTGCAAAAAGATCAGAAGCCTTTTTTCCTCTGGAAAGACACCACCGATTTTCACAAAACAAGTATCATTCATATTAAACAGCAGGATCTATCCTACCAGGCCTTATTTACCCGAGTTGATCCTGCTGACGGGTACTCTTTAAAGGTTTTAAACACACATTACTCAAATAATACTCTAGGTACCAGCACAGATGGTAAAATAACAGAAAATAAAGCTTTCATTTCTTAGCCTTTTGAAAACGTTAGGGGATTAAAAAATGCCCTTTTGTTGAGTTTCACTTCTAAGTGAAATACAAAGATGTTTTTAAACATTGTTCATTATAAAGTTTCCTTTAAAAAAAACTAAACAAAACAACAACATAAAATTTAGGTTCAATGGTGTACTTTCCACGGAGGCAGACCACCTGACTGTTGTGATGCCAGGGAAAGAGGAGGAAGCAGTGCATTTTCTAGAAGCCACCAGTAGAGGGAGCGTAGAGCAGAGAGATGTTTACAGCGTCCATAATGGTAATTGTTTACATTTCTATGCAAATTTCTATGGTGGCGGCAGGCAGATGTTTTTTTTTTTTTTTTATAAATTCTTTTAACTTTTTGCTAAATAATTAAAAAAAACATAAGAATTCAAACAATGGCACTCAGGCAGCTAAACATAAGTCAGATAAAGTGGGTGAGGTGGAGGGGAACATATTTTTATTACAAATTTCTTCGGCTTTGACAAAAAATTGTAAATTTGCTAGAAATCTGGGGATTTGCACTATACATTCTGCTTTGCAAAGGAGTGTCAGAAACATGTTGGTCCTAGAAGACTGGAAACTGGGTGGTGGGAGGACAATACTAAGTTTTGTTATGGACCCTATGAGATTTGTGTATGACCCTGTATCTACAAGCCTTTTATTTTACCATGCAAGACTTATTTAGAAGTTTTTTCATCCCTTGAAAACTTCTGTAAGCTGCATGATTTCAAATAGTGGTCACCTAGACAGGCAGTGAAGTGGTTGCTAGACAAGCTGATCTACAAGCTAAACTAATAGTAATTACTAGTAGTGGTAGCAGTAGAAATGATACTGTATCCCAGTGGAGTTATGCTTTACTGCATATAACTGTACTGCACTGAATGGCACTGAACACTGTAAATATCAATGGCCAACAAACCAACATGCCTTCTGACATTTTCCGACATCTTCGCCTGCATTGCTGTAAGTTGCTTGTCTGATCTTCTGCTGCTTGGTTTTTTTGCCTTTTTATTACCTGACTGTATGATGCTTTCTCTCTATCTTTTGCCTCTATCTGTCCATCTACAGTAGATCCTTTGCTCTTCTACTCTCTCCATTGAGAATCTTGGCTTATATTCAACAAGTGCAGGTATCAAAATGTGTTTTACACCTTCTTTTACTACTGTTTTAGAAAGATTTAAAGTGTAACTGTCATATTTTTTTATTTGCTAGTTTATTAGAGCTAGGCATGTAAGTTTACCTGAGTTAGTCTGTCAATAATTGTCAAAAGATCTATAACAACCTTATAATAACGGCTTTCATTAATGTCTCCTGTCTCTTTCCACTGTTCCCTTAAAAGACCGTTGCTATGGCTTTTCTGTCTTCCCTTTAGTGTAAACAGAAGACAGAGGGGCGGTCCTCCACACCGCATGCCTGCATTAGGCTTCAGAGTGAGTAGGTGTGTCTCTCGGTACTCCAATCTGATTGGCTGTCAGGAAGCTACTGGCTACAGCAAGTGTGTATGGGAAGTGAGGGAAGGCAGATTTGGCCTCAGAACTGGCAGAGGAGTCATCTTGAGAAGATCCTCATATTGTAGGGTTCAAAAAAGCCATAACTGAGGGAAAAGCTCAAGGAAAACAGTGGTATGTGAAGAAACTAAAGATTAGTTTATGCATAATGCTGCACCAGCAGTAACATATGCAAAAATTGTTTGTTTTTTAATGAAAACATGACAGTTACACTTTAACTTTTCTAAGGATGACCAATGTACATTGATTCTTGTCGGTAAATTTGCATTGCATTTTTTAGCCTGGTAACATGCCCCACTACAGTGACCTTTCCTTCATAGTTGGTCAGTTGTTCATCGAAGGGCTCTGGGTGTAGGACTGGGTAGAGTTACATAATCCATCAACCCATTAAGGATTAGCACAAGAAAAGACGTTTTTCCAGCTCACCCACACATAGAAGCAGCTCAATCATAGTAGATCCTAGGGCTGTGCATGAGAAGAGGGAGTACCATACCGGTAAACACCATCTGGAAGTCCAGAACCATGAACCGGACACTCTTGGTAATTGGAAACACTTTCAGAAATTAAAATCCAGTAAAGTTCATCCCAGGTCATTGACGCGTTTTAAGCCTCATGGAAGAGCTCCTAATCATAACATGGATATGTTATGATTAAGAGCCCTTCCTTGAGGATTGAATCACATCAGCTTCCCAGGATGTACTTCATTGGATTTTAACTTATGAAATAAAGAAGTGTTTTTAACAGCCAAAGGCTTCGCTACCGTTGTTTCTGGTTCATGATTCTGAATGTAGACTTGTTTGGTAGTTTAAGGGGTATTACAATAACAAGAAATTATCCACTATCCACTATCCACTAAATAGGGAATAACTGTTACAGTAAGAGGACCCTCACTGGTCACAAGAACGGGGTCCTGTGCCCCATATTTGAATGGACCGATGGTCGAGCGCGCACACTACCATATATTCAAAGTCAGTTGGGCTGCCAGAGATAGTCAAGTATACCCCACAGTGCAGTCATGCTCTGTCCAGTGGATAGGGCATAACTTCTTACTAGTGAAATACTACTTTTTTTTGTTTGTTCTTTTTTTCATCTCCAATTATGCCTCTTAGGCTTCAGCACATGGCAGACATGGGCGCTATTGTTAGACCCCAGCCCATTGGCATCTCACTATTGTGAATGAAGAGGTGGCAGAGGGAGCCCGCTCCCTGTGTCTCTCCACATAGATGCTGCAATCAGCACAAACCGCCTCATGTAGTAGTTTAATGACCAGGACTGCTGTTGTCCTGGGGATAGGTCATCAGTAGTGATGGACGAACACCGGCCGGGACAGATCAAATGTTCTCGAACCACGCGTTTGCGCTGGGCCCCATTGACTTTAATGGCAGGTGAACCTGAAAAACCTTTAGGTCATATTTGCAGCCACCAAATACTTACTAGAAGTGCACAAATAGTCCCACAACATGGACAGTGACATACCAGAGGGGGGTCATTGGCAAAAATTCCCACAGAAAATATGTATTTTAATCAGGGGCCATTTTTATGCGTCATAAAGAGAAACTCTCAAAAATGTGCCCTGCTGGAGCCTAAAAAAATTAAATTTTAGGCCACGGGAGTACAGGCCCCAAAAATTAGGCATTCATCTGACAGAAAAGAACTTGTGATTATGTGGCTGGAGGCAGGGTCGGCTCCAGGTTCATGTGGGCCCTTGGGCGATAAATCCCAGTGGGCCCCCTTGAGGCATTTTTGTACATTTACATGTCCCTCTGTGGCTCCCACACGGTATAATGACCACCGGTGGCCCCTATACAGTATAATGACCACTAGTGGCCCTTCACACAGTATAATGACCCCCTAATGCCCCCAAACACAGTATATTGACCCCCAGTGGCCCCACACACAGTATAATCACCCCACAGTTCCCCTTTATTCAGAATAATAACCCCCAGTCGCCCCCCATTCAGAACAATGACCCCCAGTGGCCCCACACTGGGAGTTATACTGTATGGAGGGGGCACTGGGGATCATTATACTGTATGGTGGTCACTGGGGGTCATTATATTGAATGGGGGCTCTGGTGGTCATCATACTAAATGGAAGGTCATTGGGGATCATTATACTAAATGAGGGGCACTGGGGGTCATTATACTGTGTAAGGGGCCCTCACAGTGTAATGACCCCCCAGTGGCCCCCTCACATACCTATCATTGCTGAAGCGCAGAGGAGCCGGCGGTCCTGTCATTCACTAACTGTAGCTCCCTGCGCTCCTTCTCTCCTCAGGCCCGCTGCAGCAGTGAGACACACGTCATGACGTCACTGCTGGCACAGGCCTGGAGGAGAGAAGGAGCTGGTGCAGTGATGTAGCTAGAACTGACTGGGCCCCACAGAAAATGTTAGTATGTCCCACGCCCCCCCAGTGGGTTCACATCACGTTTTTCCTATCGGTTTGATGTATACAAATGTGCAGCACTCCACGTTTTTGTATCCTGCAGAGTCCAGTAAAAAAAATGCATACATTAACGTATATTTTTTTTTACAATGGAACTGTATGGTGAAGGGACGCCGCTGTATGGCATCAGTCTGAGGCATCTGTTAACGTATACATTTTTGGTATGCATTAAATGTATGGTAAAAATGGGATGTGAACCCAGCCTTAGTGTCAGAATAAGCAGCAGTACACAGCAGAGCAGCGGGGTGGAGAGGGCAGGCCGCCATGTACTGACAGAGCGCTACCTGGTCCTGGTGGTCAGGGGTGAGGACTGTGTTTCCTAAGGATCATTTATCTACTGGGAAATACAGGGCACAGTATAATACACTAGAATTTATATCCTATAAAGATATTAGCCCTACCCCAAATAATAATACAATTAGGGGGTCATTTATTATATAGAAATACGTCTATATTAGGCATATTTCTGACACAGATTGGAGCGCAAAGGTCCTTAGCACCACAATCAGCATCTTTTTCCCGCTCATGCCAGGTCCAAAAAAGGTGGCGTGGGCAGGGAAAGAGATACAGTTATGGCCATACAGTTATTGGATACCACCACCATACAGTGACAGGATAACACCTCTGTACATTACTCTGGATAAAAATGTTACTGTAGGCCACTGGAGTATAGGCCCCATGTGGCTGGAGGTACATTAGGCGGTCACTGGATAAAAATTTTACTGTAGGCCACTGGAGTACAGGCCCCCAAAGTTAGGCATTTACCTGACAGAAAAGGCCTTTAATGCCGCTGTATATACATAAGACAAGGACCATTCTTTGTTCTGGGTGGTGGCAGATATGTGTGGGCTGCCATGAGGAAATTCAATTACATGTGGTCGTCACAGGTGTTGAATTCCTCCGAGATCCATGCCTCCTTCATTTTTAGAAATGTGAGGTAGCAGTGGCGTATCTATCACGAGGCAAACAAGGCATTTGCCTAGGACGGCACTTGCCAATGGGGCGGCAAAATGCCTTGTTTGCGCATCGGATCTGAGTTTTCACGATCTCAGTAAGATCGTGAAAACTCAAATCCGATGGTATATTCTAACCCCCAGGCATTCCTATGGTGATGGGGACGCTTGTCTGGGGGTTAGAATATACAGGGTAACTAACATCTCTCCTCCCAGTGACACACATGACCCGCTTCCTCCACCGCCCCACCTGCACCTGATGTGCCCATTACATCACAAGTCTCCGCCTCTTACCAGGCAGAAGGCCTTCCATTCTAGTCAGGGCTACGCCCCCAGCTTCTCTCTGCAGGCGACTCTCTCATGTGGGGGCCGGGCAAGACGGTAATTATCACCGGGGCTAAGTGGCTAACTACGACCGCGGCGGAGCTGCTCAGACTGCAGGACTGCGTCATCCAGGCGTGGTGGTGGTGGGGTGGTGAGGGTGAGTGTCCTGATGTAGTGTGTTCAGTGCCCTATGCGTGTGGTATGTGTGCACAGCACCCTGTGTGTGTGCGGTATGTGTGTGTGTACAGTGCCCTGTGTGGGTGTACAGCGCCATGTGTGTGTGTACAGCGCCCTGTGCGTGCGTTATGTGTGTGTGTACAGTGCCCTCTGTGTGCGTGTGTTGTGTGTGTGTACAGTGCCCTGTGTGTGTGTACAGCGCCGTGTGCGTGCGGTATGTGTGTGTGTACAGCACCATTTGTGTGTGTACAGCACCCTGTGCGTGCGTGCGGCCGTTTACCCCATGTAGGTGGACACCTGTCGGTCTAGGCGTTCCCTAAGGCTGGATCCAGAGGGCGGCTGTCGATGGGTTGGCTACAAGAATTATCTCATATCCCAAGTGACCAACACATCTTCAAACCGCCCTCTACTTGCAGGTGCGGTAGGATTGGTACCCGCACCTGTTTCACTGTGGGTGGAAATTCCAGCGCCCGCAACAGCAGAATGCAGCATCTCTCGCAGCAAGGCCTGGAAATCCTGCATTCTGCTAGCCCTCTGTGATGCTAAGTACTTTGCCACCCAGTACTGGTCCTTGCCCTTTATGCTTTTTATACGGGGGTCCCTCTCCACTGGAGCATGAAAACCCCCATTTGCATTAAATTGGAAGTGGTGGGGCACCCTGGCTCCTGCTCATCGCCCAGGAGAATGTCGTCCTCAGTCTCCTCCCCCCAGCCATGGACAACACCAGGGATCCCCGAAAAGTTTAAAGTCCCCCTCAAAGCCTGCTCTTCTTGCTCCTCCTCCTCCTCCCCCCCAGCCACCATCATCCTCTGACTCCTTTTCGGACTCCTGCTGACTTGTCTCAGATGGAGTAGCCCCCCTGGGAATTCATTCAGCATTGCGACTTCCTCATCTTCCAGCTCCTTCTCCTCGATGGCTTGATCAATGACATGACGCAATGCACGCTCCAGAAAGAAGGCGTAAGGTACGATGTCACTGATGGCGCCCTGGCTGAGATTTACCAGTTTGGTGATCTCATCAAATGGCCACAGAAGTCTGCATGCATCGCGCATGAGCAGCCACTGGCGCGGTGAAAAGAAACCAAGCTCCCCAGAATCTGTCCTGCTGCAGAGTTCGTACAGGTAGTCGTTAACGGCACGTTGCTGCTGGAGCAGCCTATCAAGCATATACAAGGTGGAGTTCCAGCGCGTCGGGCTGTCACAAATCAGACGTCTGACGGGCAAGTGGTGTCGCTGCTGAACGTCAGCAAGGCGAGCCATGACCATGTAAAATCTTCTAAAATGGCCAGAGATTTTCCTGGCCTGCCACAAGACGTCCTGGACCCCAGGATATTTGGCAACGAATAGCTGCACGACTAAGTTCAGGACGTGTGCCATGCACAGCACGTGTGTCATTTTGCCCTGTTTCAGTGCGCTCAGCAGATTGGCATAGTTGTCGCACACCACTTTACCAACTGTCAAATTGAGCAGGGTTAGCCACTGATCGGCCTGTGACCGCAGAGCTCAAAGCAGTGCAGGACTGGTGTGGCTCTTGGCTTCCTGACACAACAGCCGCAGCACCGCATGGCAATGTCTCACCTGGGACATCAAATAGTTTCTGGGGAGATTGGGGGGTGCAGCGGAAGAGGCGGTAGCAGTGGAACAGGAGGAGTCAGACGAGGAGGAGACTGAGGATGGAGTAGAAGGAGGAGAAGAAGAAGAGACAGGCCTGCATGCAATCCTTGGCGGTAACACCAAATCCACACGCTTACATGCTTGATGGCCGTCAGAAGGTTCACCCAGTGGGCAGTAAAAGCTATGTACCTTCCCTGCCCTTGTTTGCTAGACCACATGTCTATGGTCAGATGTATCTTGGCACCGACACTGTGTGGCAGAGATATATTTACTTGCCGCTGAACGCGGCTATATAGCTCTGGGATGCCCTTTTTGGAGAAATATTTCCTTCTGGGGACCTTCCATTGCGGTGTGCCAATGGCCACCAATTTTCTAAAGGCCTCTCAGTCCACCAGTTTATTTGGCAGTGGTTGGCGGGCTAGCAGTTCCAACAAGCCATCGGTCAGTCGTTGGGCAAGAGAGTTATCCGGCGTCATCAACTTTTTACGCTCGAACATTTGGGCCATAGAAGCCTGACTTCTGCCAGATCAACGCTACAATGGCACGGTGGAAGGTGGAGTGAAGGACAAATGGGAGGAGAGAGGAGAAGGAGAAGAGGCAGGACGTCGAGCGCCGGGAGTGTGGCTTTGTGGGTTCTGACGGCGTTGCTCCCACTGAGCTCGGTGATGGGAGGCCAGGTGCCTTCTTAAGGCGGTCGTCCCTATGTGAGTGTTGGGCTTACAGCGACTTATGTGTTGACAGCACAGGCTGCAGATGGCAACATAATTGTCAGCAGCTGACACGTTAAAAAAAGCCCACACTGCGGAGCCATGTACCAGCGTCCTGGGAGCGGCAGAAGTGACCGTGTATGGTGGATCGCTCGCTCCAGATACATTTGCAGTCTGATTTTTGCCTCCTGTGCCCTGCGAGTTCTGCCTGCTTCTCATCCTTCTCCTCCCTCTCTGCTGCTCGTCTCTCCCTCTGAACTCCCCTCCTCTTCCTCTCTTGTGGGCACCCACGCGACGTCCATCGACACGTCATCATTGTCGCCTTCACCACCACTGACATTTGAGATTTCGGAGTAGGCAGCAACAGCGGGGACCACCCTCCTATGACTGATCTGGGTACTGTCATCAGACTGCTGGGTGGCGGCCGTTGCTACCTCCTCTTCTTCATCCGATGTCAAGAATGGCTGTGCATTGGTAAGGTCTGGGAATGGATGGGAAAATAATTCCTCTGATTCGAGTGGAGGGGCTATGGTGGTGGTGGTGTATTTGGGGGTGCAGAGAGTGAGGAGGGTGCAGATACAGAGGATGAGGAGGGTGCAGAAGTGGAAGACTGAGTGAGCCACTCAACCAACTCTGGTGCACCCTTTGAAGTAATTGCAACTTCCCACTTAGGCTCCGGACTGGTGCACCTGCCCGACCCCTACCATTCCTGTGCCTAAGTCCCTAGAATAGAGCAGTATTTGTCGAAGCAGGTATATTGCAGGCCTCAATCAATATTTGGTGGAAACAGGTATATCAAACCCCTTAATTGGTATTTTGTGGAAGCAGGTTTATCGCAGGCCTCAATCGATATTTGGTGGAAACAGGTATATCGAACCCCTAATCAGTATTTTGTGGAAGCAGGTACATCGCAGCCCTCAATCAGTATTTTGTGGAATAAGGTATATAAAAACCCCTTAATCAGTATTTTGTGGAAGCAGGTATATCGCAGGCCTAAATCAATATTTGGTGGAAGCGGGTATATCGAACCCCTTAATCAGTATTTTTTGGAAACAGGTATATCACACCCTTCAATTATTTTTTTTGCCACAACAGTTATATCACACCACCCTGTTTATTTGGGGTAACAAGTATTTCGCAGCCCTCAATCAGTATTTTGTGGAAGAAGGTATATCACACCCCTCAATCATTTTTTTGGGGGACGAAAGGAATATCATACCAGTTGCAAATAATTGTTCCAATAGTGCTTGTCCCTCTATATAGCTGCGGTATCGCAGCAGAACCATACCCAACTGCTGCACAATACAAATGCACTATATACTTTCTATGTTAGAAAGTATATTATAGGTATATCACACCCCTCAGTATATCACACCTATAGATAGCACAGCTATACCAGTCCTTAAAAGGACTTTTGTGGCCCTATTAGCTAGCGTTCGGTGTCCCTAACAGCCTGTCCCTGCTCCACAAAGCAACCTCTCCTTACACTGGCAAAACAAAGAATGTAAAATGGCTGCCAGATCGGGTTCTTTTATAGGGCGACACACCTGATGGATGTGTCATGGGTCAAAGTTCGGCGCAATGCAAAAGAATATGACGCCGGCGGACATCGGCATATGTTCGCATGTTCGGAAAATCGCGAACGCGCAAAGTTCACCGTAAAACAACCGCCGGGCAAACCGCAAGGCCATCACTATTTAGCAGTATCTTGACACTGCACAAACCCTTCAATTTATACTTCAAAGATAGTGTCATGTCATCCTTAAAGGAGATGTACAACATCAGGAACATGTAGCTTTCTTTCACAAACACCACCACACCCGTCCCATCCCATCAGTTTTGTTCGGTATTGAAGCTAAGCTTTATTAAAGTGAATGAGGTTGAGCTGCAATATCTCATGTGGACTGGTGTAGAACTTTTTTTTTTTTTTTTTTGCACAACTCTTAATACCAATGCCAAAAAAAAGAAAATTTGTCAAAGGATCTCAGAGCCCTTTAAAATGTAAGAGTAAGGAGTTTTGATGGTGGGAGGAAGGAAATATGTTGCCCTATATTTATAATGATTCATATAATATCCACAGGTCTGTCAGGTACCTGGATTTCAAACAAGAATCACATTAAAATATCCCTAGAATGAAGAACATAAGAGAAGTGGTGGATTATATGTGTTGGCAGATAGGGAAAGGTGGATTTACTGGTCACATTCTTTATTTTAATGCTCACTGTGATATTACAGATAACTAAGTGGTATTTATGTGTCCTTTCTCAGACAGGTCAGTATAGCAGATGGTTCTGCTCTGGCGTCCCGTCATGGCTGCCTCTTTCGTGAAGTGTCTGCTTGTTTGGATTTCCGGTTGGTGCAGCAAGTGTTTTATGATGCCATACAGGAGGTGAGGAGAGAAGCAGAAAGATGCGCATCTTTAAGACCACCACTATACATCACTGAGGAGAGGGCACTGCTTGGGTTGCCTCCCATGTCCTCTTCTTCTCCCTCCAGTCGCCATGGAATGCCTACACTTAACACTTTGTCCCCTCTGGGCTACAAGGAGATTCCCTCTGTGGCTCAAGCCAAACTTGTCACCGTGAAGTCGTCTAGAGCAATGAGCAAACGCAAGGCACCCACGCTGACCCTCCTTAAGGGTTTCAAGATATTTTAATGCCAAAAAGCTCAAATATAAGAATTGATCAAAATACGTACTTGTTCTCTATTTATAATATGGATTATAGACTACTTTGGATGATGATAAGATAGCCTATTGGCCCAATCAATTAGCCTTTTAAGTTAAAATTTAGACAATGCAGTCAAGAGCAAAAATATGGTGTCAAGCCTAAAATTGTTTTTCTCCCAAATTTATTTGATAAAAATCTGACTAATTACAGAGACAGTAATGGGAAATGGCCTGGCTTTCCTGTGGTCAAGCCTCGTCACCTCTTCTCAGCTGTCACAGTGCCAGTCTAGGCTAAAGTCTTCTTTTATGACAGACTGGTTGTCTGTCTAAACCAGTTAACTTGTTACTTTCAACCAGTATTCTCCAAGTCTTCATCTCAAGGCCACGGTAACACTGAGATGAGGGCAGTGAAGAGAGAAGCTTGGGGTACTAAAAATACTCTTACTCCATTGCTGTGTTCACATCTGCATTGTGTTTTTTCAGGAGTTCCAACATTTTTGACGGCAGAAACAACAAAGTCTGCTGTAAAAAATTGCTGGAAACCAGACAGAAACCTGATGGGCCCAAATATAAGTCAATGGCATCCGTCAAGATTTATTGGGATCTGTTTGCAAATGGATCTTTCATAGTTGTCTTTGCTTTTTCATGAATGAAAGCCATGACTCTAGTGTGAACAGATAGTATCTCTTACTGCTACATAAATACAATTTTAGAAAAATGAAATTTAGTTGGAAGATCTTTATTTGATGCCCCAGCTTTACACTGCAGCTTTATACTCCACGGACAGTTTCTTTCATTTATCGGCAAAAATTTAGATGTTTACTTGAAACACGGAAGGATGAGGAGGAAGGTCATCCTGAAGCATGAATGCTATGTGTTCATATGTTTTAGATATTCCTAGATCTGGGAAGAACATAGTGTAAGCCCAATAGAATTATATGTCAAAGCCTTTAAGTCTACACCGAACACTCAAGTCCAGATGTTCAGATGACTCTTTTTGCCAACCATTCATCTCACACTATGCTATCAGAGAGTGGTGTTTGGTTCTGAACTGTGATGAGCAGATGGAATGCACTTGCTGCCTGCTGTTGACAACTGAGGCTTGCTCAGCTGCCAACTTCTGTTATACGCAACATCCATCAAGGGAAGACTTCCAATGTGGAGCTTCCTCCATCTGTTAATACTTTTTATTATCAGTGTCTGAGGAAAGACCATTTACAATGCATCTGGAAAGTTTTCACAGTAAGACCCTTTCACATTTTTCACATTTTATGTTGCGGCCTTGTGGTTAACTAAAAAATATTCACGTTTTTCCCCCAATCTGCATTCAGTACCGCATAATAAGAAAGTGAAAACAGAAATTATACATTTTGAAAAATGTATTAAAATGGAAAAACTAAAATTTTGCATAGTCATGCGTATACACTTTGCCGTGACACTTGAACATTTCTCTTGATGATCTGTGAGATGTTTCTACATCTTGGTTGGAGTCCACCTATGGTAAATGCAGTTGATTTGACATTAGATGTAGATAAGGTCTCACAGCTGACAATGCATATCAGAGCAATAACAAAGCCATGTGGTGGGAAGGAAAGAACTGCCTGTAAAGCTCAAAGACAGGAATGCGTGGCGGCACCCTGGGGAAGGGTACAAAAATGTCTGCTGCACTGAAATTTGCCAAGATCACAGTTGCCTCTATAATTCTAAATAGAAGAAGTTTGGAACAATCATGACTCTTCCTTGAGATGGCCACCCCACCAAACTAAGTATTTGGGGTAGAACTCAATTGTCACTCTGGCTGAGCTCCGAAGATGCTGTGTGCAGATGGGGGAAACTTCTAGAAGGTCAACCATCACTGCAGCACACCACCATCATCATGTCTGAGGGAAAACAGGCACTGCTTATAACCTGCCCAAAACAACCCTCACAGTGAAGCATGGTGGTGGCAGCAATATGCTGTGAGTATGTTTTTCAGTGGCTGGGACAGGGAGACCGGTCAGGGTTGAGGGAAAGCTGAATGGAGCAAAGTACAGAGATATTAGTAATGGAAACCTCATCCAGTGATCTCTGGACCTCAGATTGGGTTAAAGGTTCACCTTCCAACAGGACAATGATCCTAAGCACACAGCCAAGACAACACAAGAGTGGTTTGAGGACAAGTCTGTGAATTTCCTAGAGTGGCTTAGCCAGAGCCCTGACTTGAAACCAATCAAACAAATCTGGAGAGACTTGAAAATGACTGTCCACCAACGGTCCCTTAACAACCTGACAGAGCTTCAGAGGGTCTGCGGAGAAGAATGGCAGGAAATCACCAAATCCAACTGTGCAAACCTTGTGGCATCATACCCAAGAAGACTGGAGGCTGTAATCGCTGCCAAAGGTACTTCAACTAAGTCCAGAGTAATGGGTCTGAATACTTATGTCAATGCAATATTTAAGTTTTTCCTTTTCGATAAATTTGCTAAAATTTATGAAATTCAGTTTTCACTTTGTCATTAAAGAAGACTTTAACTGTTTCTGAGATTATAATATTAATAGCTGGCACTGTAGGGCATGTTTACGAGATGTGATATTGCTATCTTTTTCAGATATGACTCTCCATTGTGGCGCTGTGCTGCACCCCCTCCTCCACTCCCCGTTCTCTTTTCCTGCTTTGTATGCTAATCAATAGCATCGGTACAGGGAGGAAGAGACAGCCGCGTTTCTTAGAGTGACGCGGTCACTGCTGTCATTCGACAGCTCACAGCTAGGGAGAAGGAGACGTCCCTGAGAAATGTGGCCATCTTCTCCTCCCTGTACTGATGCTATTGATTAGCAGGTGCCAGGTATTAATATTGTAACCTCAGAAGCGGTGAAAGGTTCTCTTTAAGGGATATTGATTGCAGAATGATGGGAAAAACTCGATTTAATTTTTTTATTTTAGCACAAAACCGCAATATAATGTGAAAATTAAAGTGAAAGGATCTGAAGACTTTACGAATGCATTGTACAGTGTGTCCTCAATCCTTTAGCCAGCTGCGTGCAACACCACCTTTCCAAGTATTTCTAGGGTCATTAGAACCAAAGGCCTTAACATTCTATTTTCAGAGATTTTGTTGGTCCCAAAAATAATGCTCAAACAATTAATAATAATGCCATACAATAGCTGTCAAGCAATACTAGATACAACCTGGCAGAACTTCAGATGTTTGTACACCTTACTTACTGTTTCTCACTCTTGCCCACCGAACAATCTTCCCCTGCCACCATATACTGTAGGCCTCCAAACAACAGCCACAATCCATTCCCTCCATGTAATACTTCTGAGAGAGGCTTGTGCATGGTACCACCATTTGATGCAGAGGGCATGGCTTCCTTACCACTCATGGGTTCAGAAGCTGGAAATGTTTTCCACTGACAATTAACCCTTATCTACGGGTTTTCTTTCACCAGGGAAGTATGCCCCTATAAGCCACTTGGCAAACCAGACCACTCCCACCCCCCTTCACTGAGCAGCAGTGGTACTTGTGTGCACCTGCATTTAGGAGTTGCAGTGCCACACTTTGACTGGCTCTATATACAAAAGTGATATACTATCATCTAAGTAAGTAAAAACTCTACAGATGCATTGCAATTGTGGTTTCGAGAGTTGGGCTCAGCACTTGAAGTCGTAGGTACAGGTGCCCAGATGCCTCCATTTATTGTTGTTACTTGTATATGTATAATTTTAGGATGCAAAGTGTCTCCCAAAATTATATAATTTGTTCCTCAAAGTTTAAAATGTAATAACTTTTTTTTCTTTTGAAGGAAAGATTTTAGGTTTGTAAAATGCACCTGTACCATACACCAGTTGAGCACTAGTAACTTCTTATGTTTGCACAATTTTCTCCCCTTCGTTATTATCAATGACTGTAAAGAGTAAATGAATAAAATATGTATGGTGTGACAGGTGAAAAGCTAAGCGCTGGAGAAATTCTCGCAGACTTTTATATTTGACTGAATACACTAGAGTTCTGTAAATTTAGCATTTTTAATCATTTGGAAATAAAAATGAAAGGTGTTGGCACTTTACAAAAAAAGCTATAAGAATAAAGTCAATTTGTAATGTCCAGGACACCTTAGTTTCAAATTCTTTCAATCTCATAAGAAGTCATAAGATGTCTGTCTAACTAGCTGTCATAAGGACCTCATTAATGTATATCAGTATTCCCCAGTGAATGAATGTCCTGACTTGTTACCATGAACAATTTTGCAGACGTGTACCAGCCGCCGAACAGTACCAGTGTCAAACTTTAAAGTAGATGTTTCCAATGTCATGGTTTCTTGCTTTTCCACATTTAACATAAGTGTCCTTACTATTCTGAGTGGAACGTGACTTCCGAGTATCACTTAATGCTAAATGTGGCTCACAAGGTACAAAAGGTTAAGGGCCTCTGCTATATATGTTACAAATTGCTTAAAGGGAAACTCCACTGTTATGTATCCAAGAGAATTTGAGACACTTTCATACAGATATCTTTCCTACCATGACAGCCGGTGATGTTAAAGGGAACCTGCCACCATGAAATTCACTGATCAACCAGGCATGCTGCCTTGTAGGGCTCACTCTGCTGAATATAATGATACCTTTCACTTGGTGATGTGTTGCTTTGTTGTGAAGAAATAGTACTTTTAATCCATATGCTGATGAGTCCAGTAGTTGATATGAGTCCAGCGTTTTTCTATTCAGAGCTGTAGCCACTCCCCCATTCACTTCTTCAGATGTAAAAGGGGTGTGGTTTATTACATCATTCATTCATTTTAATAATTGGCGGGAAAATGAATAATGTAATGCTAAAGTATTATATTACTGAGGTAAAAAAAAGGGGGAGGAATATACTGTTGAAGTTAGTAATTATAATAAGGGCGAGTTTATTCATGGAGCGATAAATACATGTTTGATAAACAAGGATGTAATAAACCACGCCCCTTTTACATCTGAAGAAGTGAATAGGGGAGGGGCTACAGCTCTGAATAGAAAAAACGCTGGACTCATATCAACTACTGGACTCACATCAGCTCATTAGCATATGGATTAAAAGTACTATTTCTCCACAATAAAGCGACAGATCACCAAGTGAAAGGTATCATTATATTCAGCAGAGTGATCCCTACAAGGCAGCATGCCTGCTTTATCAGTGACTTTCCTGGTGACAGGTTCACTTTAAGTAACACCAAAGAAAAACACTACTACTACTCATTACTGAAATTGTACATTTCTATTATAAAAATAGCTCTAAAGTGGCCTTTTTTGAGCCTTAGCAGCGCTCCTCTGTCTACATAACAGCGGAGACTCGCTCAACACTGACTGTGTTATGTAAACAGAAACAAAACAATGGCTGATCTCAGGGAGACCAGCTACAGAAAACATCGCGGAGCCTCATTTAAGAGTCTCAACACAGCAATCCGAAGTGCAAAGCTCCCTGGGAAACAGTAATATGCAAAATAAATGTGGAGCCCCAGTATTGGGTCTACAACACAATGAAAGCCAAATATCCCTCAAAGGAAAGAAACCCGGTGCAAAGGGGTGTCTCCATTACAGAGATCACCAAATCCACCATATTAAGTGGCCCCTATGTCAAGATCCTGCTTTCATTGTGTTGTAGACCCAATACTGGGGCTCCACATTTATTTTGCATATTCCTGTTTCCCAGGGAGCTTTGCACTTTGGATTGCTGTGTTGAGACTCTTAACTGAGGCTCTGCGGTGTTTTCTGTAGCTGGTCTCCCTGAGATCAGCTATTGTTGTGTTTGAGTAGTCTCCAAGGCATTGCTCCCAGTTAGCCAGAATCCTGCTCCACACTGATGAGGGGCAACACCCCGAAACAGCTGTCTGCGGATGGATAACTGGCTTAGGTTTCCCCGTCACATCCTTAAAGCTTGTAAAAAAGCGGGATCTTGACATAGGGGCCACTTAATATGGTGGAGTTGGTGATCTCTGTAATGGAGACACCCCTTTGCTCGGTTTTCCTTCCTTTGAGGGATATCTGGCTTTCATTGTGTTGTAGACCCATAACTGGGGCTCCACATTTATTTTGCATATTAAGTAAACAGAAGATAGAGGAGCGTTGCTAAGGCTCAAAAAAGGCCACTTTAGGGTCCATTCACACATCTGTTCTGTATTGCGGATCCGCAATACATTGGACCGGCACCCCCGGACATGATCTATTTTTTTTTCGGGAGCCTGGACCGGAAGATCGGGGCCACACACCGGAAATGCGGATGCGGACAGCAAACTGTGTGCTGTCCGCATCTCTTCCGGCCCCATTGAAAATGAATGGGTCCGCACCTGTTCCGCATAGTTGCGGAACGGATCTGGACCCATTCTACGGACATCTGAATGGACCCTTAGAGCTATTTTTCTAATTCAAATGTACGATTTCAGTAGTTAAAGTATATTGCAAAAATGGTTAGTATCACTGTTCCTATACATTACAATCCATTCCGATTTGGAATTTCCCAATCCCCATTTAGGTCCCATGCCTCTGACCAGCCCCGCTGAGAGTAGTACAGTGCTGTAGTAGTGCCTGCACTCTGGGCCGCTTAAATAAAAAACAAAAAAAAAAAAAAAAACTTCCTCTGGGCTCCTAGATTCCAAGTCAGACTGTTGGTTGCTCCGCAGTGGTACACAGTCTGGGCTTGGCCTGTGACGACGTGGCCTGGCTCTTCTGTGGGTCACAAGCTGGATCAGGACAGTGAATGGTGATGGAGGGGCAGGGAGCTCCGCCATTATTTTGCTGGACAGCTACAGTGTCCCAGTTGGCACTGGGCATTTGCTTGCAGTTTGCCACCATTTTGCCCCACAACATGGTACACCACTGGTGTCATCCCTCGTTTATTTGTATTGTATAAGAAGACAAAGGTAAGAATATGTTGAACCATAAGTGATTTCAAAATCAGCTTCAGATAGGTATGTTTTGAGAACAATTATTAAAACAGCCTAGGCCAAATATACTGTATGTTTATTCTACAAGACAAATAGGATGATATGAAATGGTTACAAGATGCAGACTGCTGAAGCAAATTAACAAAAATCCTTTCAAAAGGTAAAGTTTGACCCCAAATACTACAGAAACCTTTGCACTGTCATATGATAAAAATGCATTTTATCGATCCCGTAGGTTCCTCACGTGATATGGTCAAGCGTTGGTTACTCTAAAGGGGTTGTCTGAGACCAGGAAGGTCTGAGCACAGGCGGCTTCCATCTTAAAAAAAAAGTTATAAAATAAGCAATACTGAATTGTTTTCTGCTCCAGAGCTGCCATTTTCCTCCTCCACACCAGTATTAGTTTACAGGACTGCAGTGCTGATGCCGTGTCGACAAGATGTGACCACAGCGGCAAATTGCTGACCTTCAAGATATTTTATTGGGGCCAGATACTGGCTGCAGTGGTCACGTGTTGCTGACTTGACATCAGTGGTGCTCCTCTATAAGCAAAGAACGAAGGGCAGGACTGAAAAGGCAGTGCTGAAGTGGTGGGCAATCCAATGGGTAAGTAATTCTTAATATGTATATGATATATTTTACGCCAGACCCTGGTCTATGCCCAAAATTTTCCAATTCAACAAGAAAGAAGGCATCAAGAAGATGCCAGCTATAGGGGAACCTATCATGTGACCTTTTTACTGACTTGGATTGTCCTCGTACTGGACATATAAAAAAAAGCTATGGCAACTATGTATGTATGTATGTATATATATATAATTATATATATATCTACATAAACTTACCTTACTATTACATCTTGTCATTCCCAGACAGGAAGTAACATTCAACAGTTTGTAGCCTACTACAAGCACATGCTAAAATAAATAGGAAGAAATCCAGATCTATGGTACCGTTAAACCCCTGCCATTAAGTGACCCGTTATATTCTGTACATTAAAAGCATCCTATATCCAGTAGTGAAATTGAGCAGATCCACCCAAGTGGACCAAGACTGTAATACCTTGGAACCATACTCAACCCACAGTATTAAAGAGCACTATTCCACCACCACTGGTCTGAGATATTGGGTAGGACAACTTAAGTGGGAATGAAATAAATAAGTCCCAGTAGTTTATACATCCTCCTCTGGAGCATCTGTGTAGAGAGAAGTGATTTGCCCGTCCTTCCACTGCACCGTGATGTCACCCGGTTGAGCTTCCTTCTTGAGCAGAGCATCCTCTTGTGGTAGGTTCTCTTTTTCCAACATCAACACGGCTTGTTTGCCATCGGGCTCTTCTTTTTTAGCATCCATGTTCATCTTATACATTGCAATCATTTTCCTTTTTCTGTAATATGAAGAATAAAATAAGTGAGGATCTGAGTAGAGCTACACAGTAGACTATGACGTTGAGGAACACAAACCAGGATGATTGATATGAAATAAAACACAAGAGAATGCTATGAATAGATTAAAAAGCAATCGTTCACAACTACTGACAGGTAAAGTCAATGCTATTATCTTGTGACAATTAAATCATGCCCAGGTAGCTGTGAAGTGGTGGGATATATCAGGCAGCAAGTGAACAGTCAGTTCATGAAGTTGATGTGTTGGAAGCATTAAAACCGGGCAAGTGGAAGAATCTAAGCATCTTTGAGAAGAGCTGAATTGTGATGGTCAGATGACCGGATAAGGGCTTCTTCAAAACACAGATGTTATGGTGTGTTCCAGGTATGTAGTGGTTAGTACATACCAAAAGTGGTCAAAGGGAGCACAGCCAAACCAATGAACTAGAATCAGGATCATGAATGCCCTGGGGATGGAGGATTCGCGTGACAAATTCATTGCGGGAAAGGCAGGAGATAAAGTCATATCTAGGGTGTAGGTTCCAGTTTCTTTTGCGGTCTGACACAGGACATTTATGCTAGATGCACGGTGCCCATCTCATCGCTGGGTGGGGGGTGTTTTATTGTATGTTGAGATACATCTGAAAGGGTATATTTTTGCTTCTTAAGTATCCACTATTGTAACATGGCTATCAATTGTGGTTAAAGCTATCTTTATTGTCTGAACATCAGATTTGTTATTTGGATATGCCTTTCTTTTATTTTATTTTTGTTCCTTTTTGTATTTTGTAAACTTATTGATAAAAAATTATCTGATTTAAAAAAGGGATCATGACTGGCCAAGGCTTAACGATGTGCGTGGAAGCTTGACCGTGCCAATTCATCACATTTTAGGTGAAGATCATTCATGACTTCTTTTCATAGTCAATACTTATACACGTGACATGAAAGTCATTTAATAGTTGTTACTACAACTGTTTCATGGGTTTAACCTGAATATTCAGCTGTTTTCCTTCTAGAAACAACACCACTTTACTCCATGTGCTGAGTTTAATATACAGGTCCTTCTCATAAAATTAGCATATTGTGATAAAGTTCATTATTTTCTGTAATGTACTGATAAACATTAGACTTTCATATATTTTAGATTCATTACACACAACTGAAGTAGTTCAAGCCTTTTATTGTTTTAATATTGATGATTTTGGCATACAGCTCATGAAAACCCAAAATTCCTATCTCAAAAAATTAGCATATTTCATCCGACCAATAAAAGAAAAGCGTTTTTAATACAAAAAAAAGTCAACCTTCAAATAATTATGTTCAGTTATGCACTCAATACTTGGTCGGGAATCCTTTTGCAGAAATGACTGCTTCAATGCGGCGTGGCATGGAGGCAATCAGCCTGTGGCACTGCTGAGGTGTTATGGAGGCCCAGGATGCTTCGATAGCGGCCTTAAGCTCATCCAGAGTGTTGGGTCTTGTGTCTCTCAACTTTCTCTTCCCAATATCCCACAGATTCTCTATGGGGTTCAGGTCCGGAGAGTTGGCAGGCCAATTGAGCACATTAATACCATGGTCATTAAACCATTTACCAGTGGTTTTGGCACTGTGAGCAGGTGCCAGGTCGTGCTGAAAAATGAAATCTTCATCTCCATAAAGCTTTTCAGCAGATGGAAGCATGAAGTGTTCCAAAATCTCCTGATAGCTAGCTGCATTGACCCTGCACTTGATAAAACACAGTGGACCAACACCAGCAGCTGACATGGCACCCCAGACCATCACTGACTGTGGGTACTTGACACTGGACTTCAGGCATTTTGGCATTTCCCTCTCCCCAGTCTTCCTCCAGACTCTGGCACCTTGATTTCCGAATGACATGCAAAATTTGCTTTCATCCAAAAAAAGTACTTTGGACCACTGAGCAACAGTCCAGTGCTGCTTCTCTGTAGCCCAGGTCAGGCGCTTCTGCCGCTGTTTCTGGTTCAAAAGTGGATTGACCTGGGGAATGCGGCACCTGTAGCCCATTTCCTGCACACACCTGTACACGGTCGCTCTGGATTTTTCTACTCCAGACTCAGTCCACTGCTTCCGCAGGTCCCCCAAGGTCTGGAATCGGTCCTTCTCCACAATCTTCCTCAGGGTCCGGTCACCTTTTCTCGTTGTGCAGCGTTTTCTGCCACACTTTTTCCTTCCCACAGACTTCCCACTGAGGTGCCTTGATACAGCACTCTGGGAACAGCCTATTCGTTCAGAAATTTCTTTCTGTGTCTTACCCTCTTGCTTGAGGGTGTCAATGATGGACTTCTGGACAGCAGTCAGGTCGGCAGTCTTACCCATGATTGCGTTTTTGAGTAATGAACCAGGCTGGGAGTTTTTAAAAGCCTCAGGAATCTTTTGCAGGTGTTTAGAGTTAATTAGTTGATTCAAATGATTAGGTTAATAGCTCGTTTAGAGAACCTTTTCATGATATGCTAATTTTTTGAGATAGGAATTTTGGGTTTTCATGAGCTGTATGCCAAAATCATCAATATTAAAACAATAAAAGGCTTGAACTACTTCAGTTGTGTGTAATGAATCTAAAATATATGAAAGTCTAATGTCTATCAGTACATTACAGAAAATAATGAACTTTATCACAATATGCAATTTTTTTTAGAAGGACCTGTACTCCATCTCAGCCAAAGTAACTTCCAGTACCAGAGGCAGCAGATGGACAAGTGAGGAGCTGTTTCTGCTTTCTATACCACTTGAATAGGAAACATCAGAGCATGTGTGATAAGCATATGTGTACAGAAAGTGCATATTGTAATTGGGGTTTCAAATATAGTTCCTACAGGTAATTTTGAAGTGGATGCTGCACTTGCACGAGCGCTGCTACCCCTTCAAACAGCTTCATCAGCAGGGGTGCTGGGAGGTGTATCTCCCGCCGATCTGATAATGATGACCCATCCTGAGGAAAGGGCATCACATACTTACCAACATTTCAGTTGGTAAAATATATAAGTCCTACCCCAGGGAACACCTCGAACCTGCCAGGAAACACCCACTTAATTAGTGAATAACAAGGGTTAAGAGGTAAGATATAGCATGCCACAAGTGAGCAGTCTGTTCTTGAACTGGACATGTTATCAGCAGTAAATGTATGCGAGGTTGAGGATCTGAGCTAGACTAATGGGTGAAGGCTAAGCCAGTTGATTTGATCCCACAGAAGAACTGCTGTAGCACAAACTGCTGAAAGAGGTAATGCTAGCTATGATGCAGATGTGTCAGTACACACAGTGGGGGGCCTTTATTAAGATTAGGGCGGGTTCACATCAAAGTTACAAATTACGTTATTGTTTTCCGTCATAACATGGTAACGGAAAATAACGGAGTTTATAACGTTGATGTGAATCCACCCTTCATGTTTGTTATGTCAGTATTAATAAAATAATATTAATATTAGGGTAATAATTTTGTCAGGCCTAAGGCTGTCAACCATAATTTTTTTTCTCTCAAAAACTTATGCAAAAATAACAGACATTTTTTTACTGGAAAATTGGAAAACCACAATGAATGATAAAGATTCTACAGGTCTACAGGTAATACAGGTCTACAGCTCAATATACTGATAACACCTCATTACCAGCATTTACTGTGCCTCAAAATAATCATGGACACAATCTATTTTTTTCACATACACAGGGAAAATGTCGTCTATTTTTTTGGACTATCCAAAAATTTTTGAACGGTTGACATTCCCATGGTCAGCCTGCCAAAATTACATGAAATTTTGCCATGTGAAAAAATTCTCCTCTTTCTGGAAAATGGCCTCCATTCATTTTAATGTGAAATATAAATGTGGCCTTTTAGAATATGGCACTGGGTAAGAAATCTTAAAGCTTACCTATTGTTTAAAATATTCTTGCCAAGAAGGAATAACCCCAAAAACAACCCAAGGAAGGATAGGGCCAGGATAGTATAGTTCCAGGCTGTTACTGTAAATGAAAGCACAAAATTGTTACAGAACTTCACAGAGAATCTCAGGCCCTCTTCACCTCTTGTATGTCTAGGCCAGCCTTAGGTTGGTTGGTGTTCTGTTCAATATCTTCTCACGACCCCCTGCCTTACAATAATACAATGATAACGCACCTCAGTGACACCGGCAGGCAGCTGCAAGAACCATGGAATGTAGATGCATCTGTGTGGCTACCAATCCATAGCTTTAAACATGTGTGGGATCAGGGTGCAAGCTTGGGATGCCCATATGATCAGAGACAGTGGTGCCCCTTCAGTTATGACAAAAGACGCACCCTGCGTGATGTCACATGTCACACACCACTAAGGCCAGCCAGCCGTTAAAGGGGAATTTAGACTGATGAGCAGCAGATTGTCGGGAAGGAAGCGTTCTTTCCTGACAGTCGACTGCTCATTAAAGGCGTTGTATAATCTCAGACAATGGGGGCATATTGCTAGGATATGCCCCCATTGTCTGATAGGTGTGGGTCCCACTTCTGGGGCTTGGCTATTTTCGGTGGCCCCATAGAAATGGAGGGCAGGTCGCACATGCGCGGTGCGCCCTCCATGACTTTAAAGGGTCTGCAACTATCAAACCTAGCGATATGCCCCCATTGTCTGATATGGGAATACCCCTTTAAGTAGAGGTAAAGTGCTGCATAATGCAGCGACCACCTCCATTATATGGGGAGTAGCGATGGCTGCTGCTATTGCTTGTCCCCATACAAAATCATTGACCCTGGGCAGCAGAGTCCTGTTTAGACAGCACAATCTGCTGCCCGGGAATGATGATTGAGTTGTTTGCGCTACCAATCATTTCACCCAATGAACAAGCGTTTCGCCTGATCATCGGGTGATCTGCGGCACCTTTAGACTAGCAGATTATAGAGAATGAGTGTTCGTAGGTTTCATTACCGATAATTGGCCTTAATATTGGGCCATCTAAATCCAGCTTTATTATTCCAGTCTGCTTACTGGTTGTTGGGTCATGAGGGTCTTGCCAAGATACAAGCCAAATTCCCATCTATGATAATACTCACAGTCTCCAGTGCGGTAGAAATAAATAGCTCGCTCCAATCTCTTCTGGGCTTCCTCCGCTGCAGCCATCGCCTGATCCTGCCCTTTGCTTGTATCAGCCATGTTTGCAGTTACTTCTTTTAATCCTGCAAAACAATATTAAATGTTTACTGTCATTGGTGCCAAGTGTCCTTCTGCCTGAGGACAAAAATGGAAAGCAATTGTATGGGATTACAAAAATAGGGTCTATTTAGTTTTTTAGGGTGTTGAGCCGCAATACTAAACGCAATACCAGACAGAGCTTATATAGCGCTAATACTGGGAAACAAAGCGGTATATTAGAAAGGGTTGTCTCTAGAAGACTCCTGCTGATATGAATAGTTCCAGCTCTTGTTGATGTAATTAGGTCAGGTTACAGATGGTCGGTCCTCTGTTATTTGAATGAGCACCATATAATAGTACATTTGCGTGGCCAGACAAAATGTCCCCTGTTGACACTGCCATTATGGGAGGTAACAGCAACCAAAAATAAAATAAAATTGAAAAAAAAAAAAAAAAATTGAAATGAAAATTCCTTTTTGACATTTAATTTGCCACTCGTGTGCAAAGTTCATGGGAAAATAAAAAATAATATGTAACAAAGATGAAATTAGAGCTAAGGCGAGAGCGGGTCCGTCCGCTGCCTCTGAAGTGTACAACAGACTCAAAATCAGCCATGTGAATGGGCCCCTGTTCTGCCAGATCTCTATAGTTTGCCGAAAGTCTATAGCGGAAGTCACGTGGTGCGCTGCGCAAGCGCACAAGCGCGCTTCGACGAATCATCCCTGCAGCCTCCACTGAAGTATTTCGCCCACCGCGCGTGCGCACAAGAGAAATCTTAAAGTGACAGTCATCTCCAATAAAATACAGCATCTACATTAGAGCCCGATTCGCTCGCCGCGCATCGGGCTCGGCCTCGCTGCGCTCGGCATTTAGTAAAACTAACTCTATGCCGCCATTGATAGTAAAGAAGGAAATGGATGGTAAAGAAATTCTTTACCATTCATTTCCTTCTTTACTATCAATGGCGGCATAGAGTTAGTTTTACTAAATGCCGAGCGCAGCGAGGGTACAAATTAATGTAGATTAATGAGCGCTGGGGGGGCCGGGCGGAGCTGTATTTTAATGGAGATGACTGTCACTTTAAGAAGTCAGTATGCCCTTAAGTGTGCGCACGCGCGGTGCGCGAACTACTGCAATGGAGCCAGCACGTATGATTCGCGGAAGTGCGGTTGTGCGCTTGCGCAGCGCACCACGTGACTTCCGCTATAGACTTTCGGCAAACTATAGAGATCTGGCAGAACACCCCAATTGTACACTTATGAAAACATGGACAGTAGACAGTAGTTAAACATGGATAAGGTCAACCATAAGGTCTGTGGTTGAACCAGAAGCAGCCGTGTAATATTACATCATATAGGTGAGTGCCCTGCAGGGTACAATAGACTTATCTGCTTTTCTCATGTTTACCGCAGCAGTATGTCACAGCTTATCTAAAGGTATATTTGACACCGCTATATGATCAGGGTAAGCTACATATGCACTTCAGAACATCCATGGGTCAGTGAAATCATTCAAACATTTTCTGTTTGCAAAACATTAGGAAAATATTAAAGGAGTTTTGCAGAAGTACAATATTGACCTGTTATCAGGATATGTAATCAATATCTGATCAGTATCTGACCAGCCCTGCCAACGATCAGCTGTTTAAAGGGCATCTGTCAGCTAAAGATTCAGGCTGAGCTCAACTTGCAAGGTGAGACAACACCTTTACCCTCAGTTCACACTTGCGCGTTTTACAGCGCGTTCCTACGCGCTGTAAAACGCTCAACAGGAGAAAACTTATGTTTCCCTATGGGCATGGTTCTCACCTGTAAAACTCCCTACGCTCAAAGAAGTTCTTGAGCTTCTTTGGGGCGTTTTGTCGCGCGTTTGCACCCATAGACTTTAATGGGAACGTTAAAGTGTAGATATGCCTTTTTCAATTGGTCTCCAGAGTCACGAACGCGCGTATGACGCGCGTTTCCTATTTGCAAAAACGCGCTGTAATACGCGCGACAAAAACGTGCGTAAAACGTGCGTCTCAGAAATGCTCAGGTGTGAACCCAGGGTTAAGTTTTAATATTTTCAAATGAGCCTCTAGGAGCAACAGGGCCCTTGCCATTACACCTAGAGGCTCTGCTCTCTCTGCAACTGCCATGTCCTCTCCACTTTGATTGACAGAGCCAGGCAGTGTAAGGCTACATTCACACGACCGTATGTATTTTGCAGTCGGCTAAAAAAAAACGGATGACATCAGTGTGAAATCCGTATCGCATCTTTTTTTTTGCAGATCCATTGTAACAATGCCTGTTCTTGTCCGCAAAACGGACAAGAATAGGACATGTTCTATTTTTTTGCAGAACAGACATACGGACACAGAATGCACACAGAGTAATTTCCGTTTTTATGGCTGACCCATTGAATGGTTCTGCATACCGTCCGCAAACAAAACAGAACGGAAAGAAAATACATTTGTGTACATAAGGCCTAAATGCCATCACACCGGGTCCTGTCAATCAAAGTGCATAGGGCGCAGCAGTTGTAGAGAGAGCAGAGCCTTTAGGTGTAACTGCAACGCCCCTGTTGCTTCTAGCAGCTCATTTGCATATATTTAAACAGCCTTTTTCTCAACAATGCGGGTGCATATGAACATGGGACCAACACAGATGCCTTCAGCTGCCAAGTGTGCATGTAACAGGTTAGACCAGGGGTAGGCAACCTTTGGCTCCCAGCTGTTGTGAAACTACAACTCCCAGCATGCATAGTTGCTCTGCTCTTCTATGAACTTACATAGAAATGAATGGAGCATGCTGTGAATTGTAGTTTCACAACAGCTGGGAGCCGAAGGTTGCTGATGCCTGGGTTAGACAGTGTCATAGGTACAAATCTGCTGACAGATGCTCTTTAAAGAGGCTGCAGTATTCCAGGGAGCTCTATGGCCTCACAACTTATCAAGCACAGCGCCATACATCGTACAGTGGCTTTGTTTGGTATTGCAGCCCATGCCTATTCACTTGAAAGGGACTGAGCTGCACATATAGGCCATCTGACCAATGAATGTAACGTCACTGGACTAGGAAGAGACAGCTGATTGGTGGGATTGCTCACTGATAAGATACTGATGACCTGTACTGAGGATAGGCCATCAAAATTATACTCCTGGAAATCCCTTTAAAATGTAAAAAATATTCTAAAATGTATGTTATTGATGAGATCTTTGGCTTTTTTTTTTTTTTAATCAAACATGGCTATCTAGCTAAAGATATGTTGGCATGCAAACATTGCATCCACATGTGCTTTAGGACATCTCATTTTAAAGCAATATGGTGCCTGTGTGTTTTATAGGAGTTGTTGAAGACATGAAACTATCTGCAGGAAATGATATCAGGTAAATATCAATCATTACTCGCCGTTCAAACTCCAAAGCTCTGATCTTTGCCATGTGTCTTTGTTTACTTTTCTGGAGCAATGACATGCCGTAGCATCACATGATCACTGCAGCCAATCACTGGCCTCAGTGTTGGTGGAAGCATGTACAGTACATGTTCACTGAGGCCAATGATTGGCTGCACTGTCATGTGGATGGACCAATAAACAATGACCAGCAAGGATCATCGAAGCATCCGCGCTGGAGCAGCAGGGGATTCATCATATGAGTAATGCTTGTTTTTTTATTTTATAAAATTTCCAGCAGCCTGTTTAATTTCTTTAGCCGTCATCCAACTCCTTTGAAAGCGGCAAGTGAAAGTTCTGATTGCTATAAAATACAGTTTATAGTTCAATAGGTTTTTATTGACTATCCGCTTAATAAGAAAATGCGCATATACAGAAAAGTCCTGCATGCAGGACGTTTTTTTCTATCTAAAAAAATGGATCTCAGACAGAAATGGCTCAATCCTTGAGATAGGATCATGGAACACTCATCTCATCTTTTCTGGAGTGCAGATCAAGGGAGCAGATGACCATCAATCTATTGATTGGTGGGGATTGTGCTTCTGGGACTGCCACCTATCAGATATTTAGAATGTACACTGTCGATATGCCATGAGGCCACGTTCACATTTCCGTGTCAGTGTCACATCCATGAAAAAAAGCATACGTGATGAATAGCGAAGATGTCCGTGAAGGATCCGTGGTTGGTCCGTGTGTCATCCGTAATTCACAGAAGTTGCTCAGCTAAAAAATGTATTTCCAAAGAATCTCCTATTAGCCTTCAGAGAAAAACGGATGCAACACAGACGCCATCTGTGTTGTGTCAGTGATTTTCATGGACCCATACACTTCAATGGGCGTACTTAGTCTGCATCACGGATCAAAGTAATGCATGTCCCCGTGATTTTTTTTACTGAACAGAGACATTTCAATCAATGGGTACGTGTGCTGTCCGTGGAAAAAGGAAATGTGAAAGAGGCCTAAAGCTCTCTAGATTTCTTTGCGGCCCTTGGAGCAGAAAAGTTGTGTATGCCTGATTTAAGGTGTATTGACATGGGCCGGTAGTGTGCCGTTGTTCGGCCGTGCCTGTATTGAGGCCCTCAAACAGCAGGTCCACAATATGCGGGCACTGGCAGTTTGCACCCTGCATCAAGGATGCGTGCCCATTCTTTTGAATAGGTCCACAATCTGGAAGGTCGTGTGGAACGGAGGCATGGAACCCTCATACAGTGGAGGAAATCATTGCATGTAATAGCAGGAGTCTCCTCCACTAACAAGCAGGCGATTTCCCGGAAGGAACCCTTTTTTCCTGACAATCGCCTGCATAATCTACCTGTCTAATACAGCCTTTACAATTTGCTCACTTTTTTAAAAAAATACAATAAAAAATACACCACAAAAGCAAAAAACGGCAGTAAAAACAAACGTAAAACAAAAAAAAATGCCATTAAAAACCGATGCATGAACCCACCGAAAAGGGTTTCCAGCTTTTAAAATTCTAACTTTGTGCATGATTTCCAGTGTTATTGAGTATTTTGCTCTGTGCACTTTTTTGCCACTGTATAGTGCTCCACACGAAGCAGTATCATGGAGTTACCCTGGGAACACACTTCGCGTGTTCCCATATGACGCGCGCTTCTGCCGCGAAGTGGCTGTTTTATGGAAGCGCGCGTCATATGCGCGCTCCCATAATAGAATATGGGTTGGATCGCGCGTGCTGCGATAGTCACGGCAGCCGACGCGATCGCGTAGGGCGTTTTACAGCGCGGTCGTCCGCGCTGTAAAACGCCGACATGTGAACCATGCACATAGGGAAGCATGGCTTTTCACATGTTGAGCGTTTTTCAGCGCGTATGAACGCGCTGAAAAACGCTCAGGTGTGTTCCCAGGGTCAGTGTTTCCTACAATTAATGTCAGACCGAACATGGAACCATTTTTTTTTCTTTTCGATTCATTCATGCATGCTTTATTATAAAATAGGAAGTGAATGGGGTTACTGTAGGGCCCCATAGACTTCTCTGGGTGCTGCATCACAGCTAGCTACAACTTGGAAAGTTAATGTAGCTGTAAAATGGCTGTGCACATGACCCCTCACATTTGTCAATGCCCTGACTGGCAAAATATATAAAAAGGTACTTCTACACGGTGACAGCAAGTTGTGGAAAACTGAGGCAACACAGACATGTCGCAGGGGAGTCGCATTGCATGGGCGTGATTTCAGCACGGGTGCAATGCGTGAGGTGAATCCTGACCCATTCATTTCTATGGGGCTGTGCACATGAGCGGTGATTTTCACGCATCACTTCTGCGTTGCGTGAAAATCGAAGCATGCTCTATATTGTGCGTTTTTAACGCAACGCAGGCCCCATAGAAGTGAATGGGGCTGCGGGAAAATTGCAAGCATCCGCAATCAAGTGCGGATGCAGTGCGATTTTCCCGCAAGGTTGCTAAGAGACGGGACCCGATCTTTATTATTTTACCTTATAACATGGTTAAAAGGGAAAATAATAGCATTCTTACTACAGAATGCTTAGTAAAATGTGGATTAAGGGGTTAAAAATAAAAAATTATTAACTCATCTTATCCACTTGATTGCGTAGTTGCCGATCTCTTCTTCAAGCATTAGCTGCCAGCTAAATGACCTGTGATGACATCACATCACATGATCCAATCACATGGTCCATCACCATGGTAAGATGGACCATGTGATTGGACCATGTGATTTGACGTCATCACAGGTCCTTTAGCCGGCAGCCAATGATTGAAGAAGAGAGGAGAGATCGCCAACTACGAGATCAAGTGGATAAGGTGAGTTTATTTTTTTTATTCTTAACCCCTTAATCCACATTTTACTAAGCATTCTGTAGTGAGAATGCTATCATTAATAAAAAATAATAAAATCTACAGAATACTCAACCCAAATCCGAACTTCAGTGATGAAGTCCGGGTTCGGGTCTGGGTACCAAACATGCCGATTTTTCTTACGCGCGTGCAAAACGCATTAAAACGCTTGCACTTTCGCGTATTTTCCCGCAACGCACCCGCGTCTTATCTGGGGGTCAAACATGACGCCCGTGTGAAAGAGGCTTATGTCTATTATGTTACCATGTTTTTAATGGTAATTTTGCATCAGTTTTTAAGGGCTGTTAAAAACTACTAAATTAATTTGGCTTTTTTTTTTAATCCCAACCCCTGCAGTGCCCTCTGCATACATTATGCCACCCAAGTGCCCCCTGGACATCAAATCTCCCCATAGTGCCCCAGTATGATTAATACCCGATTAGTGTCCCCCATTATTAATATACATACAGTGCAGTGATTAACTAAATATTGCTCCTATTTGTGCAGGCATGACCACCACTGATGGATTGCAGGGTGGTTTGTAACCATGGAAACGAGCAGTGTATAATTTGATGGAAAAATGAATCCAGACAGCAAAGGAGGCAATATGGATAATAACAATACATTAGTGAGTGTCTTGTATTAACTTTCTTTACATGATAAATGTCACTTACTGAAGTGAGACAACCCCTTTAAAGCTTAAAGAGGAATAGAACTGAATAAATGAAAAGTGGAATAGGGGCAACCAGTAGAACACTACATGCAGGCTCAGACGGCCCACAGGGGTACAGGTGCATGCCCTGGTGGGCCCCAAATCTCCCACCCCCTGCACAAGTGCCACATAGTACAGACATGTGACTGCACTACATATACATACCTCCCAACTTTAGAAAATTTGAAACCGGGACACAGTGTTTGTTTTTTTTCATACTAGGCCGCACCTCTAACTCCACCCAAAGCATAACTATACACACCCAAATCCACCCAGTCACCTTAATGCCCCCAAATAGTAAATATTTCCCCTTTGTGCCACAACACAGTTGTCATGCCCACATTGTGCCCCCTTCATAGTAGTTATGTCCACATTGTGCTCCTTCACAGGAAGAAAAAGAACAGTAAATACTCACCTGGTTTCCTCGATGATCATCACAGCTCACCCTGCACTCCCCAGCAGCAGCAGAGAATACTGTTACACATCGTGCTGCTTGGCTGTGTAGGAGGGGCACAGCAACTCCTACACCGCCCAGCAGTAGGATGTGTGACCATATCCTGCCTGCTACTGCTGGGAAGCTCTGGAAGCTGAGCTGAATGGTGGAGCGAGAAACAGACGGCTTCTGCTTCACCATTACAAGCAACCATCTCTGCGTCCATAGGACACTGAAAGCAGGACATACCTCAGCCTTTTAGGGATCATGGGACCAAAATCCGGACTGTCCCCCCGGATCTGGGATGGTTGGGGGGTATGCATATAGATAGGCAGCATATAGCATCTCAACCAGCTTATTTTCACATAAAACAACTGGCTAGACCATTTAATAGTTTATTTTTATAGATGCATCAGGTGGCTGAGATGACTTCTAGACAACAAGGCAGTCCAGCCAGTATCCTCAATTCCTAGAAATCCACCTTCTTGAAGTCATTGCAGGGACCCTTATAATCAATCCCCTTGTAACATCTTGTTGCTGTGTGAACGGGTAATATTTTCATGTATCTGTGTAGTGGGGGCCCCCAGTATAAATTTTACTTAAGGGCCCTAGGCACCCCGGTCTGACACTGACTACATGCCCTGCACTTATCAGGGTCTTGTGTGATCCAGTATTATTAATGCCCCCTTTAGAGATCCCCAGTATAATGAATGCCCTGTGTGGCCCCCATTCTGCTCACTGGATGTGCAGGACAAGACCTGCAGGGCCGGCTCGTCCTATAAGCTGACTAGGCAGCCGCGTAGAGCGCCCCTTGGGAAGGGGCGCTGCTAGGAGCGCCGGCCCCCTTCATGCTGCAGCCGCCCGAGCGCTCTATAGAGAGCCTCAGGCGGCTGCAGCACTGCCCGGGCTGGTGCGTCCATGAGGGCGCACCGCCCGGGCGCAGCATGAAGAGAGGGACTGACAGGAGGGAAGCGCTCAGTGCTCCCTCCTGTCAGTTCCTCATTGTAGCGTGGCCGAGCCCTGTATAGTCCGCGGTACAGGGAGCATCTGTCTCCTGTACCCGGCCGGACTGACATGAAGTGCGCACACAGTGTGCGCTTCCTATCAGTCCGCCCGGGTACAGGAGACTAAAGCTCCTGTACCCATGGAGCATACAGAGCTCGGCCACGCTACACCAGAAGTAAGGGGGGAGGGGGGTATGGGAAGATTGAGAAAGAGGATGACAAGGGGGGAGATTGAGAAAGAGGATGACAAGGGGGGGGGGGAAGATTGAGAAAGAGGAAGACAAGGGGGGTGGGGAAGATTGAGAAAGAGGATGACAAAGCTCTGTTCACTTTAATGAAGCTTAGCCCCACCCAGGCCAATGATACTAATCGTGACGTCACTGCGAGAAGGCTGAGGCGCTAATGCCAGCGCTGCTGCCTTCTTAAACAGCTAATTGGCGGGGGTCCCGGGTATCAGACCCCTGTCGATCAGTTTAAATAAACTGCAGAACCCCTTTAATTTGGCAGATCATATGGGTGGGGCATTGTGATGTCACATGGGGGGGGGGGTGGCAAACTTTTCTTTTGCCTAGGGCGGCAAAAATCCTTGCACCGGCCCTGAAGACCTGCGCTTCCAGCGTGATGATGTATCACTGGTGCTGCTGCCTCCAGTGAAGGGGGCGCTCACTGCTCACAGGATGTAGCAGGAAAGGACATCACCACATTGGGAGTGCAATTCCTGTCCTGAAAATCCAGTGAGGAGCGAGTGTTTCCTGTGCATTCAGGCGGATGAGGTGAGTATATATATATTTTTTTTTCACAAGCAGAATTGCTGTACTAGCGAGTGCTCTACAATGGAAGCGCTCATTAGTGATAGTGCTCACCTGATGGCACCCCTTCCTCTTGAGAGTCCTGGATATTTTATGCTAATTCCTAAATCCCGGCTAGACACTTTTTTTAGGTCCCAAAAAGAGATGTCTGGGGAAAAATAGGATGTATGGTCACCCGAAATTATATCAAATGTCTGCCTTGTAGCCATACCCTAAAGAACTAGCGCGTACCTTCATTGGTACTAAGAATGAAAAAAAAAGGTATGTAAATATAGTATATAGTACACTTGATTCACTATGATTCTAAATGTATTTGTGTGGTCAAGATGTTTTACTTTTTTCACAACGCAAAACTGGCTACAATTGCTCTTTTGGGTTTACAGCCTTCTTCTGGACCTTCTTCTGCTGGTATGAGAAAGGTAGGACTTGATGGATTCACCTATATGTCAGTATTCACTTATATGTCCACTAAAAGTGTTCATAATGAGCCTGGATGTATTTCTGGAGGGTAATAATATTACAGGTTATAGTTATTAGATTTCTGGAGAAGGGTCGTTGATCCAGGGAGTTAGGTTGAGTTCACACTTCAGATATTTCCATCAGTTATTGTGAACCAAAACTAGGAGCGGGTCAAAAACACAGAACAGGAGGAAATCTTTCTATTATACCTTATCTATCAGTAGGCTTCACTACTATTTTTGGCTGCCGCTGCCTGATTATTCTGACTGCCTGAAGCAAGGAGAATTTGTCTTCTACCTCATTGGTTTTTTGCCCTCCTCTGGATAAACTTGCAGGATAACAGGCTGAACTGGATGGACGAATGTCTTTTTTTTTAGCCTTACAAACGATGTCACTATTTTTATGTTACGATTCGTATGGATATATTTATTAGTGAACATCATGCATTACGGGATGTATCGCCAGTCTCCATTCCTTCTTTATATTTAAATGAGGTTCACACACAGCATTTTGTGGAAAAGAAGATACAGTTTTTGGTGCAGTTTTTTAGCCAAAGCCAGAAGTGGATTCACATAGGGTGGGAAATATAAAAGGAAGAACTTATACTTCTGCCTCCTGCTGGATCCACTCACAAAAGTGTATAAAAGGCCTCATGCACACGACCGTATGTGTTTTGCGGTCCGCGGCCCATTGTAGAAATGCCTATTCTTGTCCGCCAAACGGACAAGAATAGGACATGCTCTATTTTTTTTGCGGGGCCATGGAACGGAGCAACGGATGCGGATAGTACACAGAGTGCTGTCCGCATCTTTTGCGGCCCCACTGAAGTGAATGGCTCCGCTCCTGAGCCGCAAAATATGCGGCTCGGACCCGGACCAAAACAACGGTCGTGTGCAGGAGGCCAAAAGCTGTAACAAAACAACTCCCCCCCCCCCCCCCCAAACAAAAAAGAAAAGACTGATTGTTAAACCACCCGAAGGGCTTCTTTACATAAAATTTCTGGCGTCTTTTACTATATAAAAAAAAAAAAAAAAGAACGAAGCAGCTAGCATTTTTTTTATAGTGTTTTTTTTTTCCTCTCACACAAATGGGTGGATACCATTTTGTTTCAGGCTTTTTTCCCTATAGAGGAGATGGAACACACCTAGAAAAAGTAATTGTTTCAACATGCTGTGTTTTTTTTTTTTTAATTCAAAAAAGGTCACCAAATTGAAAAAACAAAACAAAAACAGGTCTAGTCAAAAAACACTTGCGTTTCATATTTTCATAGACTGGAACTGCCATTTTTTCCTCAGCAACAAGCCCCAAAAATGCGTGAAAAAAAAAAAAAACACTAAAAATCTATGTTTGAATCTATCCTAAACGTACATTCACAGAGTGCGTATTGCATATGGCCTTTCTGCATGGATCTTTGTGCTGAATCTACACAGTAATACAGAACCAGCTTAAACGACACAGCAGTGTGCAGAAAAATCATAGGAGAATGAATAAAGTCAAGTTAACATGAAGCACCCGACTGTTTTCTGGTGAGATTCTCTACCAGGTGATGTCTCAAACGCCTAAAGTACCTTCCTATTTGAAAAACTGAAGTTGAGTCCAAGATGGCAACATTCAAAATGGCCACCATGTTCACAACATGGCCTAACAGGTTTCCCCCATTTTTTTTTTAAATTGGACCACCCTCTGCCAACTGTTTCCTTACTTTGGAGACACCCTGTAGTTTATGAAGTAGGTCTATGATAAGGTTGACACTTCTGCATATAAAATATGCCTAAGGATAGAGATCACAGCTGTGGTTTCATGTGTGAGCTGCCAAGGGTCAGATCCAGTTTCTGCAAACATCCCCTTATCTCTCTTATCGTCCTTGCTGGCTTGGTGATTCTGCAGGGTATTTGTCCCCCAGGTCATCAGTTGTGATTCATGGCTCCTCTCTCTCTCAGTTTTTCTTTCTGATGTCTTATCCGAGTAAACACACCCCTAGGTGAACGCACAGTAAAACTTTCACCCAGGAAACCTGCACATCAACTGTCCTAAACCTGCGCAAGTCAGTGGGTGCAAGGGACAAATTCTGGTGATTTGGGGTGGATCTGAAGAAGTCACACATAATGGAGGAAATTTAGCAGTCCTCCCTCACCAGTTTTCTGCCATATAAAAGTCAGAAACAGTGTGTTTGCTACTTTGTAAATGTCACGTGTGGCATTTCAGAACTGCCCTCGCCACTTTCCTGAGAAGGGGGCATGACGAGGGTGGGGCCAGCGCGGATGACATATTATCTTCTTTTATGCCAGTTTACTGATGTAAAAGAAGACTGGAATCAAGGCCAGCTGGCATAGATTTCAGTTTAGGGGCACAGAGACAGCAGGAGGATGCACCCAATTTATGAGAAATAGGCGCATCCTCTGTTTGCGCAGGGGATATCATAGATTGCGTACAACAGTAGTCTATGATGAATTCCCCCCTTTGGGGGACATTCATTAAGCTATTTACGCCGCTATTGTGGTGAAAAAAAGTCACAAATTATGGCGCACGCCATATTCACGCAATAACTTGTATGATTAAAGAAGCAGAACTAAGTTTGTCGCTCAGCACTGCTAAACATGTTAATGTGCTAGGAATAGTTCCTTTAGGTCAACCCATTGTAATTAGAGATGAGCGACGTTCTTCAAAATTTGATTCCGCTGCTTCACCGAATTATTCAAAAAGTTTGCTTTATAACAAATTACTTTATCACAAAGCGCATTTCTTTGTAAGGTGCAGGTGCAATGACAGGGAACGGCCGCCCCCCCCATCATTGAACCCCTCAGATGCCGCATTTATTGGTGATCGCGGCACCTGAGATGAATATTAAGACCTTTCAGGGATTGATCAGTAAAAAAAATAAAAATAAAAATTGTACTTACCTTTTTAATTTGAGCGCGAAGAGGCCGCTGTTGCCATCTTGCAGGAAAACCCATCATGCTGGCCAGCGTGGTGACATCATACGTCACCGCAAACAAGATTTTGTGCGGGATTTTCAAGAAAGATGGCCACGGCGGCCTCTTCACGCTTAAATGGATGAGGTATGATTTATGTTTAATTTTTACTGCATTTCAGATTTGTTACCACGAAGCATGAGGAAATTCGGCTTTGTGACGAATCAAATTTTCCCTGAAATTCATATCAAACTCCACTTTGGATACTTCGATTCGCTCAACACTAATTGTAATGGCAAATTTAGGCGAGCGACATCTGCCAAATTTTAACTAATACAATCGATTCAAATTTCAGGAATTAGGAAACTTAGGGTATGACCACACAGTCAGGTTTCCTGTTGGGGTTTTGGAAGCCACACTGATAAGTAAATCAAAAAAGGAAAGAAAGTATAAAGGACAGATATGACTTCTCTTCTTTTTGGAATTCACTCCTGGTTGTCACTTCCAAAACTGCATCAGGGAGCCTGAACGTATGGCTGTACCCAAATTCTTCAGAATACTGTTAGGATTGCTGCATGTAAAATTTTGAAGGGCATTTCGATGCATATATAATCTTGTGCTGCCACAAGTACATCCATATTCTATTTGTATCTTTCAGAAGAGTCATATAAAAGCAGAAATGCAGTAATCCTCCTGCTATAGACCATATGACCAGAAATAGTCTTGGTTTGTCCCCAATGACCCCTTTGAGGGCCCAATAAACACTAGATTATACAGTGGAATTCTCAGAGGTTCCCAGAGTCTCATGAATACTGAATTTAAAAAGAATTACGGTACATTTTGCTAGTTATCAACAACTCTTCTGCCATGTTTCAAGCCAACTGAGGAATTAAAAGATAAAATAGACTTGGTCTCTGATGGACTCTGTCTGCAATGAGAATTTATCGAGCCCTGCACCCTAGAATTCTGGCTTTAAAAATAGGGCTTTGCACAAATATTTTAAGATATTTCCCAGTTTTGAAGATTTGCGGGAAACTTAAGAAAAATAAAAAATAAATCTCAAAAAGTGTCTCACTCTTACTCTAGTAAAAGGGGTGGCGTACAAAATGGAGTAACATCTCAAGACAGAAGTGTTAAATTTAAAGATGCATCAGATTTATCAAACATTGTGTGACCTCTGATAAATTTGGCCCAAATTACGTCAACACAGATTCCTGCAAAACGGACTTAAAAAAAAAATCTTCTCATGATAAATTCCCCCCATTAAGTCCATGCATAATACCAACTACCGGTGTGCTAAAGGCCTGATGAAGAGCGGGTACCCTGCCATTTAATGTTATTTCCCATTGTAACTATTATTTTGGGAGTCCAAATGATTCCCTAATTGACCTTCCCTCATCTTATGGAGATCAGTGTGGTCACCTTACATATAAAGCTTCATGTATCAGTCTTAGAGAATACAGTGGGGGGAATTTATCATGAGGGTAATGTTTGAAGTCAGTTTGCACTGGTTCCCTCTACGCCAAATTTATCAAATATCACATGTTTGTTAAATTTGGCCCTTCTTTATAGCTTTTGTCTAGAAATGCTACTCCAGCTTTTCTAACCGTTTGTGACTTTTTGAATCCCGGAGTGCAGGGTGCAATAAATTCCTGCCAATGTCTTTTCTTATAGTAGTCACAGTCTGTGTTTCACTGTGTGTTAGGCTACATGCACACGACAGTGAAAAACGGACATGTGATGTACATTTTTTTATCGGCCATGTAATGTATATTTTAAGACCAATAGTAGTCTATGGGGTTATTCACATGGCAGTTTTTGACTGTCAGTGAAAAACAGACGTAAAAAAAAAATAGAACATGCTCTATCTTGTCCGTTTTTCACTGACAGACTGCCCCCATACAATTGAATGGGTCCATTTTTAACGTCCGTCTCTCAGAAAGGCATCAGTGAAAAAAAGTCTGTTAAAAATGTCAGTTTTTAATGGACGTTTTTTCACTGTCGTGTCCATGTAGCTTTAGGCCACCATTTTTTTGATACCCTGGTTGCTATGTACCACAAAACAATCATTTCTTATATACCGTACACTGCTTGCTTTGGGCAACGGAGACACAATCCTGCAAGTGCTGTGCTCTCTTCACTGTTTATTGTAGCCGTCCCAGTCAAGTGAATGGGACAGCAGAGTTGTAAGTACACGTTGTACAAGCGCTACGTTCTTCTCAAACAGCTGAATGGGGCGGGGACGGGGGATGCCAAGACTCAGACCCCCGCCAATCTGCGACTGATGACCTATCCTGAGGATAGGTCATCAATATCAATAACCAGACAACCCCTTTAAGGCTGGGGCTATACAGCAATTTTGGCTGCGATCAAAAATAGTACTGCAGCATCATAACATAATGAAAATGAATGGGGTTCTGCCCCCAGAATCTCAAACAAACTTTATTTATTTTTTTTGCCATTCTGGGGGTACAGCCATCTTTGTTGCAGCCAAAGACAATTTGTAACCCCTCTTATACACAACACAATGTCATACCTCAACTTTTTGGAAAGTCAAAGGGACACCTACGTCTCATTGTGCGAAAGCTCCATTTTCCCTGCATATTTATACACTTCAATGGTTTTCTTTTACATAATCGCACAAAAATTATCTGAATATAGAAATTTCTAAAATCCAAATTGCATCTAAAAATGAAATAATATACAATGTGCGCTCTACTGTACAGAGAGGAACGAGACAAGCATTTTTTGGATCGATATTGTAAATGTAATAATGCAAATCTATACTTCAGATCAAAAAGAGGGGCATTTAAGGAGCAAAGAGGGACTTGGATCAAAAAGAGGGACTGTCCCTCCAAAAGAGGGACACTTAGGAGGTCTGCAATGTACACAATCAGTTAGGTAAAAGCAAGTCTCTAACAAACTGTCCCCACCTATCATATGCCAACTATAAAACTGGTGAATTCTTATGTGGTCTATGGGCCTTTAGGACCCCACCAGCTCCAGGGCCTCTCCTAGCTCTGCCCCCGCTATCACAGCGCCTCTGCTACAAATCTGTAAACAGTGTTATGATATTGTAAAATTCATAAAAACACAACCATATACATTGTACGCAGATAAGTAGACCAGTCACTAAGCACGCGGAAAAGAACATACATCTTACATGTACCTTCACAGACGGGTCAGTCCTAGTAGGTTAGAAGTCACTGACAGACTGGCAAACTCTGCGCAGTGTTTTATATTTCAAGGCTCTTGGCATACAACCCCGCTTATCTCTAGGTGCAATTACTTTTTGATTCTTCTAGTGTCTTTGACCCTAGGTTTCTGGTTATACTGTAACCAGCCCATCCCCACCACAGAAGCAGAAAAGCCCTGACAGGCAATGATCTTTAACTCTCTCATTGCCCTGGACCTGGTGAACACTTTCATGATACATTCCTGTAGAAGGTATTCATGTAGAAGGAAACAACTTTTTCTACAATAAAGTGTTTCTTACTTTGGCAGGATGTGTGCTGTATACTGAAAGCATGGGAACACAGTTACAGTGGTTCCTCGAGTTACAACAATATTAATCAGTTCTGGGACGACCATTGAATGTTGAAACCATTTGAACCTGAGTCCATTACTCTATGGAACACCAGTAATTCGTTCAGGAGCCCAAAAATGTCATCCCAGAATAAGAAAAAGTGAGGTTTTAGGTAAAATAAGCAGATAACTAAGGGTGCTTTCACACTTGCGTTCTTTGGATCCGGCGGGCAGTTCCGTCCAGCCGGATCCGTGACAATGCCTGACAACTGAAAGCATTTGTAGACGGATCCGGCTTGCGGATCCGTCCACAAATGCATTGCAAGTGCGGATCCGTCTCTCCGTTTGCCATGCGGATAGACGGATCCGTCTTGCATTTTTGTACAGTTTTAAAGGTCTGCGCATGCGCAGACCGGAAGGACGGATCCGTCCTTCAGTCTTTTTTTAATTCCGGATCCGGCCCCAATGTAGGTCAATGGGACTTGAGGCCGGATCCGGCGTTCAGGCTTGTGTTCCGGCTTTTCAGGATGCTGCGGTTTTGTCAACGTCCTAAAAACGTTGACATACTGAACGGAAGGCATCCTGAACGTATTTCTCTCCATTCAGAATGCATGGGGATAATCCTGATCAGTTCCTTTCCGGATTAGAGACCCGACGACGGATCTCTACGCCGGAAAGGAAAAACGCTAGTGTGAAAGTACCCTAAGACATAAAGGAAACTTAACTACTTCCAGACCACCTTTGACTTAAACGTCCTGGGGGTCGGGACTTATCTCTGAATGGATGTTTTAGAATGTCCATTCAGAGATTGCAGCTGCACGCTAATCGTGCAGCTGCTGAGCGGGGGTCTCCGCTGTCAGCAGGTCTCCCCATAGAAAAGGCAGAGACCATTTCTCTGTGTCGCTGCCTTCTAGATTGTTGTAGACACAGCGTGCAAGGAGCGCTGTGGATTCAGCTTAGGAAGCGATATGTTCCTGTTCCTGCCCTGGCGCCTGGTGGTCATGTGACTACCAGGGTCGGGAGTCTGCAGGAGCTTCCAGGAGACTCTTCTTTAGACCTCGATCAGCCCTGCAGTGAGGGGGGGTGTATTTCCACTGTAACTGGGGCTACTATGTCAGAAATCAATAGTGAAAAAAAAAAAAGCGAGGTTAAATGTCCCCAGATGGGGGACACATAGGCATATTGGTATCGCTGCATCCATAACCACCGGTTCTATAAAAAATATCACATGAACTATCGCATCAGGTCAATGATGTAAAAAATATGTTTAAAAAAGTATGCCAAAAAAACATTTTTTTAGTCACCTCACCTCAAAACATAATAACAAGCGATAAAAAAAGTCTCCTAAAATGGTACCAATGAAAACATCACCTCATCCCGCAAAAAACTGGCTTCAGAACTTAATCGTGAAAATTTCAAAAATTGCTTCTAAAATTCTAAACCTTGTAACGTCCTAAAAAATAAAATAACGTTGCCAACATAAAGTAGACATATGGTGAATGTTAAAGGGGTTATCCAATAGTACAAATACCCCCCACAATGCCCAGGCCCCTCCTATAGATGATACTTACCCGGTCCCCGGCATCTACGTCACTCTGGATCCCTGCACGACCGCCACTGCATCTCCCCGTCGCACAGATCAAAACATCCAGCAACAGGGCAGATCTCAAAGGGACACGTGCAGGGATCCAAAGGGACACGGGTGCTGGGAACTGGGTAAATATCATCTATAGGAGGGGCCCTGGCATTGTGTGTGTGTGTGTGGGGGGGGGGGTTGGGGGTATATTTCTATTATTGGATAACCCCTTTAATTAATAACTATTTTAGGAAGTATCACTATCTGTCTTGAAAGCAGAGTAATTCAAATTTAGAAAATAGTAAAGGTAAAACGTAATAACTCAAATTTACCATTAACATGACATACAATGTGTCACGAAAAAACATTTTCAAAATGGCTTGGAAAACTAAAACATAAAGTGACACATGTCAGATTTGCAAAATTAGACTTGGTCAGGAAGGGGGTAAATAGCCTGGTTTGGAAGTAGTTAAGTAAAACAGACAGGAATAGAAGCTGGAAGCTGTAAATCGCATTCTATGGGCAGGGCAGGAACTTCTTCAGGGTAATGCATAGTATGAAAATGTAACAAAAAAATTAAATGGAGTAGCCGGTGTGCAAAGAACATTTTGTAAACATTATCTTTAACCCCTTCAGCCCCCCTAGCTTAAACACCCTTAATGACCAGGCCACTTTTTACAATTCTGCACTACACTACTTTCACCGTTTATTGCTCGGTCATACAACTTACCACCCAAATGAATTTTACCTCCTTTTCTTCTCACTAATAGAGCTTTCATTTGGTGGTATTTCATTGCTGCTGACATTTTTACTTTTTTGCTATTAATCAAATATGACCGAAATTTTTGCAAAAAAAATGAAATTTTTCACTTTCTGTTGTAAATTTTTTTTTTTTAAAAACTACATTTCTATATAAATTTTTCTCTAAATTTATTGTTCTACATGTCTTTGATAAAAAAAAAAATCAATAAGTGTATATTTATTGGTTTGGGTAAAAGTTATAGCGTTTACAAACTATGGTGCAAAAAGGTGAATTTCGGCATTTTGAAGCAGCTCTGACTTTCTGAGCACCTGTCATGTTTCTTCAGGTGCTAGAATGCCAGGATAGTATAAATACCCCCCAAATGACCACATTTTAGAAAGAAGACACCCCAAAGTATTCGCGGAGGGGCATGGTGAGTTCATGTATCATGTATCATTTCGTTTTTTTTCACAAGTTAGCGGAAAATTACACTTTCTGAGGAAAAAATAATAATAATAAAGTTTCCATTTCTGCTAACTTCTGGCAAAAGAAAATAAAGTCTCCCACGGACTCACTATGCCCCTCAGTGAATACCTTGGGGTGTCTACTTTCCGAAATGGGGTCATTTGTGGGGTGTGTTTACTGTTCTGGCATTTTGGGCGGGGCTAAATTGTGAGCAACCTTGTAAAACCTAAAGAATTTGGAATTTGGGCCCCTTTGCGCACCCAGGCTGCAAAAAAGTGTCACTCATGTGGTATCGCCGTACTCAGGAGAAGTAGGGCAATGTGTTTTGGGGTGTATTTTTACATATACCCATGTTGGGTGAGAGAAATATCTCTGTAAACTGACAACTTTGTATAAAAAATTTAAAAGTTGTCATTTACAGAGATATTTCTCACACCAGCAGGGTATATGTAAAATACACCCAAACACATGCCCTACTTCTCCTGAGTACAGCGATACCACATGTGTGACACTTTTTTGCAGCCTAGATGTGCAAAGGGGCCCAAATTCCAGTGAGTACCTTTAGGATTTCACAGGGCATTTTTACGCATTTAGATTCCAGACTTCTTCTCACGCTTTAGAGACCCCTAAAATGCCAGGGCAGTATAAATACCCCACAAGTGACCCCATTGTGGAAAGAAGACACCCCAAGGTATTCCGTGAGGGGTATAGTGAGTTCATGTAAAATTTTATTTTTTGTCACAAGTTAGTGAAATATGAGACTTTTAAAAAACAAAAATAAAAAAAAAAAAATATCAATTTCCGCTAACTTGTGGCAAAAAAAAAAAAATCTGTGAACTCGACATGCCCCTCACGGAATACCTTGGGGTGTCTTCTTTCCAAAATGGGGTCACATGTGGGGTATTTATACTGCCCTGGCATTTTAGGGAACCTAAAGCGTGAGAATCCAAATGCGTAAAAATGCCCTGTGAAAACCTAAAGGTACTCATTGGAATTAGGGCCCCTTTGCGCATCTTGGCTGCAAAAAAAGTGTCACACATGTGGTATCGCCGTACTCAGGAGCAGTAGGGCAATGTGTTTTTGGGTGTATTTTTATATATACCCATGCTGGGTGAGAGAAATATTTCTGTAAATGACAACTTTTTAAAAATTTTATACAAAGTTGTCAATTGGTCAATTGGTACCTCCTGACGAAGCGAAGTGCGAAACGCGCGTCGAGGGTGTTCTGTTCCACTGGTACTGACTATCCCCCGTACACCATGGCTAACGGTATGTTATTTGTGTCCTAGATTGTTTTTGATTATGTGATGCATATTTGGGCTAAGTTGTTTAACTCTCTGGGGTTTATCATGACCCCCAACCTTACCGTTGCTTTATCATTGAGTGCTTAACCATTTTTGTGGTGTGGGGGATACTCAGTGTTAGTGGTGGTTCTTGGGCATTTGCTCTGTGCTCCTCCATTGCACAATCAATGTGTATGTACTTATTATCAATTGTCTATTTATTTGTTAAATAAATCTTTATACTTTTGCATACTTGGGCTGTGCCTTTTCTTGCTCTTGCTGAGCAATTATTGGATGTTGTCAATTTACAGAGATATTTCTCTCACCCAGCATGGGTAAATGTAAAAATACACCCAAAAACGCATTGCCCTACTTCTCCTGATTACGGCGATACCACATGAGTGACACTTTTTTGCAGCCAAGATGCGCAAAGGGGCCCAAATTCCAATGAGTACCTTTTAGGAGGGCATTTTTACGCATTTTTCTTCTCACGCTTTAGGGCCCCTAAAATGCCAGGGCAGTTTAAATACCCCACATGTGACCCTGTTTTGGAAAGAAGACACCCCAAGGTATTCCGTGAGGGGCATGGCGAGTTCACAGAAAAAAATTTTTTTGGCACATGTGGCAAAGTTAGCGGAAATTGATACATATATATATATTTTTTTTTACAAAGTCTCATATTCCACTAACTTGTGACAAAAAATAAAATTTTGCATGAACTCACCATACCCCTCACAGAATACCTTGGGGTGTCTTCTTTCTAAAATGGGGTCACATGTGAGGTGTTTGTACTGCCCTGACATTTGAGGGTCTCCGCAATCATTACACGTATGGCCAGCATTAGGAGTTTCTGCGATTCTCCTTATATTGAGCATACGGGTAATGAGATTTTTTTCTTTCCGTTCAGCCGCTGCGCTGAAAAAATAAAAATAAATGAACGGCACAGATTTCTTCATTCGCATCGATCAATGTGGATGAAAAAATCTATGCCAAAATCAGTGACTGCGGGGCGGTGGGCTGGGCGCTAACTACCTAACAAGTAGCTAACTAACTGGCGGTGATAAGGGACCCTTATGCCCCATTCACACGTCCGCAATTCTGTTTGCGGACCCATTCATTTCTATGGGGACAGACTTTGTCCCGCACTTACGGGTCTGCACTTCCGTTCCGCAAAAATATATATTCTTGTCCGCAATTTGCGGACAAGAAAAGGCATTTTCTATATAGTTCTGGCAACATGCGTATCTGCAAAATGCGGAAAGCACATTGCCGGTGTCTGTGTTTTGCGGATCCGCAAAACACATATGGACGTCTGAATGGAGCCATACAGGGGGGTGATCAATGACAGGGGGATGATCAGGGAGTCTATATGGGGTGATCAGGGGTTAATAAGGGGTTGATAAGTGACAGGGGGGGGGGGTGAAGTGTGGTGCTTGGTGCAACTTTACATAGCTACCTGGTCCTCTGGTGGTCGATCCCAGCAAATGGGACCACCAGAGGACCAGGTAGCAGGTATATCAGACGCTGTTAGCAACACAGCGTCTGATATACATCTTTGATGCCTTTTTTTTTTTACATCTACAGCCTGCCAGCGATTGATCATCGCTGGCAGGCTGTAGTATCACTGCCAAGCTGTGCACTGCTGTGAACGCAAGATGAAGCGCGGATGCGTCCAGGAGGAACAAACCTGCCACCGCCTGGACGCATCCGTGCGTTCGGCGGTCGGGATGTAGTTAATATATGCAAATTAGCCTCTAAGAGCAACAGGGGCATTGCCAATACACCTAGAGGCTCTGCTCTCTCTGCAACTGCCACGCCCTCTGCACTTTGATTGACAGGGCTCTGCAGTGTAAATGTGAGTACACCTGGCTTTGAAATTCCCTAAAGTCCCACGCTTCGCCATGCGCTTCAGTATTAGTGCATGCGCAGTACAGAAAAGTGGCTCGCCAGCAGTTCTTTTCTGTATTTTGAGCTTCTTTCTTGTACCGTGTCTGCGCCGGATACTGAAGCGCACGGCGCAGTGCGAGACTTTAGGAGACATCAGGGCTATCCGTGATCACATTTACACTGACTGGCCCTGTTAATTAAAGAGGAGAGAGCGTGGCAATTGCAGAGAGAGCAGAGTCTCTAAGTGTAACGCCCCATTGATTCTAGAGGCTCATTTGCTTATATTAAAACATCATTTTTCTCAGCAATGAGGGCACATATGAACAACATGGGACAAACACAGATGTCTTCAGCTGCCAAGTGCACATGGAACAGGTCAGCCAGGTTCATAGGTAGAAATCTGCTGACAGATGCACAAGGCTTACATGTAGTCAGTGGAAGGACTTTCTCTGACTAAAAACCTCAATAGCGTTCTTACAAAGCATGATGAACTGGTATCCACAGATACATCTCTATATACCAGTACAATGTACATGTTCTTTTTAAAGGATAACAAAAGTATAATGTATTTAGTAATTAGAAAACAATGCTACAAATTAAATTCCAATAACATATATATGTTGTCTGTATGTAAATGTTCATGGAGGTTTTCAGGTGCTATGCTCATACAAAAGACCGATTTTACACAGCACCAAATTCTACACTGAAACGTCTGACCTACGTGACCAATTTTAGAAACCTGGAGTATCACATGTCTTTGGATTGCCCAGCTTGTTAAATCTTTAACATTATTCCATTTTAGGCTACACTTATGGAAAAACAGTTATTGTTTCTCTAATATCCGCTTGTCATGAGTTTGAAATATGATGTTAGTATTATAACAGATCATGGATGGAAAGCTGGAGCACATGAAAGTCTGTTTGGGAAGTTTCCAAACCAAATGGAATTAAAGTACAACTACAGCACTTACTGATATTAACATCTATCTGGCCAATAAACATTGAAAACCAAAAAAACCCTAGTAAATAGCTTCTATAGCCCTCATAAAGGGCTCAAACATAAGGGTTTCACCTGGCCATTGTGCCCAGGGGGGGGGGGGGGGTGGAGGGCGAAGTCTTTTCTGCCACATAGGAAGATACCAGTATACTGCATGTTGGGGGCTCTATTACAGATTCTGCACTGGAACCTGCAAGCTTCAAGCTGTGCCTCGGCTTGTGGTCTTACTAAAGAGGTTATCATGAATTTGAAAACCATAGCTGCTCTCTTCCAAAAATGGAACCACACCTATCTACAGGTTGTTTGTAGTATTGCAACTCAGCCCTATTCATCTTAGCCCTTTGCTGACGTAGCGATTTTCTGTTTTTTCTACTCCCTGCTTTCTTGGAGCCCTAGCTTTTTTCATTTTACCTGTTCACACAGCTGTATGAGGACTTGTTTTTTGCGGGACAAGTTGTACTTTTTAATGGCACCATTTGATACTGCACAGGATGTAGTGTGCTGGAAAAAAAATTCAAATGTGGTGGAATTGGAATTTTTTTTTATTCCGATACAGTTTTTTGGATTTTGTTTTTATGGCGTTCATTAAGCGATAAAATACAAATATGGCAATTTTAAGCATTTTAATACTGAAAAAAATGAAAATCTTAAAAACAATGCTTTTTTCTTTTCATCGTCGTATTCTGACCCCTATAACATTTTTTGTAGTTCTTTGTATGAAGCTGTATGAGGGCTCATTTTTTTGCAGGGTGACCTGTACTTTTCATTGATACCATTTTGGGGTGTGTATGAATTTTCCAAAAAACAGCCATTTAGATTTTTTTTCTGTTTTGTCATTTGCCAATATTTTTATATTTTAATAGTACTTGCATCTGGCGATGTCCAAGATGTTTATTTTGTTATTGTTTTTTAATTTTATATCGGGGTTGGTTTGAATTTTTATATTTTTCAAACTTTTTATTAGATTTTTTTAAAATGTTTGCTTTTATTTTTTTTTACACTTTTTAATAGGGAACTTGAATAAGAAATCATCAAGTTGCTCCTCTTTCCAATGGATTAGCATTGGGGTCTATGAGAATTACACTATATTTCTATGGAGCCCTGCCATAGACAGGATCTCTATAGAAACCTATGTGCGGCAGCCTTGTATCATTCAGAAAAACCCAGTCTGCCGCACACACCATCCGGCTCCACCAATTCTGAATAGGGAAAGCTGGTATACACCCAGAAGGGCGTGCTCCTGGGTTTTTGTGCTCCCAGGTGCTGTGGTCACATTTGACCACAGACTCTGAGGGGTAAATGTCCATGATCGGCATTTACCCGATCATGGAGATTTGGCCCAGGAGTCTGCTGTGTGAAACAGCAGGCATCCAGGTTGCTATGACGCCCGTTCTGCTCCAGGTACCATCTTTAAAGACCTGACATCTGCTGTAGTATTATGTCACATGTCGGAAAAAGGTTAAAGGGGTTTTCCATATTTCTTTACTTAAATCTCTTCCCACCCAGCGTGACCTGTGAAGGGAAGTATACTTACTGCTCCCTAACATTTGGTTCTGCCTCTGTGCCCGTAGCTGTTTTCACTGGACTTACGGTTTCCGAATGTAAACTTCCTGTATGGATGGGGTAACATATGGAGCCAATGACTGGCCTCAGTGGTGATGTGTCCCCAAGCAGCATATGATCACTGAACCCCTGTGGTCACAAGCCACTCAGGGATAAATCACCCTTGAGGCCAGTGAACGGCTACAGCAGTGCACATGACCACGGACGAGACATCACACTTCTGGTCCACAGGCAACCGGAAGTAGCAGAATGGAGCTTCTTCCAAGACGTGAATGGCTTTTTTTTCCGTTATTTAAACATATTCCAGACATTAGTTAAATTTGACGCCAGGGTTGGAGAATTCACTCCTAATATTAATTAGCGTGTATGGGGGATCCTCAGTGAATTTCAATTTACACAGACTTTCCTTTAAAGTCCTGATTTTCATATATTAGCTCTAGCGGTGGAAAGCGAAGGACGTTAAAATGGCACGAAGACCTGATTCATTCTGTAAGGAAAGCTCCTAATGTATCCGTGTACAAAATGCTGATATGATTTATTTTAGCATTTCTGCCTAGTCTCAAACTGCAAATATTTTTTGTGACACGTCACAGTCTGCAGCCAAATAGTTATGTCTTTTTGGTCTGGAACATTACTAACCGTAGAAAACAGCTAAATTATATTTAATGGATAAATCAGTACTGTTGTCTTATTTATGGATTTGTTAAAATAAGAGCCACTGCATTCTCATAAAACAGAGCAAGTCATCCTTATATCATTCTCCAGCTACGCATACAAATAGGCCTCCAAAGAAAAACTGTGCTACTTTATTAGATGTGTTACTTACTACCAGAGCTAAAAAGTCAGAGTGATCCTTGACTTGTGAAAGAAATATACTCAAGATGACAAACTCCATGGAAGAACAAAAGGCTTGCCTGCCAAAAAAACATTTATTTATTGAGGTCATGATTAGCTAAAAACACAGCTTTCCCACAGTGATACGGACACTGGGTGAAAACCTCTAGCCACTAGTACACTGTCCACAGAGGTTATCACCAGGCTTTCCACAAACCAATGACAAATATACAGCTTTTGAAGTTACATTTCTCCCGTTAGCCTTTCAGAGGACCGGATTTCCCTATGCAGCACCCTGAAATGACAGGAAGCAGGGCCGGTGTCAGCACCCTGCACACCAGGGCAAGTGCCGGGACTCACTGTGGTCACTCACTCCTGCAGCTGTGTCCTGGTCTTCATTAAACTGCCTGTTCTGAATTCTAGGGCAGCTTACCCCAGCAATGCAGGCAATTTTCACCATGTGCACTGCTGAGGTGGGTGGCACCAAGACTCAGAACAGGGTAGGTGGAGTTTCCTACCGGGCTAAAGGACCTTCCTGATGTCATCCACCCATGTGACCAGTGGGGGAGGAGCAGAGAGCTGTCTTCCTGTAAGGACAGGAGCCTGGCTGGAATGTGGTGAGGCCTAGCTGTGTGTCTGTCCCTGTGTGTGTCTGTCTGTCCCTGTGTGTGTGCCCCTGTGTGTGTCTAAGGCATTGCTTAGACTCCATACCACAGTCTAGCCAGTGCCTAATGGGTTACAGTTTAGACCACCTTCTGGTACATGTTGATAATTCCCTTTTAAACCCCAGTCCATGTCCCCTCAGTACTGGGAAACAGTGGGAGTCATATTAGAAGGTAACAAAAGGTTGGAGCATAGCTGGAATTCCATTTTAATGTCCCCTAAAGGTGGCACTGGCCATACACATTAGATAGAAGTTGGTTGATGATCTCACCATCGCACAGGTGTCTGTCCATATGTGTATGTCTGTCCCTGTGTGTGTGTGTCCGTCCCTACGTGTGTGTATTTGACAGTCCCAGTGTATATTTGACCGTCCCAGTGTGTGTGCGTCCTTGTGTGTCTCTGTCTGTCCCTGTGTTTGTGTCCTTGTGTCTATCTGTCGGTCCCTGTGTATGTGTCTGTCCCTGTGTGTGTGTGTCTCAACCCAAAAACGAAAAAAAGACCCTTAAAAACAATCTTTATTCAAACTGTTCGGACCAAATAGGTCTCACTGCCAGCTATCACAGTCCTAATCGTGATGCTGCAGAGGGAGACATGGATACACTGCAGCCACGTGCTTCACATGTGAAGCAATCCCATTGCTATGACTTGGAAACACGTGACATGTTTGGGATCCTGTGCGGTATATTAACATAAGCCAATCTCTTTCTTTCTTTTTTGTTTATATATCATTACGTATCTTTTTAGAGTATTGCAACTTTGGCCCCGTTATCTTTCTAACAGGGACGCCCTGAAGAACCCAAGTTGGGGGAAACGCGTCGGGTTAATAGGGAGTAGATTCCATGATTACGGCCTACTAGAGCGAACTAGGTTAGGCACGAGGACAGGGAGTCTCCGGGTTGAGGGTGAGGATAGGGTCTCTTTAGGGAAATGTAACCTGTTGAGAAACTCCCTTCCTCTCCTTCATTATTCTTAGTTTTGTTTTATTATATATTTATATTTTTTGTTTTATCGCATTTGAGCATATACTTACCTACTGATTAGGATGTGATAGCTGGCAGTGAGACCTATTTGGTCCATTTTTAGAACGGTTCAAAAAAAGATTGTTTTTAAGGGTCTTTTTTGGGTTATGTTCTAGCTATATAGAACCCACTGGTATCATTTTCTATATTTGCTTATGTCTATGAATCTCACCATCACCATGCCCATAGTGTTCCTATGTCTTGACTATGCTGCATCAGGACGTTCTGTGCAAGGCAAGAAGAAGATGGAAGAGGAGGCAGCGCCACCAGCATGGAGTCCGTGGGAGAGACACAGGGAGGCACACTAAGGACGTAGGTAACACTACCACATGATCTACACTAGTGTTATCTGTGGTTTTACATAGGACTGCAGGTAACACTACCACATTATTAGCACTAGTGTTATCTGTGGTTTTACATAGGACTGCAGGTAACACTACCACATTATTAGCACTAGTGTTATCTGTAGTTTTACATAGGACTGCAAGTAACACTAACACATTATTAGCACTAGTGTCATCTGTGGTTTTACAGAGGACTGCAGGTAACACTGCCACATTATAAACACTAGTGTTATCTGTGGTTTTACATAGGACTGCAGGTAACACTACTACGTTTTCTGTACTCAGATAGCCATGACTGTGTTATCTGTGCTGTTACATAGGACTGCAGGTGATATCTACTATATTATCTGCACTCAGAGAGTTATCACTGTGTACGGGGGCCCACTGAGACTTTATCACCCAAGGGCCCACATGAACCTGGAGCTGGCCCTGACAGGAGGTATGAGAACGTAATAAATAAGGTGGCCGGAGTTGTCAGGAATCTGAAGACAACTGATATCAAATACTCCCTGGAAAAAAATCTGAAGGATTTTTATAATCATTAAAAAAGTGTTCTTATCTTAAACAGTGATGGCATATGTCTACAATATACTATTAACGTATGACTCTGGAGTCATAAATCATTAAAGGGAGTCTCACCTAATCTGAGCGTTTTAGACCGTTTAGATCAGGTTATAGACTCTCTGCGTCTTATTACTACAGTACCTTTCTTTTATGTGTCCCTCGTCCAGATGATGAAAAAGACACTTTTAAAAGTATGTAAATGAGCTTCTGAAGGTGCCCTGGGGAGGCGTTACTGGGCGATGTGCCCAGAAAAACACACCTCTTTCAGCCCTCTGGCCCGCCAGAAGCGGCACCAGAAGCTGGCGGGCCGGACGTCTTTAGTTGGCCGGCGCATACGCAATATGAAAAGCTATTCCTCTGCCAATAATGGGCAGAGCAGTGCGCATGCGTCGGCCAACTACAGACGCCCGGCCCGCTGTCTTCTGGTGTCGCTTGTGACTTTCGCTGGAGAAGGTAATAGGCCAGAGGGCTCAAAGAGGTGTGTTTTTCATCATCTGGACGAGAGACACATAAAAGAAAGGTACTGTAGTAATAAGACGCAAAGTGTCTATAACCTAATCTGAGCGGTCTAAAACACTCAGATTAGGAGAAAGACTCCCTTTAAAGGGGTTATCCCAAGAATCAAGTACATATAAAAAGGTCTCAAAAAGCCTTTAACCGCTATTTTAAATTACCGTACTTTACACTGTTTCCATCCCAAAATCTATCATTTATTTCTCCTCTCACCATTGTAATCTCTGCTATTGTGGCCTTGTCCGATGAGCCATTTCCAGTGTTGTACTGTCAATGGAGGCAGAGCCCACAGTTGCTATGGGGGCCTATCAGTTTGGGAGGGGGGCTGTCAGGGCTGAACACCCTACCGCCTTTCCAAGTACCGTATATTTAACTTACTCTGTTTTTACAGCTTATCTCTGCTATCTCTGTTTGGTCTTGAACCAAAGACCTGCTGTACAGGAGGCAGAAAGCCATAGGTTAAATGTAGTCAGTGGAAGGATTTTTTCTAGTACAATTGACTTTTTAAGGATAAAAACAAAAGTATAATTTATTTAGTAATTAGAAAAAAATTAAGGCACAAATAAATTACCATAAAAACGTATACTATATCTTGTTTGTATGTACATTTTGGGAGGTTTTTGGGTGATACGCAAGACACAAATACAGATGTGCTTGACAAAAACATAGGCAAATAGAGCTGAAAAAATTCCATACGGATTTGTAAGCAGTACCTGGTGGTTTCCCTTTAAGAATAATTGCAGAATGTACTGGTTGAACTGATTAGTTTATTCTTCTTCACAACAGTGGCACTAACGCTTGCCTGTTACAAGTAGCACAGTACACTTGGCTGTCAGTTCCCTGGTGGAACAAAACACTTATTAGTGGAAGCTTCTTTTCATGACATCTGCCCCAAACTACCCCTGGCTGCAACTGTACAAAGTTACATCACCCAACACTCCGCACACCAAGTGGTCAACAATGCACAGGCCTCTCCATAACTTCAGCGCATCCAGCGCCAGTTCTAAATGTAAGACAGGCGTAGAAAATGGTGAATGACACGGGCCTGCTGGCCCGTCCCCTTCCCTGCCACACCAACAATTTTAAACCTGGCATAAGCGGGCGAAGTTGCAGATTGCGGCGCAACTAAACATTGTGGCAGCCATCTGCGCCTGAAATACGCCTAACTTAGGCTACTTTCACATTAGCGGCAGGGGAGTCGGTCAGGCTGTTCTGGTGGGTGAACAGCCTGTTGGATCCGTCCTGACGCTAGTTCACGTGTGCCCCCGGACTGCCGCTCCGTCCGGTGGCAGCACGGCAGCGCATGGCAAGAGGCCACCGGACTAAAAGTACTGCATGTCGGAAGTCCGGGGGCACACATGAACTAGCGGCAGGACAGATCAAACAGGCTGTTCACCCGCCGGAACAGCCTGCCGGACTCCCCTGCCGCTAGTGTGAAACTAGCCTTAGGCGTATTTCAGTATAGTAAATGACCCTCTTTATATGGGGTGGATCAACGTCACACTGATCACTTTAAAGTGATACTGCACTTTAGCATGTCTTTTGATATGTCATAGAGACATATCAAAAGTTTTGATGAATGTCGGTCTGGGCGCTGAGACCCCCACCAATCGCTAGCACGAGGAGAGAGACACACTCACATGCAGGAGACAGAATTAAGGCTGGCACACAGACCTTCTAAAGAGTCCATCTGGCTTCCGTCTCCTGCAGTGAGGAGGGACAGCTCAATATGCGAGCGCTTCTCTCTCTCTTCAATCGAGCGATCAGTGGGGGTCTCAGGACTCAGACACACAACGATCAATATTTTTGATATGTCACTATGGTATATCAAAATGTTTCCCAAAGCACAGGGACACTTTATCTTAGGTTAAACAAAACTTGCAGGGTTGCATGAACTTTTCACTTTACTTAGAAGGCAGGACACTCACACTTCATTTATTTGGTCAGTTATTTGAGCCAAAACTAGGTGCGGGTCAAAAACACAGAACAGGTGCAGATCTTTCCATTATACCTGATCTCTGAGTCGGCTTCACTACTGGTTTTGGCTCACAATAACTGGTGGAAATAACTGACCAAATAATTAAAGTGTGAACTAAGCCTTACTGTATCTTCGTAGAGCTCGTTGTGCTCTGTCCCTCTAAAATCTATTAGTTTCACAAGACTGCAACTCAAAGGCCTCATGCTGGTCGCTAGGTCTCTCATGGCCAAAGCCTTACATAGTCTATAGTACTTTCTCACAACCAGCTCACTAACCTCATTTCTGTGACAGCACTATGGTACTGCTGCACTGTACCTCTGTGGCGCTTCTGACTTCTGGGTCTTTGTCTCTGGACCAACTATACAGCTTCCACTCAGGCTCACCACTTGTTCCAGTTCCCAGTCCACACTTTGATGGTCAAGCTCAAGCCTACTGCTCTCACAGGCCAAAACCCATTTCTGAGGCACCTCATGCAGTCCTTGCTTGCTCCCTGGGACCCACAATCTCCTGACTGTTGAGTCCTCAACACTAGGGTGACCAGCTGTCCTTTCCCCGAACATGTCCTCTTTTTGGGACACACAAAAACACCTCTCCAGCCAGGATTTTTTTTAATCTTATTACAATGTCCGGGATTTACTAGGAAGGACGGTCACTATTAATTACTAATGAGCGCTTGCGCTATGCACAGCGCCAGGCTGCAGAGTGGAGGAGCTGTCTGGAGCTGGGAAGTTGAGTTTGTTTATTTTTTGTCTGATCTGAGGTCTGCAGGGATCTGAGTATGTGTGGGGGGCACATGAATATTGAGGTCTGCAGGGATGAGTGATGGGGGCACATGAATATTGGCGCAATTTACCTGCTGTGCCTAGAGCACCAAAATACCTTTTTCTGGCCCTGCTTATTAGTACAACTTTGGAGAACAGAAAGCCGGGTCCCAGGGAGCGGTGAATATGGCCTTTACCTTCAACGCTCTGTGGAGCTCTTCTGCAGGTGTAGGCGCTGCCTATCTTTTCACCAAAAACAGGGTCAGGACATAGTGTGCATAGGCACGAACGATGACCTGACGCAGTGTGTGACGTCAGGACGTAGTGCAGTGTTGGCAACCATCCTGCTCCATGTGTCTCCTTTTTGAAAACCAAAATATGGTCACCCTACCGAACTACATTCAGCCTCACACAGATACTTCCTATCAGTTCCCTTATAGCGCGTCCTCCACTGCCATCTGCTGGTGACAGCTAATATTACTGTGTAAACTGTACACATACTGTCGGATTATGTAAGAACAGTAACAAGGGGGAAAACAGTGAGAACAGTCACAAAAGCAAAAGTCACATTAGTGATTCCATCTAATTTAACCTATTAAGTCATATTAGTAAGGGGTGGTAAGGCTTTAACCCCTTATAGCCACCCTACAGACTTCATATAACCAACCACGTTTGCTTAGACCCTTTTCTGAGTATTGTCAATGCCTTTTGATGACATGGAAAAAATAATCAATGCTGACGAAATGCAGGCATTCGTCAGATGTCAGATTTTTTGGACGTTTTTTTTTCCCCCAAAAAACCTGCTTTCTCACCTAATAAATAGAATTCCAGCCCAGATCGCAGGGTAAGGCACATATCTGCTACTTGCCTGTAATTTTCAGTTATAATTTTTACTTGTGGCATTGTCACCACTCATCAAAGTTTAAATCTTCACAGACTAAGGGCTCATGCACACGACCGTTGTTGTTTTGCGGTCCGTTTTTCACGTATCCATTGTTCCGCATCTGAGTTTTTTTCTTTCTGATTTAAGTCTTCTTCCGTTACGTTATTCCACAAAACATATCCGTATGGTTTTCGGATTTGATCTGTTTTTTTGCGGATTGGAAACGGAAACATTAACTTATTAATCACCAAACACGTAAGCAATATGGGCTGGGCATAGCATTTGTACAGTATGGATCTGCAAAATACGGATGAAATATGGATGACATATGGATGTGTTCCGTGTGCATTCCGTATTTTTTGCGGAAACATTGACTTGAATGGAGCCACAGACAGTGATTTGCCAACAATAATACGACATGCACTACTTTTTTGCGGAATGGCCATGCGGACAAACAGAAACGGAATGCACACGACGTATCTTCCGTTGTTTTTGCAGACCCATTGAAATGAATGGTTCCACATACGGTCCGCAAAAAAAAAAAAAACGGAACGGACACAGAGAGAAAATACGTTCATGATGTGCATGAGCCCAAAAAGTCATTCAGGAAGTGCCCACATGAAATCTCTAGTGTCTACTGCCAGCTTTACAAAAATACTGTGTGCGGCCCATGGTAGAAATGCCTATTCTTGTCCGCAAAACAGACAAGAATAGGACATGTTCTTTTTTTTTTTTTTTTGCGAGGCCTTGGAACGGAGCAACGGAGAGCCGTCCGCCACTTTTGCGGTCCCATTGAAGTGAATAAGTCTGAATCTGAGCCGCATCTGGACCCAAACAACGGTCGTTCCCAGCGGGAGTCCGTGAGACCCAACCCCAGCAAGTATCTGTTGTATTTGGAGCTGACTCATGTCTGTTACACTTTCTGCCCAGTAAATGAACCAGGAAACCTGATGTATCAATGGGATCCACTGTGCTTCCAGTTCAATCCGATAGCAGACACTACAAAACACACACAATTGAGGAGATTTATCAAAGACGGGGGTTTTCGCTGCCTTGTCATAAATTAAGCGTATCCTCTGGCAGTCGGATGCTACTTTCACGCTAGCGTTTTTTTCCGGATTCGTAATGGATCTGCAAAAACGCTTCCGTTACAAAAATACAACTGCATGCATCCGTCATGAACGGATCCGGTTGTATTATGTCTTCTATAGCCATGACGGATCCGTACTGAACACCATTGAAAGTCAATGGGGGACGGATCCGTTTTCTATTGTGTCAGAGAAAACGGATCCGTCCCCATCGACTTACATTGGATGGATCCCTTTGGCTCCGCTTCGTCAGACGGACAGCAAAACACTGCAGGCAGCGTTTTGGTGTCCGCCTCCAGAGCGGAATGGAGACTGATCGGAGGCAAACTGATGCATTCTGAGCGGATCCTTTTCCATTCAGAATGCATTAGGGCAAAACTGATCCGTTTTGGACCGCTTCTGGGAGCCCATGACGAATCTCACAAACGGAAAGCCAGAACGCTAGTGTGAAAGTAGCCTAAGTCACCGTAGATTTCTGCCTTAATTTGCACCAGAGAACGGGTACAAAGTAAAATAAATATACTCACTATGCCCCCTTTTTTTTGTAAAAACACCACTTACAACTATATTTGTCGCAGTGGTGTTTAAAAATTAGCATCTTTTTTTACGACAGAAAATTGTCGCCGAGAGATGATAAATCTCCCCCAATGTTTGAAGGACATCTTTTTAATTCTTATTATCCAGCTTGTAATATTTTGCCGCTGCATTTGTTTGCACCAAAAAAATTAAAACCATCCTAAGGCCCCTTTCGCACACAATTTAGCTGCAGTGTTTTAGTTTTTTCTACTGAAAAAGCGCAAAAGAATCTGCCAGTAGCAAAAAATGGTTATACGTCCTGCAACTCATATTTCCCATAGAACAGCAACTTCCAGAAAGTGTGGAACTACAATTCCCAGCATACACACTTGATTGGCTGCTCTTGGACCTTCCAGACAAGTGAATAGAGCATGCTGGGAACTGTAGTTTCAAAACAGCCAACATGTGGAGCTGGTGTTTTACAGGAAAAAAAAGCCACACAAAAAAATTCTCTAAAAAACGCAAAAGTGCTGAAAACCCCCACAAACCAGCCATATGTGACTCCAGCCTCGAGCCACATCCACTGCTATACACAAGTGATGATATAAATGTGCAGGTACATGGAAATGGCTGATAGCAGCCTGATAATGATACAGTGACGGGGACAAGATACTTGTTCAATGGAGATATTAAGGGATGAAATCATGAACGACCAATAACGGTAGGTCCTAATGGACTGCTTCACTCCTAGGAACCTTCCCCTCGCTCTAGTTCCTGCCGGACATGTTTGACACGCGCACCACACGTCCAAGATGGCTGCGCCCAGGCGATGCTGCGGCCCGGGAGGTCGTAGGCACTGTTGAATGTGAATGTACGGAATTATGGGCCTATACACCCCGCCGTGGAGAGCGCTGTCCCGGCTGGAACATGTCTGCCCCTCCAGGATTCGCATGTGGGGAGCACACCCAGTGGATGGACGTGTGGTATGCGGAGGGGACACGCCGCCTGTGACAGTGGGAGACAATACTCTGCTTCTCGGGGATGAACATAGAGCAGTACGGGCGGCGCCTTGGAGAACGTCCGGCGTCTGGAGATGTAACCGGGAGATGTTATCAGCCGGTTACCAGAGGCGACCATGGAGCTCCTGCACACAGGGCACTGGACGTGACCGGAAGTGCCCTGGCTGCGGGCACGTGCGGCTGTATAGCTGCGGCCGCCGACTGTCAGTCAGTGACGGGTGTAGTCGGACACGCCCTCCATGGAAGGTCATGTTCTTTGGCACAGATGAGTTTGCTCTGGAGTGTCTAAAGAGCCTGAACAAGCAGAGGTGAGGGCAGCTACACAGGAGTGCACCATGGAGCTCACACCAATGTACTGTCTTCAGCTGGGGGTCCCGAGATAACCTGCTATCTGCCATACCGGCTGATGCTGTCGGTGTGTCCACATACCCCCCTATATACTATTACAAGGCCCTTCTAATATATGGAAAGGGTTGTTCTTGGTGTTACATTCCCCTTAAAGGGGCAGTATGGAACACGTTATCCCTTAGCCACTGGGTAGTGGACCCCCACGATCATGAGAACAAGGTCCTGTTTCCAGCACATGAACACTGCCACCCCATTCAACTCTATGGGACTGCCGGAGGTCGCGAAGCGCTGTACTCTACCTCCGGCAGTCCTATCCAGTTGGAATGGAGCGGTGGTGGGCATGCTTGACCACTGCTCCAATCATACAGGGGACACGGCTCTCCCATTGTTGTGATTGATGGGGTCCCGGCATCTGGACCCCCACCAATCTAAGGGGCCGGTCACATAGCAGTAAAACAGCCACGCCAAAAAACCCACCGGCGATCATCGGCACTGCCTCCCATTGAAATGAATGGGTGGCAGAAAGGACGTGGCCGCCGATGGTTTACGGTGACGTTTAGTGGTGAAAGTCTGCGCTAAAATCATGTGGTAAAACTCACTGTGTGAACGGCCTCTAAGAGTCCTGCCCTGTCTAGTGGATAGGAGATAACGTTTTATTACTGGAATACCTCTAACTGGTTCATGACCTGGACATCCCGTAGATCTAAGGGTACTTTCACACTGGCGTTATTCTTTTCCGGTATTAAGTTCCGTCCTAGGGGCTCAATACCGGGACAAAACTGATCAGTTTAATCCTAATGCATTCTGAATGGAGAACAATCCGTCGAGGATGCATCAGTTTAGTCCCTCTTACGTTTTTTGGCTGGAGAAAATACCGCAGCATGCTGCTGTATTTTCTCCGTCCGAAATTCCAGAATGCCGGTGTTCTGCCAGAAATTCCAGCTCTGCCGTAAGGATGAAGTGCAACTGATGATTTGTCCAGAGGATAGGTTATCAGTATAAGGCCTCTTTCACACGAACTATATGGATTGTGTCAGGATCTGTTCAGGAAAAACTGATGGTTTTGCACTCAAGTTCAGTCAGTCTTGTCTGCGATTGGGTTCAGTGTTATTTCCGCGTGGGTGCAATCAGTTTTTTTTCACATGTCTGAAGAAAAAAAATGAAGAATTACCAGCTACATCTCCTAGCAACCATCAGTGAAAAATGCATTGTATCTGGATGCACAATATAGAACATGCTGCGATTTTTCCGTGTACACAAACCATTGAAATGAATGGGTCAGGCATCACACCCAGATGGAAATCTCGCTCATGTGAAACAGGCCTTAAGAACAGTGAAACAATAAAAAAAATGTTAAAAATGTAAAGCACCGCCCTTTCACCATTTAACACATAAATAAACAATAAACATAATTGGTATTGGCCATTTGACAGACCCCCCCCCAAATGGCAGAGATGGGGGGAACGAAGCATTGATTATATCAGTGGGAGATGAGCTGCAGCCAGAGGGGTCTGCAGCACCTTGTCTTCCTCTCCCCAGTGAAATAAACATGAAAACTGGGCTCATCACTTTAGGGTACTTTCACAATAGCGGTATTTTTTTCCGGTATTCAGTTCCGTCCTAGGGGCTCAATACCGGAAAAAACTGATCAGTTTAATCCTAATGCATTCTGAATGGAGAGCATTCCGTCCAGGATGCATCAGTTCAGTCCCGTTTACGTTTTTTGGCCGGAGAAAATACCGCAGCACGCTGTGGTATTTTCTCCGTCCAAAAATCCGGAATGCCGGATCCGGCACTAATTTCCATTGAAATGTAATTACCGCATTGACGGATCTAGTCTTCTGGTCTGCGCATGCGCAGACCTTTAAAAATGTGAAAAAAATTAATACCGGATCTTTTTTTTTTTTTATCGCGGTGCATTTGTGAGACGGATCCGTCTACAAATGGTATTTGTTCGCATACAGATTGCTGGGTCCGGCAGGCAGTTACGGGACTTCCTGCCAGAATCCAACAACGCAGGTGTTAAAGTGCCCTTAGACGGACTGATTCTTGAGCGTTATCTCGTGTATGGCCAGTTTTCGTCCTGGTATAATAATGTAATACATTGATAAGTGGATGTCCCTAATCTGCATCTTTCTGTTATGTTTGTACGGGCAAAGCAGAAAGGCACAAGAGGAAGTGGTTGGAAAACTAGAGGTGGTTTCACTGCCCACCTTATTGCCAAAAGGTCTTCCAGTGGTGAACTATGCTTCAGACCAGGGGATCCCGCTCCACGAATGGCCTGACATTGGCCCCTGTGACCAGTTTGATGTTGGAGTGGTGGCATCGTTTGGGCGACTCCTCAGTGAAGACCTCATTTTAAAGTTTCCATAGTAGGTAAATTACAGTGATGCACGATGTGGATGAATCTGTTTGGACCTTTCTGACTCGACTTGATCATTTCAGCGGGATCTTGAATGTACACCCCAGCCTCCTCCCCAGATGGCGAGGGCCAGCTCCCCTAATCCATACAGTACTGAGTGGAGATCAGAAGACTGGAGTCACCATCATGCAGATCAGACCAAAGAGGTAGAGCACAGCTACACCGCGCAGTAGACGTGTGCACATGTATATGGGGAAGGGATTGTAATGGTGGAAGGCAGCATGAAAAAAAAACAAAGAGTTAATAATGTCTTTGTCTAGTTCTTGGGTTTTACCCAAGGAGATCAGAAGTTGCTTCGAGACAGATAATACGTGAGCTAAAGCAGAACCAAGAAAATGATGACTAATGCTTGGGGGCCATGCTTTGTATAAGAGTGCTTATTGCTCAGAGGCCTAAAGGGGCTGCAGTATTGTTAGTTTCTTCACTGTATTTCTGTCCCTGCTGCTGTTGTTGTCTTCATTGACTTGGATCCATATTCTTTTTCATGTGTTTCTGGTGCTGGCTGCTGCTGCTGCAAATGGGGCCCGTGGACTGGTTTTCCAGCTGTGTCCCTTTGATGTGACATCACTCAAAATGGCGCCCCTGTTCTGCTGGTATTGCATCTATTGAGCGCAGCCGAGAGGCCACCGCTACCGGCTTTGTCAGTGCGCATGTTCGCTTCTGTAGCCAGCTGCGTTCCAAGGCCGGGATAACGGAAGCAGGAAATTTTTCTACTGCACAGACGCTGATCGCTTGTTGTGAAGTCTGCACAGTACAAGACAGAATCAAAAACCTTGAAAAAAATCTTTTTTCATCACCATATTTTAAACCCATAACTTTTTTTTGTAGTTACGCGTACGGAGGTGTGTGAGGGCTCATTTTTTGCAGGACGAACTGTAGTTTTCAGTGATAACACTTCTGATGTGTGTGTAACTTTTTATAAAAGAATTTTGGGAGTTGAAGTGACAAAAAATGGCAAATTGGCCGTTATAATTCTGTAAAAAAAAAAAATTTTTACACTACCGTATTTTTTGCCCTATAAGACACACTCCACCGCCCCCCCGCAAAAGTGGGGGGAAAATAGCAGTGCGTCTTATGGGGCGGATGCTGAATTTTCCCGAATTTACAATGATACACCGTGCCGTGATGCCGCGCGGGGGGTGTATCAGCTGAGAGGGAGGAGGGGCTGGGGGCCGGCATCTGCTGTTATAATGACAGCAGGGCGGGCCTGTGCAGTGACTGTATTCTACCACACGGGCCCCGCTCACTGTATTTAGTCTTATCCTGGGTAATCGGTGCCTGTATTACTTACTAGCGCTCGGTAGCGGAGAGGAGGGAGGAGGCAGGCCGGGAGGACGGGAGCTGGCAGCTTGAGTCACTACGTCATGTGCCACCTGCTTCATTCATAAAGTGGGCGGTGCAGGTGCGTGACGTAGTGACTCAAGCTGCCAGCGCCGGTCCTCCCGGCCTGCCTCCTCCCTCCTCTCTGCTACCGAGCGCTTGTAAGTAATACAGCGGTGATTACCCACAGATCTCCCCCCATAACAGTGTCACCCACAGATCTCCCCCCATAACAGTGTCACCCACAGATCTCCCCCCATAACAGTGTCACCCACAGATCTCACCCCATAAGGCCTCTTTCACACTTGCGTTGTGAAGATCCGGCGTGCACTTCCGTCGCCGGAATGCACGCCGGATCCGGCACAACGCAAGTGAACTGAAAGCATTTGAAGACTGATCAGTCTTCAAAATGCTTTCAGTGTTAATATGGCAGCCAGGACACTACTAGTGTCCTGGTTGCCATAGTAGCAGTGGGGAGCGGGGAGCGGCATACTCATGTCCGTGCGGCTCCCGGGCGCTTCTGAATGACGCCAGAGCGCCCGCGCGCATGGATCACGTGATCCATGCGATCACGTGATCTATGCACTGGGGCGCCCTGACGTCATCCTGGAGCGTCCCGGGAGCCGCACGGAATGTAAGTATGCCGCTCTCCTACTTTACTATGGCAACCAGGACTTTAGCGTCCTGGCTGCCATAGTAACTATTGACAAAAGCTAAACGTCGGATCTGGCGATGCGCCAAAACGACGTTTAGCTTAAGGCCGGATCCGGATTAATGCACTTCAATGGGCATTAATTCCGGATCCGGCGTTACGGCATGTCTTCCGGATTTTTGGACGGAGACAAATCCGCAGCATGCTGCGCTTTTGTCAACGTCCAAAAAACGTTGACATACTGAACGGAAGACATCCTGATGCATCCTGAACGGATTGCTCTCCATTCAGGATGCATGGGGATAATCCTGATCAGTAGCTTTCCGTCCTAGAGACCCGAGGACGGATCTCTAGGACGGAAAGCTAAAACGCTAGTGTGAAAGAGGCCTAACAGTGTCACCCACATATTCCCCCCATAACAGTGTCACCCACAGATCCCCCCCCCATAACAGTGTCACCCACAGATCCCCTCCCCATAACAGTGTCACCCACAGAGCTCCCCCCATACCAGTGTCACCCACAGATCTCCCCCCATAACAGTGTCATTCACAGATCCCACCCCCCATAAGTGTCATCCACAGACCACCATTAGTTCAAAACGCACCAAAAGCACACCTTTTGGTTAAAAAATTTTTTTCTTATTTTCCTCCTCAAAAACCTAGGTGCGTCTTATAGGGCAATTTATTTTGTGGAGAAAATAATTTCTCCAATCGTTTCTATTAATCTATCTTTTTTCGTTTTTGTTCTACAGCCTGCTGTGCTTCCTATGCGCGCACAGTCTCCCTCTCCTTGGGCGCTGTGTATGGCAGCAGTGGTGTTATGTTTACCCTGGGTTCACACTTGAGCGTACTTGATACGCGCGTTTTTGGAAATAGGAAACGCTCGTCGTACGCGCGTTCGCGTGATTGACCACTGTGGCGTCAATCACAATACGCGCGACAATACGGCCCAAAGAAGCTCCTGTACTTCTTTGGGCGTAGTGCGTAAAACGATCAGGTGAGAACCATGCCCATAGGGAAACATGGGTTTTCTCCTGTTGAGCGTTTTACAGCATGTAGGAACGCGCTGTAAAACGCTTAGGTGTGAACCCAGGGTTAGTGTATGATGTTGGATATATGTACAATTGTCTACATTTTTTTCTGCACAGGAGACTAGCAGTGGTTTCCCTGCAGAAATATCAGCCTCATTACGTTATGTGGGCCTATGCGTTATATATGTGAATTACCGCAAAATATGTACCGTATTTTTCGCCCCATAAGACGCACTTTTCCCCCAAAAGTGGGGGAAAATGCCCCTGCGTCTTATGGGGCGAATGCTGACAATTTACATCGTAGCCTGCGGTGCTCCAGCATCGCAGGCTGCGATGTATGAGCGGGGAAGGAGGAGGGGCTGGAGGTCGGCAACTTACGGCGGGCCCAGTGCAGTCACTATACTTACACTGGGCCCTGCTGCTCTGCATAGTATTTCTAAACAGCAATGCTTAAGTTCCTAATAGATTTAACTAAAGCTGCGATCTCTCATTTATTATAACTTACAAGAAATCCTCCGTAGCAGGCAGTGCGGCTGGCTGGGTTACGTCACTCACTGACGTTGCATGCCTGCTCCGCCCACTTTATGAATGAAGCAGGCGGAGCAGGCGTGCAACGTCAGTGAGTGACGTAACCCAGCCAGCCGCTCTGCCTGCTACGGAGGATTTCTTGTAGGTTATAATAAATGAGAGATCGCAGCTTTAGTTAAATCTATTAGGAACTTAAGCATTGCTGTTTAGAAATACTATGCAGAGCAGCAGGGCCCGGTGTATTAGGGGACATTGTTATACGGGGATCTGTGGATGACACATATTATAGCAGTGTCATCCACAGATCCCCCCCCATAACAGTGCCATCCACAGATCCCTCTCCCCATATCAATGCCATCCACAGCTCCCCCCCATAACAGTGCCATCCACAGATCCCTCTCCCCATATCAATGCCATCCACAGCTCCCCCATAACGGTGCCATCCACACCTCCCCATAACAGTGCCATCCACAGATCCACCCATAACAGTGCCATCCACAGCTCCCCCATAACAGTGCCATCCACAGATCCCCCATAACAGTGCCATCCACAGATCCCCCATAACAGTGCCATCCACAGATCCCCCATAACAGTGCCATCCACAGATCCCCCATAACAGTGTGTCATATATAGATCCACCATAATAGTGTCATGTACAGACCAGCATTCGTTCAAAACCCACCAAAACCACACCTTTTGGTAAAAAATATTTTTTTTCTTATTTCCCTAGCCAAAAACCTAGGTGCGTCTTATGGGCCGGTGCGTCTTATAGGGCGAAAAATACGGTACTCCTCCTCGGCTAAAATTGTTAAGAGGAGTATTTTTACTCTTCTGGAAAAAATGTAGTGTGAACTCTGCTGTCAGCTTCAAACTTCAGGCATCGCCCCTTCCATGCCATGGTCCTTAGGGACCGCTGTACAGAAGGGGCTAACCATCGGGCCGCTGCTCTGCACAGCTTCATTGGAAAATGAAAGCAGGAATCTGATTGGTTTCTATGGGCAACTAAGCCAATTCTACTTTACACCAGTTTTAATAAATCCCCCCACTGTGTACTTCTATGTGTACATAGCATTGTGTGTCGTCACACTGTACTAATCTGTGTCGGGAAAAGTGACCGCTCAATGTGCGGACTTCACACAATACTGTATTCAGAAGAGAGTGCAGGTAGTGAGAGCTGTCAGTAATGGTTCTGACTGTAGATCGCTGCACTAACGTTATCAGTAGAAATATCTATTGTCTACAAATAATGAACTTTTTACAGAATGGAAAGTGAGAAATAGATCTGCTGATTACAGGCTGTAGCATACTGTAAGACTCACCATGTTGTGGTTTGGAATATAATCTTACTACCAAGTTACTTGGTAGTTCCAGCAGCCTATATGTAAGTGGCTGCTAGCTGAGCTGTGTAACAGGATGTGGGGACGGGGCAGCAGAGCTTGTGCTGGTGCATGTGAAATCCACAGGAACACCCACAGAGCCTCACAGGAGAGGACAGCACTGAGCAAAAATCATATCAGAGCATTTCTGAGGGCACGTGAAGCAAAGCTGATACCAGTAAACAAAGAAGTGCAATTGTATTATGTGCTGCAATATGGTAAGATATGTGATTATTGACTTTATGTGCACAAAGGTGTCCATAGCCTTTAAGTCATTCGCCATATGGGATCAATTTTAATATATTTCAGTAGTACGGGTGTTTTCGCATGTGATGATGCCCATTTTTATTTTGGGGAAAGGTGGGGATGAACCTTTATATATATTTTTATAGTTTGAAAAACGGTTTATTTTTTACTTTTTTTTTTTTTAGTCACCTTGGGTGACTAACTGGCAATCATTAGATTGCCCATTGTGTTCATTGATGGTTATACAGCCATCATTAAGCACTTCAGTGCTGCCACCTGGTGGTCTGTATTGATATTTTTAACTAATAGGTACTAAAGCTTGATTGAGGCTTCGGTCAATTCGTACAGCGTAACAGGTTCCCCGATCTCTGCCGGTAAACGCTGTTGCGGCTCTTGTTTCCAAAACCCTTTTGACCACGGCATCTGAGTGGTGAAATGTATGCCGTCAGCCTTATTCTTGATTGCATACATGTGCCGTGGATCTTTACCGTTTGAAACAGCAGGAACCCGGCGGCTATGGCGACTGCTGCATACACGAGCGGGCACCATGTTTAAAGATGCGACTTCTGCCGTACATATACAGCGGAGGTCATGAAGAGAAGGTTTGGACTCTGCAGGTACTGATTCAGCAGAGCAATGGTGACTTGTATGCACTAGGTCTATCGTCGACCGTACTCTGTAACTTTGTGGTCTTCACTTTGTGGTTTTGAAACTCTTCCACGTTACAATAATACCACTCACAGGGGATGGAGGAATATCTAGGAGGGAAGAAATTTCATGAACTGACTTGCAGTGATGGCATCCTATTACAGTACCACAGCTCTTTAGGATGCCTCACATGTGGCAAATTTTGTTGCAGAAACCTTTTCTTCAACTAAAAATCGTTTCTGTTCGAGTGGAGTTGTTTTGGCGAGAAGCATATGGATTTCTGCAAGCACCATTCAGGTGAATAGATCTGTTTTTGAGTTGTAAAAAAATCTTCTGCATCAAAATGTGCCGCTTGTGAAGGCACCCTTAGAGCTATTCTTTCCCATATGTTTGTAAAGGCAGACTGCATGGCTAGGGGCAGGATTTTATACACCTGTGGCAAAGGGGCTGAATAAAACGCCTAAATTCACAGTGTCATAAATATATTTCTCCATATTAGCGGAAGTCAATGGGTCCCGACCACAATGCAGACGGTGCACACGGTTGGTGTCTGTGTTTTGCGGATCTGCGGTTTGGGGTCTGCAAAATGGACACAGCCATGTGAGTGAGCCCTTATATGAGTGAAAATAAGCCAGAACCAGCAGTAATACATTTTTGGTGGTATACAGCGTCTCATGACTATACCATAAATGTCTGTTTTCAAAATGCCATCCTCCCATGTGACATAGGGTGTGGGGAGACGCCAGTGCGAGCTGGCTGGTGGCTGCAGAGGCAACCACGTGATGCCCAGAGAGCATCCATGCATAATACTCCCTGTACCACCTGCCATGCATCAGATGGGGCGGGAGAATGGAATTGAAGGGACACGTTAAAATTAGGCTGAGGGTATTCTAATGCATTTGTTTTCACTTAGGTTTGATGTGGGACCTATAGTGATGCAGGAAACCTTTCCCGTTGCTCCAAAATGTACCTCAAAGGAGCTGGAAGCTGTGCTGTCCAAGCAGGGGGCTGAAATGGTAAAGGGTAAATGATGTCTTGTGAGGAAGGAGGCGGCTTTCTACAGTCCTGCCCAAACACTTGTGTGTCATTTTTATGGTTTTCTTCTCTCACAGCTTATGTCCGTTTTGAAAGACTTACCTGAACGGCTAAAAACTGCGACAGAGCAACCAAAAGAGGGAGCGACGTTTGGTGAGTCCTTACTAATTTAACCCCCTTGGAGGTGACATACTGCACAGATATGTGTAGTCTGATCATAGGAGTGTCCAATACAGATCTGGTAAGGGACAAGATCTGATTACTCTCACTTTTTGTTTAGCACCCAAGATAACGGCTGCCATGAGCTGCGTCAGGTGGGCAGAACAAACTCCAGAACAGATCGTTCGACTAGAACGTGCCATCGGATTTGCGGTAAACAAGTTTTTGTCTGGGCAGAATTTTTTATTGTCATGCTCATGAGCACTAGGATGCTGCCACACTACATTTTCTCTTGGGTTATTTTTTTTCTTTTGCTTGTGAAAAACTCTATGATACGTATTTTGACAGCTTTTTTGAAGTGGTGTTTTATAGCCACGGATTATATATATATATTTTTTTTTGACATTTGGCCACAGTGTTTTTTGGTTAGCCCTTAGGCCCCTTTCACACGAGCGAGTTTTTCGCGCGCGTGCAATGCGGGACGTGAACACACTGAATCCTGACCCATTCATTTCAATGGGTCTGTGTACAAGAGCGTTTTGTTTCACGCAACAGTTCTGCATTGCGTGAAAAACACAGTATGGTCTATATTCTGCGTTTTTCCTGCAGCCCTGGCCCCATAGAAGTGAATAGGGCTTCAGTGAAAAACGGATTGCATCCGGAAGCAAGTGCTGATGGTTGCTGAGAGATGAGAGTTGCTGAGTTCACTGATGGTTGCTGAGAGATGTTTCTAAATCTTTGGTTTATCACACGCTTGAAAAACGCATCAAAACTCATTGCACTCGCGCAGAAAAAACTGAACGCAATCACAGACAAAACTGACTGAACTCGCTTGCAAAATGGTGCGAGTTTCACTGAATGCATCCAGACCTAATCCGTCACGCTGGTGTGAAAGGGGCCTTAGTGACCAGAATTTTTTTGTTTCTTCCTGTCCATATTTAAAGGGGTTCTGCAGTTTAGATCATCAGCATCTGATCAGCGGCAGTCCGACACCCGGGACCCCCACCGATCAGCTGTTTGAGAAGGCAGCAGCGCTCCTGGGGCGCCACGGCCTTCTAACTGTTTACCGCAGGCCCAGTGACGTCACGACTAGTATCAAATGGCCTGGGCGCGGCTAAACTCTGTTCATTTGAATAGTGCCTTCTCAAACAGCTGATCAGCGGGGGTCCTGGGTGTCGGATTCCCGCCGATCAGATACCGATGATCGATAAGATCATTCATCAGTTTAAACAAACTGCAGAACCCCTTTAAATAGTCATTACTTTATTTTCTCATCGACATGGCTCTGAGGGCTTGTTCGTTTGTTTTTTGTAGACAGAAAGTGCATTTTATGTGGGTGCTGTTTAAGGATTCCTATAAACTACTGTGTAATTTATTTTATTTTTTTATGCAAATTTAGAAAAAAATTTGTCATTTTTTTATTTTATACTGTCCAGGTTAGGGGATCAGTGTCTGCTTGGCGAGGGTCTGAGTCTGTGATCAGTGCTTAACCATATAATTCAGTTCTTATTAAACACGAGTAAAACCTCTGATTTCTTGCAGATGCCACTACAGGCCGTATGGATGGGTGCACCCGTTAAACTCCTCGACTTTGTAGAGGTTCCAGATTCCCTAATCACTTCAGGTCTGTCTGTTTTTCATGTAGTTTCATATGCCATGCATAAAAATGTGTCACTTTGTATGCAATCATTTTTTGTTTCTGATATGTTCTCGCTTTCCTTTTTTTTTTCCTTTTTGTAGATTTTCCCAGATTCCCTGGCTCAATTAGTTATCTTTCTGCACCACAGATCATGGTGGTTCGGTGTAAGGTAGGCATCCTAAAAATATTTGGTTTGATTGGATATTGTACTTCTATTATTTAGCTTTGAATTTGGACATGAGGTTAATGCAAATACTGATGCAGCAGCGCTGATCCTGTTGTGTGAACGCATTGCTTGTGCATCATAATTCACTCACTTAAAAAATACCGTATATTCACTTGCAGTCCTTTGTAAGGCCTATTGCACACGAACGTGTGTGCCCTGTGCCCATATTGCGGACCGCATTTGCGGATCCACAATACACGGGCACCATTCCGTGGCCATTCCGCATCACGGATGCGGACCCATTCATTTCAATGGGTCCGCAAATCCGGAGATGCGGAACGGTGCGGAATGGAATGACGGAACGGAACACTACGGAGTGCTTCCGCGGGGTTCCGTTCCGTACTTCCGTCCCGCAAAAAGATAGAACATGTCCTATCTTTTTGCTGGAGCAGCAGATCGCGGACCCATTCAAGTGAATGGGTCCGCGATCCGCTGCGGCTGCCCCACGGCTGGTGCCCCGAGCATTGCGAGCCACAATTTGCAAGAGGCCTAAAGCTAGATAGAACTCTGAGCCGGGCCCAAAAGTGAGCACAGCTCTGCTACATCTAAATGCTGTAGTCAGTATTCAAAAATATTCTCTTAAAATGAACACTCAAGGCACAGCAGATACACTGAGATATACCTAGTGTATATGGCCAGTTATAGCTTGTGGGGTTATACAGTTGCTAGTCATGTATATTTCATTTTGGCTTTTTGTGTTGGCAGGATGGCTGGGTGGGCATCAGGACTGTAAAACTCAGGAAGAAGATGTCTGCCAAGGATTTTTATAATGGTTACTTGCATCCTTGGTTTGTGAAAAAATCTGATATTCCGCTGGAGGAGTGCCGCTTCCACACGCTTCATCTCCCACCAAAATCTAAGACTCCAAAGCAGAAATCTGTTAGGAACATGGGGTGCTAGCACAGCAACAGAGATGGAGTGAATCGACCACATACAATAATTCATGTGTAACAGGCCAGAAATAGCTAAGTGTGCAATCTAATACTGTGACTGAATAACTCAGGCACAAAACAAAAATCATTGTAATTATGTATAATAAAGACTGAAAATAAAAAAAACTGGACAAAAATGATAAATGTTTCTTGAATGTCATTTATAGGCTTTAAAATATGGAAAAAGAAATATGGCCATATTATAAATGCTATTTCTTTAATGTCATTTTTCAGGCCATACTTTTTAATCTCCCGCAGCGCTTTTCTTTTATTTGCTGAGGCACCTTACCAGCCCTGCTCCATTGGCTGCCGCAGTGATGCAGCAAGTGACCACCAGTGAGTGGCCGGAGCAGTCACATTCAAGTGTGGCAGCTTCAGCCATGAGTATGGACTTTTTTTTAAATTTATCATATATAGCGCTATTTATATTTTTTTAAAGCCCAGAACACTTCTTTAACCCCTTCAGGACTGGGTGATGTTCCAGTTTGGAGTTCTCGTTTTTTACTTCCTGCCTTCTCAGAACCATAACTTTTTTATTTTTTTCCCCCGCTCACATTGCCATATCGGGCTTGTTTTCTGTGGGACAAGTTGAAGTTTCTAACAGCACCATTTAATATTGCACACAATGTAGTGGGAAGGTGGAAACAATTTAAAATGAGGTGGAACTGGAAAAAAACTCTATTCCAGCACAGTTTAAAGAGTTTTGTTTTTACGGCATTCCTGTCATTCTCTGGGTCAGTACGATTACATCGATACCACATTTATATAGTTTTTCTTGTGTTTTAATACTGGGAAAAAAACACGTAGGATTTTTTTCTTTTCATCACCATGTTCTGACTTTTTTCTTTGGTCACTTTTTATTCCATTATTGTCGAAAGAGAAGTGATAAACGGCCATTTGGCCATTTTGATTTTTTTCTGTTACGGTGTTCCCCATATGGGATAAATACATGTGCATTTTAAAAGTTTGGGCATTTGTCACGATGCCTATGATGTTTATTTTTTCTCTTTTTTATTTTAATTCTGGAGAAAGGGGTCATTTGAACCTTTATATTAAAAACTTTTTTTTTACCTAGTCACCCTAGGCAGGGGCATACATAGAAATGATAGGGTCCCATAGCAAAACTCAGAATTGCCCCCCTAATTAACCTAATAAAGAACAGCATCGTTTTATGTGCATTGTGTTTGTAATGTTCACATGCAGCATTTTAAGGGTTAAAATGGCAGAACTGGAGCTAGTTTCAGTCCTGCCAGTTTCAGCAATGTATCAGCTATATAGCGGACACCAAAAGGTGATCACTGTGCCACACATCTACATAGCAGAGCAGGAAGCGGTTAAAAGGAAAAAAACTGGTGTAAAATAGAAGGAGCTGTGAAAAATAAAAGGTGGGATCTGATTGGTTGCTATGGGCAACCAAGCCACTTCTACTTTACACCAGTTTAATAAATATATATAATATATAGAGGGTTCAGTCCCTGTCTCTTATTGCCCTATTAGAAATAGGCTATTCGTAATAGGGCAATGAGTGGCAAGGACTGAATTTCAAGCATGTGTCTGCGAGTGGTAGGAAGCGTATGGAGGCTGCTGTGTAGTCAGTGTGTGTGTATATATATATATATATATATATATATATATATATACACACACACAGTATAATAAACACATACAAGCACTCCTAACCCCACCTTGTCCCTGCTACTCATATATTACACGCCTAGCCGCAGTCAGCCATGAACATTGAAGTGTAGATAGCTGGAAGAGTTAATCTCCTTCCTCTGCAAGTCAGTGGTCGGAGCAGTAAAGCTCTGCTGGACTTGCCGGCCCCCTCTCTCTAACGGAGCTCTGCTTCTGTGATGATGCTAGAGGCAGCAGAGTGAGGTCAGGTCATGGTGCCGAAAATTAAGCTGGTCAAGCAGAGCAGGGAACACAGCCTCTCCGTGCTTATTGATCAACTCTGTATCTAGCAAAGGAATTAGGCAGATGGTGGACAGCTGCAGGGGCAAGGAGGAAGGGAGCTATGCATTTAGGTTGGAAAAGGGGGCGGGGCCATTCAGCCTGGCCGGGCCCTTCACACTCACGGGCCCCATAGCAACTGCCTGGGCAATACGCCAGTGACCCTAGGGCAAGCTGCGGCTCTCTAGCTGTTGTAAAACTACAATACCCACCATGCCCTGCTGTAGGCTGATGGCTGTAAGTAGTCTTTGCATGCTGGGAGTTGTAGTTTTGCAACAGCTGGAGAGCCGCAGTTTGCCCATCCCTGACCTAGCTGACTATAACATGCAATCGTTAGATTGCAATTTGTATTCTGTAATACAGAATATTCCAATGCAGTGCTGCCACCTGCAGGCCAGCATTGGAATATACCAGTAATAGGCCTGGAAGCCTTGGGGCAGAGACACACGAACAAGTGCAATGTGTTAAGCTCCTAGTGTGTCAGTGAGAGGTACTACTGAAAGGATCACACAGCATTCTACAGATTTTATTATGCCGATACCCTTACAGTCCTGAAATCTATGGTATTACACTGATAGATGCCGCGAGTTTGACGCATAGCACTCACTCGTGTGTCTCTGGTCTTGTACAGGCCGGGAACGCCCTGCCTGTTCTCAGCAAGGGGGAGGTGTTCCGGACAGGGGAGTACGTGGATCCTGGTTTTAGGCCTCTTTCACACGGGCGTCATGTTTGACGCCCGGATAAGAGGCGGGTGCGTTGCGGGAATATGCGCGATTTTTCCGCGCGGGTGCAAACGTTTGTAATGCGTTTTGCACGCGCGTGAGAAAAATCGCCATGTTTGGTACCCAGACCCGAAGCCGGACTTCATCACTTAAGTCCGGTTTCGGGTTGAGTATTCTGGAGATTTTATTATTTTCCCTTATAACATGGTTATAAGGGGAAATAATAGCATTCTTAATAAAGAATGCATTGGTAAATGAAGAGGAAGGGTTAAAAATAATAAAAAGTTAACTTACCTTAGCCACTTGATCGCGTAGTTGCGATCTGTCCTCTCTTTCCCAGCATCAGCTAACAACTAAAGGACCTGCGATGACGTCACATCACATGGTCCATCACCATATTAAGATGCTTGCGATTTTCCGCAGCCCCATTCACTTCTATGGGGCCTGCGTTGCGTGAAAACGCACAATATAGAGCATGCTGCGATTTTCACGCAACGCAGAAGTGATGCGTGAAAATCACCGCTCATGTGCACAGCCCCATAGAAATGAATAGGTCCGGATTCAGTGCAGGTGCAATGCGTCCTCCTCACGCATTGCACCCGCGCGGAAAACTCGCCCGTGTGAAAGGGGCCTTAGTGTTCTTAGATGCTGTGGTCACATTTGGCCATGGCATCTGAAGGGTTAAATGTATGTGATTAGGATTATCACTGATCACACACATTAGTCCCTGATCTGTGCTGACACCTGGCAGCTATGGCACCCACTGCATTTGCGAACGGGCGCCATTTTTAAATACAGGCATGCTGCTGTGCATGTACGATGGATGTCCAGAAAGGGTTAACGTTATGTGAATGCCTTCCCTGGCCTGAATATATTTCTGCACTGCACTTTGTGATGTGGATACCTCTGTGGCCTGGGAACCTCAATATTTTATATAAATATATATATTATATACACACACTTTAACATAAAAAAGTGATTTATACAATAGATCATTTTTTGATGACACTTGCTAGGGATTCTTTCTCATTACTACCATTTTAGCAGGATTCCTTGTACCTTATCAATGCACAGTTACAGAACTGTAAAAAGCTGCTTTATTTTCATTTTCTTGTAATAAGCTTCTTTTAAAAGAACTCAACAGCATTCCTCATAATTTATGCTGCTCCAGTGATATTAGATTTTAGCACCGCGTTAAACAGTGGTTTAACACAACCCTGTATGAAACATCATTGGGAGCCATGTAAAAGAACACAAACTGACTATTTTGGCATAAAACATAATATAAGAGAAGAAAGTAAATTTTAATTCTCCGCTACACATTGCCCAGCAATGAGTCCTCGTGTATGGTGGTGGAGCAGCAGGAGGAGACCGTGTGCTTTAAAATAAGCACAGATATCCAGGATTATGTATGGCAGCTATGAGGATTTCCTTCAGGATGGTTTTACCAAGGGGAGATACCACTGTAAGAAAAGATATAACAGTTAATAAGTGTATGCAGAGTATCTAACCACAGATAATAAAAGCCGCCACCATCATTGTTGCTAAACCTACTGTTTCCTTACAGAGTTAGGATCCATTCACACATCCGCAAGTGTTTTGTGTCCGCAAATTGCAGATCCGCAAAACACAGACACCGGCATGTGCGTTCCACATTTTGCACACCGCACATGGCCGACACTTTAACCCCTTAAGGACCAGGCCATTTTTTCAAAATCTGACCAGTGTCACTTTATGTGGTGATAACTTTAAAACTCTTTTTCTTATCCAGGCCATTCTGAGATAGTTTTTTCGTCACATATCGTACTTCATGACAGTGGTAAAATGAAGTCGAAAAATTTCATTTTTATTGATAAAAAATACCAAATTTACTAAAAATTTTGAAAAATTTGCAATTTTCCAAGTTTTAATTTCTTTACTTCTATAATACATAGTAATACCTCCAAAAAAAGTTATTGATTTACATTCCCCATATGTCTACTTCATGTATCGATCATCTTGGGAATGCCATTTCATTTTTTGGGGACGTTACAAGGCTTGGGGCTCTTTCACATTTGCGTATTTCTTTTCCGGCATAGAGTTCCGTTGTCGGGGCTCTATCCCGGAAAAATCCTGATCAGGATTATCCCAATGCATTCTAAATGGAGAGAAATCCGTTCAGGATGCATCAGGATGTCTTCAGTTCAGAACCGGAACGTTTTTTGGCCGGAGAAAATACCGCAGCATGCTGCGCTTTTTGCTCTGGCCAAAAATCCTGAACACTTGCCGCAAGGCCGGATCCGGAATCAATGCCCATTGAAAGGCATTAATCCGGATCTAGTCTTTAGCTAAACGTTGTTTCGGCGCATCGCCGGATCCGACGCTTAGCTTTTTCTGAATGGTTACCATGGCAGCCAGGACGCTAAAGTCCTGGTTGCCATGGTAAGTGTAGTGGGAGCGGGAGCAGTATACTTACCGCCCGTGCGGCTCCCGGGCGCTCAGAGGTGACCTCAGGGTGCCCCACGCGCATGGATCACGTGATTCATGCGCATGGGGCGCCCTGACGTCATTCTGGAGTGCCTGGGAGCCGCACAGGCGGTAAGTATACTGCCCCCGCTCCACTACTACTATGGCAACCAGGACTTTAATAGCGTCCTGGCTGCCATAGTAACACTGAAAGCATTTTGAAGACTGATCAGTCTTCAAATGCTTCAGTTCACTTGCGTTGTTACGGATCCGGCGGGCACTTCCGCGACGGAAGTGCACGCCGGATCCTAACAACGCAAGTGTGAAAGAGGCCTTAGAAGTTTAGAAGCAAATCTTGAAATTTTTCAGAAATTTTCAAAAACCCACTTTATAGGGACTAGTTCAGGTCTGAAGTCACTTTGTGAGGCTTACATAATAGAAACCACCCAAAAATGACCCCGTTCTAGAAACTACACCCCTCAAGGTATTCAAAACTGATTTTACAAACATCATTAACCCTTTAGGTTTTCCACAAGAATTAATGGCAAATGGAGATAATATTTCAGAATTTCGATTTTTGGGCATATTTTCCATTTTACTCCATTTTTTCCAGTAACAAAGCAAGGGTTAACAGCCAAAAAAACTCAATATTTATTGCCCGATTCTTTAGTTTGCACAAACACCCCATATGTGGTCATAAACTGCTGTATGGCCAAACGGCAGGGCGCAGAAGGAAAGGTTCGCCATATGGTTTTTGGAAGGCGGATTTTGCTGGACTGGATTTTTGACACCATGTCCCATTTGAAGCCCCCCTGATGTTCCCCTAGAGTAGAAACTCCATTAAAGTGACTCCATCTAAGAAACTACACCCCTCAAGGTATTCAAAACCAGTTTTACAAACTTTGTTAACCCTTTAGGTGTTCCACAAGAGTTATTGGCAAATGGAGATGAAATTTCAGAATTTCTATTTTTTGGTACCTTGCCTCAAAAAAAGTGTAATATAGAGGAACCAAAAATCATATTTACCCTAAAATAGTACCAACAAAACTGACACCTTATCCTGTAGTTTCCAAAATGGGGTCACTTTTTTGGAGTTTCTACTGTAGGGGGGCATAGTGTCAAAAAACCAGTCCAGCAAAATCTGCCTTCCAAAAACCATATCGCGTTCCCTTCCTTCTGTGCCCTGCCGTTTGACCATACAGCAGTTTACGACCACATATGGGGTGTTTCTGCAAACTACAGAATAAGGTCAATAAATATTGAGTTTTGTTTGGCTGTTAACCCTTGCTTTGTTACTGTAAAAATTGATTAAAATGGAAAATTTGCAAAAAAATTGCTGTTTTGGAACCGTTTTGTATTTTTTGTTATTTACATAGTTGAACTGACAGGTTAGATTGTGTGCTATTTCTATAGAGCAGGTTGTTACAGACGCGACAATACCAAATCTAACTACTTTTTGGGGGTTTTTGTTTCAGTTTTACATAATAAAGTATTTTTGAAAAAAATTATTTTTTAGTGTCTCCACATTCTGAAAGCCATCGTTTTTTTTTGGGCGACTGTCTTATGTAGGATAGTGTTTTAATTTGATCCCGTGCTGAGCCACGCCCCCTGCACTGATCACATGACTGTGACGTCACCCCAGGTCCTTCGGCTTTTTCAAAGTTCGGGTTCGTGGAAGCCGCCCCTTATGGATTCCATATGCCGGAATAGTCCGCGGTAGTGGAATCCATAACGGGATGCGGCGATTACCACAACCCGAACGCCGAACTATTTTTTAAAGTTCGCTCATCTCTAATCCTGAATACAGTTTTAGGGTCCATTCAGACGTCCATAGAATGGGTCCGGATCAGTTCTGCAACTTTGCAGAACGGATTGGGACCCATTCATTTTCAATGGGGATGGAAAGGATGCGGACAGCACACAGTGTGCTGTCCGAATCCACATTTCCAGTCCTGGCTCCAGAAAAAAATAGATTATGTCCTATTTTTGTCCGCAACTGCGGACAAGAATAGGAATGATCTATTACAGCGCCGGCTCTGTGCGGCGTCAGTGTTTTGCGGACCGCAAAACTCTATGGACGTCTGAATGGACCCTAACATGGTCATCAGCTGAATCGCTGTAGGAATGTAGTTCATGAGCAGATGTGGCTACTGAGCAGCAGCACTTGTATGCAGTCTCCATTACCACAGTCTGTCCTGTCCCTCCTCTCTACACTTCATGTCTCCTCATGAACTCCATTCCTACAGAGATTCAGCTGAAGATCTGATCAGCTATATTCAGAATCCTAATCCCTGACAAGTACAGCAGAGAGGAGGATAAGGCAGCTCTTTACCTTAGTGTTGTGAAGTAACTTGTCCTCCTGTGTGATCAGGACAGGCTTTGTGTGCACTAATAGTACAGTGGCCATTTTGTTTCTCCTAATCATTGCTCCTCAGACAAAAAGAGCCATTATAACTTATGAAAGGTATTTGGGAATATATTTATAATAAAGTAATATTTACATATTTTCATTTTCTTAATTCCTGGAGAACCCCTTTAAGTACAGAGAGGAGGTGAGGATGTGGCTGATGAGCAGCAGCTCTTGTATGCAGTCTTCATTACCACAGTCTGTCCTGTCTATCGCTCTGTACCTTAGGTCTCCTCATGAACTCCATTCTTACAGAGATTCAGATGAAGGTCTTATCAGCTATATTCAGATTATAATCCCTCACAAGTAGAGCATAGAGGAGGATGAGACAGCTCTTTAGCTCAGTGTTGTGAAGTAACTTGTCCTCCTGTGTGATTAGTAACAATTGTGTACTTAGTGTACTGGTTAGCTACACTGTCTTGATACCGTATGGCGCACAAAAACAACCTTGAAGCGGATGGTTAGATGTACAGTTGTGTTCGAAATTATTCAACCCCACTGAAATTGAGTGTTTTGGCCAGTTTGACATTGATTTTGATCATTTCAGTCATCTTGTTTACAATTAAATCAAAGAGGCACTTGTAAGTCAGACAAATATAACATAACATTTATAATGAAATAACCACAAATGTCTTTTCTGTGCTCACATCATTATCAGTTTTATTCAACCCCCAAGTGACATTCAATCTTAGGACTTAGTACAACATCCTTTTCCAGTTATAACAGCTTTTAAACGTGAAGCATAGCTTGACACAAGTGTCTTGCAGCGATCTACGGGTATCTTCGCCCATTCTTCATGGGCAAAAGCCTCCAGTTCAGTCACATTCTTAGGCTTGCGCGCTGCAACTGCTTTCTTTAAGTCCCACCAGAGGTTCTCAATCGGATTTAAGTCTGGTGACTGCGATGGCCACTTCAAAATGTTCCAGCCTTTAATCTGCAACCATGCTCTAGTGGACTTGGAGGTATGCTTGGGATCATTGTCCTGTTGAAAGGTCCAACGTCTCCCAAGCCTCAGGTTTGTGACGGACTGCATCACATTTTCATCCAATATCTCCTGGTACTGAAGAGAATTCATGGTACCTTGCACACGCTAAAGCTTCCCTGTACCTGTAGAAGCAAAACAGCCCCAAAGCATGATTGACCCCCGCCATGCTTCACAGTAGGCAAGGTGTTCTTTTCTTCATAGGCCTTGTTCTTTCTCCTCCAAACATAGCATTGATCAATGGGCCCAAACAGTTCTAATTTTGTTTCATCAGTCCACAGAACACTATCCCAAAACTTTTGTGGTTTGTCCACATGACTTTTGGCATACTGCAGTCGACTCTTCTTATTCTTTGGAGACAGCAAGGGGTGCGCCTGGGAGTTCTGGCATGGAGGCCTTCATTACGCAGTGTGCGCCTTATTGTCTGAGCTGAAACTTCAGTACCCGCATCTGACAAATCTTTTTCAGTTCCTCAGCAGTCACACGGGGACTTTTCTCCACTTTGCGCTTCAGGTAGCGCACAGCAGTCGAAGTCAGCATCTTCTTTCTGCCACGACCAGGTAGCGTTTCAACAGTGCCCTTTGCCTTGAATTTGCGAATGATGCTTCCTATGGTGTCTCTTGGTATGTTTAACATCTTTGCAATCTTCTTATAGCCATTGCCCTTCCTGTGAAGAGAAATCACCTCTTCTCTTGTCTTCCCGGACCATTCTCTTGACTTCACCATGTCTGTAAACACACCAGTAAATGTCTAGAAGGAGCGGAGTATCACAGTCATTTTACATCTGCCTAATTGGTGCTTATTATGCTTGATTGCTGCTCCTTGACATCCACAGGGGTTTTCAATACCTGATCGAAAACACTTGAATGAACCTCTGTTCTTAAGAGTGGTAGTCTTTAAGGGGTTGAATAATTGTGTCAATGAAGAAATCACAAAAAAATTTAATACTGTATTACAAAAACAATTGATGTCATTTTAGTTGCATTTGGTTCTTTAAAAAGTCCTTGTAAGATTTCATTCTGAACACAATTACAAATGTACACTAAATTCCCTAAAACCCTTTACAGCATTGGGGGTTGAATAATTTTGAACACAACTGTATGTTCTTTTATTGGATGACTATGCGTTTCAGAGTTTATACACTCCTTTTTCAAGTCTTAGGGGGCCGAGCAGTCACAGGAACTATGGATCAAAAGGAGAACTTCTTTGACATAGCATCAGTGTGTAGCTATGTCAAAGAAGTTCTCCTTTTGATCCATAGTTCCTGTGACCGCTCGGCCCCCTAAGACTTGATAAAGGAGTGTATAAACTCTGAAACGCATAGTCATCCAATAAAAGAACATACATCTAACCATCCGCTTCAAGGTTGTTTTTGTGCGCCATACGGTATCAAGACAGTGTACCTAACCAGTACACTAAGTACACAATTGTTACTCATCATCAGTACCCTGGGGGTTTTCATGGCAACCACCTACGAGGACTGAGTGGATACCGGCAGCACGACCACCCTTACTCTCACAAGTGTTGTGCTTTCTAATATACAACACGTAAAGGTGAGTTGAACTACATCTCTACATATAAACCGGTTGTGAATACATACTGTCCTATGAGCACCTTCTCCTTATCTTTTGCCACTTTTCCTGTGTGATTAGGACAGATTTTGTGTGCACTAATAGGATGGCGGATATTTTATTTTCGCTGATTATTGCTCCCTAAATAAAACTAGCCATCAGAATGAATCAAAGCTTTTTGGGAATATATATAAAATGTAAGTAAGTATTTTCAGTGATTTTATTTTATGACTTCCTGGAGAATCTCTTTAACGGAGACACACACAAGCGAGTTTAATGTGAGGAACTCGCAGCGTGTGTCAGTGTGACATCCCGTTTTGAACTCCCCTCCTCTGACAGGATCACACAAAACTTTGACCAAGGTCTCAGACCTTAACCTCTTAAGGACCTCCGCCGTATATGTACGGCGGATGTCCGGTCCCTAAACAGGGTGCCCGCTCGCTCGTGCCATAGCTGCAGAGTTTCTGCTATTTTAAATAGCAGAGACCTGCGGCACATGTATGCGATCAGCCATAAGGCTGATCGCATACATTTTAACCTTCAGATTCCACGGTCAAATGTGACAACGGCATTTTCGCAGTCCGGAAGCGAAAGTCACGGGCTTCCGCTCCGGTAACAGCGTTCGGAGAATCTGTTACATTACTGAAATAGCCCGAAGCCTCAAGCAGGCTTCGGTGCCTATTTCAGGAATATACCAATATAGTCCACTAGATGGCAGCATTGTATTGGTATAGTGCAAATGAAGTGTTAAATGATGTCTATATAGCCATCAATGAACACAATGGGCAATCTAATGATTGCCACTTATTGTCACCCAAATATATAAAACAAATATATAAATCACCCCCTTTCCATAAAATAAAAATACTTAACCAACAAAAAAAAATAAACATCATGGGCATCGCCGCATGCGAAAATGCCCATACATTTAAAATATAACAATATTAATGGCAAATGGTGTAACGGGGAAAAAAAATAAAAACGGCCAATTTGCCATTTTTTGTCACTTCAACTACCCAATCATTTTTTTTTATAAAAAGTGATCAAAAAGTCGCACACACTTCAAATTGGCATCACTGAAAATAACAGATCGTCCCACAAAAAATTAACCCTCACACAGCCCCGTCCACATAACTACAAAAAAAGTTATAGGGGTCAGAATATGGCTATAAAAAATTTTTTTTTTCCTCAAAGGAAACGCAAGAAAAACTATACAAGTGTGGTATTGTTGTAACCGTACTGACCTGGAAAATAAAGATACCAGGTCAATTTTACTGCATAGTGTACAATGTAAAAAATAAATAAAATAAAAACCTTTATCAGAAATGCGTTTTTTCACAATTCTACCTCATTTGGAATTTTTTACGCTTTCTACTACATGGTATGCAACCATAAATGGTGCTATTAGAAAGTACAACTTGTCCTGCAAAAAATAAGCCCTTTATAAGGCTATGTGAATTGAAAAATAAAAAAGTTAGGACTAGGGAAGAGCGGGGAGTGAAAACAGCACGCAAAAATGGAAAATCCCACGGTCCTTATGGGGTTAAAGGGTTGTCCGCTTTTTGCTGTGATGACCTATCCACAGGATAGGTCATCAATATCAGAGGCACAGCAGGGGCCTGACTCCTGGCATTCCCACCGATCAGCTGTTTAAAGAGAATGCAGCGCTAATACCAGAGCTGCTCTTCTCTGGTCTGTTTACCTGCTCGCTGCAGCAACTGCTGTGGTGAACAGTGTAATTACAACTGTGATGTCCCAATTCACTTCTATGGGACGGCTTTGTAGTATTCACTTGAACAGACAGAACCATCCCATAGAAGTGAATGGGATCGCCATACTTGTAATTACACTGCTCAAATTGCTGTGGCGAGCAGATAAACACAGTAGAGACGGCAGTGCTAGTAAGAATGCTGCCTTCTCTTCAAACAGCTGATCAGCGGAGATGCTTGGAGTCGGACCTCCGCCGATCTGATATTGATGACCTAGCCTTAGGATAGGTCATCAATAGTAAAAGTGGACAACCCCTTTACGTAGCCTGATAGGGATAAGGCTTGTTCACAATCGTTATTAGGAAAGGCCAGGTGATGCACATTTCAAAGCCAAAAACAGCAGCCAAGGGTTCTTCTAAGCAGCTCCTTACACTCTGAAAATGAAAACAGTTGAGACCCACAAAGCAGAAGAAGGCTACAAGAAGATAACTAAGCATTTTCAGGTTGCCATTTCCAGTCCGAAATGTAATTAAGAAAAGGCAGTTAACAGGAACAGTGGAGGTCAAGAGAAGGTCTGGAAGACCAAGAAAAATTTCAGACAGCTGCTCATAAGATTGCTAAAAAGGCAAATCAGAACCACTGCTTGACTGCCAAAGACCTTCAGGAGGCAATAGGAGACTCTGGAGTTGTGGTACATTATTCTATTGTTCAGCGACACCTGCACAAATATGGCCTTCAAGGAAAAGTCATCAGAAGAAAACCTCTCCTGCGTCCTCAGTGTGTAGCTATGTCAAAGAAGTTCTCCTTTTGATCCATAGTTCCTGTGACCGCTCGGCCCCCTAAGACTTGATAAAGGAGTGTATAAACTCTGAAACGCATAGTCATCCAATAAAAGAACATACATCTAACCATCCGCTTCAAGGTTGTTTTTGTGCGCCATACGGTATCAAGACAGTGTACCTAACCAGTACACTAAGTACACAATTGTTACTCATCATCAGTACCCTGGGGGTTTTCATGGCAACCACCTACGAGGACTGAGTGGATACCGGCAGCACGACCACCCTTACTCTCACAAGTGTTGTGCTTTCTAATATACAACACGTAAAGGTGAGTTGAACTACATCTCTACATATAAACCGGTTGTGAATACATACTGTCCTATGAGCACCTTCTCCTTATCTTTTGCCACTTTTCCTGTGTGATTAGGACAGATTTTGTGTGCACTAATAGGATGGCGGATATTTTATTTTAAGCTGATTATTGCTCCTAAATAAAACTAGCCATCAGAATGAATCAAAGCTTTTGGGAATATATATAAAATGTAAGTAAGTATTTTCAGTGATTTTATTTTATGACTTCCTGGAGAATCTCTTTAACGGAGACACACACAAGCGAGTTTAATGTGAGGAACTCGCAGCGTGTGTCAGTGTGACATCCCGTTTTGAACTCCCTCCTCTGACAGGATCACACAAAACTTTGACCAAGGTCTCAGACCTTAACTCTCTTAAGGACCTCCGCCGTATATGTACGGCGGATGTCCGATCCCTAAACAGGGTGCCCGCTCGCTCGTGCCATAGCTGCAGAGTTTCTGCTATTTTAAATAGCAGAGACCTGCGGCACATGTATGCGATCAGCCATAAGGCTGATCGCATACATGTCTAACCTTCAGATTCCACGGTCAAATGTGACAACGGCATTTTCGCAGTCCGGAGCGAAAGTCACGGGCTTCCGCTCCGGTAACAGCGTTCGGAGAATCTGTTACATTACTGAAATAGCCCGAAGCCTCAAGCAGGCTTCGGTGCCTATTCAGGAATATACCAATATAGTCCACTAGATGGCAGCATTGTATTGGTATAGTGCAAATGAAGTGTTAAATGATGTCTATATAGCCATCAATGAACACAATGGGCAATCTAATGATTGCCACTTATTGTCACCCAAATATATAAAACAAATATATAAATCACCCCTTTCCATAAAATAAAAATACTTAACCAACAAAAAAATAAACATCATGGGCATCGCATGCATGCGAAAATGCCCATACATTTAAAATATAACAATATTAATGGCAAATGGTGTAACGGGAAAAAAATAAAACGGCCAATTTGCCATTTTTTGTCACTTCAACTACCCAATCATTTTTTTTATAAAAGTGATCAAAAAGTCGCACACACTTCAAATTGGCATCACTGAAAATAACAGATCGTCCCACAAAAAATTAACCCTCACACAGCCCCGTCCACATAACTACAAAAAAAGTTATAGGGGTCAGAATATGGCTATAAAAAATTTTTTTTTTCCTCAAAGGAAACGCAAGAAAAACTATACAAGTGTGGTATTGTTGTAACCGTACTGACCTGGAAAATAAAGATACCAGGTCAATTTTACTGCATAGTGTACAATGTAAAAAATAAATAAAATAAAAACCTTTATCAGAAATGCGTTTTTTCACAATTCTACCTCATTTGGAATTTTTTTTACGCTTTCTACTACATGGTATGCAACCATAAATGGTGCTATTAGAAAGTACAACTTGTCCTGCAAAAAATAAGCCCTTTATAAGGCTATGTGAATTGAAAAATAAAAAAGTTAGGACTAGGGGAAGGCGGGGAGTGAAAAACGAAAACGCAAAAATGGAAAATCCCACAGTCCTTATGGGGTTAAAGGGGTTGTCCGCTTTTTGCTATTGATGACCTATCCACAGGATAGGTCATCAATATCAGAACAGCAGGGGCCTGACTCCTGGCATTCCCACCGATCAGCTGTTTAAAGAGAATGCAGCGCTAATACCAGAGCTGCCTTCTCTGGTCTGTTTACCTGCTCGCTGCAGCAACTGCTGTGGTGAACAGTGTAATTACAACTGTGATGTCCCAATTCACTTCTATGGGACGGCTTTGTAGTATTCACTTGAACAGACAGAACCATCCCATAGAAGTGAATGGGATCGCCATACTTGTAATTACACTGCTCAAATTGCTGTGGCGAGCAGATAAACACAGTAGAGACGGCAGTGCTAGTAAGAATGCTGCCTTCTCTTCAAACAGCTGATCAGCGGAGATGCTTGGAGTCGGACCTCCGCCGATCTGATATTGATGACCTAGCCTTAGGATAGGTCATCAATAGTAAAAGTGGACAACCCCTTTACGTAGCCTGATAGGGATAAGGCTTGTTCACAATCGTTATTAGGAAAGGCCAGGTGATGCACATTTCAAAGCCAAAAACAGCAGCCAAGGGTTCTTCTAAGCAGCTCCTTACACTCTGAAAATGAAAACAGTTGAGACCCACAAAGCAGAAGAAGGCTACAAGAAGATAACTAAGCATTTTCAGGTTGCCATTTCCAGTCCGAAATGTAATTAAGAAAAGGCAGTTAACAGGAACAGTGGAGGTCAAGAGAAGGTCTGGAAGACCAAGAAAAATTTCAGACAGCTGCTCATAAGATTGCTAAAAAGGCAAATCAGAACCACTGCTTGACTGCCAAAGACCTTCAGGAGGCAATAGGAGACTCTGGAGTTGTGGTACATTATTCTATTGTTCAGCGACACCTGCACAAATATGGCCTTCAAGGAAAAGTCATCAGAAGAAAACCTCTCCTGCGTCCTCACCACAAAATTATGCATCAGAAGTTTGCAAAAGAACATCTAAACAAGCCTGATGTATTTTGGAAACAAGTCCTGTGGACCAGTGAGGTGAGAATAGAACTCTTTGGCTACAATGAGCAAATGTGTGTTTGGAGAAAAAGGGGCACAGAATTTCATGAAAAGAACAACTCTCCAACCATTAACCATGGGGGTCGATCAACTATGCTTTGGGGTTGTGTTGCAGCCAACGGCACAGGGAACATCTCAGGAGTAGAGGTGAGAATGGATTCAATGAAATTCCAGCAAATTCTGGAAGCAAACATAACATCAACTGTAAAAAAGCTGAAGTTGAAAAGAGAATGGCTTCTACAAATGGATAATGATCCTAACCACACCTCAAAAGGCACAAGCTAGAGGTTTTACCATGGCCCGCACAGTCCCCTGATCTGAACATCAATGAAAATCGGTGGATAAACCTCAAAAGAGTGGTGCAAGATGGTCCAGAAATCTTACAGAGCTGGAAGACTGGGTGAAAAGCCCTCAAACAAGAATTGAAAGACTCTTGGCTGGCTACAAAAGGGGTTTACAAGCTGTGATACTTGCCAAAGGGGGTGCTACTAGGTACTAACCATGCAGGGTACCCAAGGTTTTGCTTTGGAGATTTTTTGCTATTTTGAAAATGTAAAAGGTGAAAATAAAAAAAATGTTGTTGCTTAAAATACAAAGGGAATGTGTCATCTTTAACTTTTTACCTTTTGGATAAAATTTAATCTTAAACTTGCCTAACTGTTCACAGTAACAGTAATTTTGACCAGGGGTGCCCAAACCTTTGCATTCCACTGTCAATTAATAAAATTATAAGTTATATTGAATCTTTTCCTATAAAACTGCATATCAATCTGCTGAGCATCTCTTATTCATGCTGCCTGCAAGTCCAACACTATTGGGGGCATTTATCAATCTGGAGTCAAATAGAACTGGCTTAGTCGCCCGTAGCAACCAATCCAATTCTACCTTTCAGTTTCCAAAGGAGCTTTCAAAAATAAAAGGTGGAACCCGATTGGTTGGTATGGGCAACTAAGCCAGTTCTACTTTACACCAGTTTGATAAATGACCCCATATGTTCAACATGACAGCTTCCGTTTAAAACCATGTGTCACACGTCCCTCTTCATCTATACCCCACTTGCTTTCAGATCTGTAAAACCTTTTAGCTTAGAGAAGCTGGCAAAATAGGGGGCCGCCCTCTTCAACTAGGCCTGGCATAGCGCATTGGTACTGATGTGCTATGCCAGCATTTAGTCAACCGCAGGGGGCACAGGCAGGAGCAGCAATGTGTGCTTCTGCCCATACACTGTTTGCTGCGGCCCCAATGATACAATGTAGAGTCCGTACTCTGTACACTGCTGGCAAGTCTTTCTTTAGTAAAAAGTCAATACCAATTAATAAAGTATATTAGAAAAATTATTTTTAGGGCATTTGAGATATTTAAAAAAAGATTAATAAAAGGTTAGGCTACTTTCACACTAGCGTTTTGGCTTTCCGTTTGTAAGATCCGTTCAGGGCTCTCAGAAGCGGTCCAAAACGGATCAGTTTTGCCCTAATGCATTCTGGATGGAAAAGGATTTGCTCAGAATGCATCAGTTTGCCTCCGTTCCACTCTGGAGGCGGACACCAAAACGCTGCCTGCAGCGTTTTTCTGTCCGCCTGGCGAAGTGGAGCCAAACTGATCCGTCCCCCATTGACTTTCAATGGTGTTCAAGACGGATCCGTCATGGCTATAGAAGACATAATACAACCGGATCCGTTTATGACAGATGCATGCGGTTGTATTATTGTAACGGAAGCATTTTTGAAGATCCATGACGGATCCGCAAAAAAGCTAGTGTGAAAGTAGCCTTAGTTACTCTTATACTAATAATTTATAAATTTTAACCTCTGAACTTAAGACCACTCCATGTACAGCCATCAGTTACTGACAGCTGTCTTTGAATACACACTAACACAGAGAATGCCATCAGTCACTGATAACACCTCCCCTGTGTACAATTAACAGTGACTGACAGCTATATATGTATACACACTTACACAAATAATGCCATCAGTCACTGATAACACCTCCCCTGTGTACAGCTATCAGTGACTGACAGCTATATATGTATACACACTTACACAGAGAATACTATCAATCACTGATAACACCTCCCCTGTGTACAGCTATCAGTGACTGACAGCTATCTCTGTATGCACACTTACACAGAGAATGCCATCAGTCACTGATAACACCTCCCTTGTGTACAGCTATCAGTGACTGACAGCTATCTATGTATACACACTTACACAGAGAATGCTATCAATCACTGATAACACCTCCTTTGTGTACAGCTATCAGTGACTGACAGCTATCTATGTATACACACTTACACAGAGAATGCTATCAGTCACTGATAACACCTCCCTTGTGTACAGCTATCAGTGACTGACAGCTATCTATGTATACACACTTACACAGAGAATGCTATCAATCACTGATCACACCTTCCCTGTGTACAGCTATCAGTGACTGACAGCTATCTATGTATACACACTTACACAGAGAATGCTATCAATCACTGATAACACCTCCCCTCTGTACAGCTATCAGTGACTGACAGCTATCTATGTATACACACTTACACAGAGAATGCTATCAGTCACTGATAACACCTCCCTTGTGTACAGCTATCAGTGACTGACAGCTATCTATGTATACACACTTACACAGAGAATGCTATCAATCACTGATCACACCTTCCCTGTGTACAGCTATCAGTGACCGACAGCTATCTATGTATACACACTTACACAGAGAATGCTATCAATCACTGATAACACCTCCCCTCTGTACAGCTATCAGTGACTGACAGCTATCTATGTATACACACTTACACAGAGAATGCTATCAATCACTGATAACACCTCCCCTATGTACAGCTATCAGTGACTGACAGCTATCTATGTATACACACTTACACAGAGAATGCTATCAATCACTGATAACACCTCCCCTGTGTACAACTATCAGTGACTGACAGCTATCTATGTATACACACTTACACAGAGAATGCTATCAGTCACTGATAACAATTCCCTGTGTACAGCTATCAGTGACTGACAGCTCTCTATGTATACACACTTACACAGAGAATGCCATCAGTCACTGATAACACCTCCCCTGTGTACAGCTATCAGTGACTGACAGCTATCTATGTATACACACTTACACAGAGAATGCTATCAATCACTAATAACAATTCCCCGTGTACAGGTATCAGTGACTGACAGCTATCTATGTATACACAGTTACACAGAGAATGCTATCAATCACTGATAACACCTCCCTGTGTACAGCTATCAGTGACTGACAGTTATCTATGTATACACACTTACACAGAGAATGCTATCAATCACTGATAACACCTCCCTGTGTACAGCTATCAGTGACTGACAGCTATCTATGTATACACACTTACACATAGAATGCTATCAATCACTGATAACACCTCCCTGTGTACAGCTATCAGTGACTGACAGTTATTTATGTATACATATACAGAAAATATGAATACTGAATATGTCGAGATATATATATACACTGTATATACATATACACAAAAAACACGGATCCCGGTTGTGTCCATGTCACCATTTCTTTCAAACTCCTGCAAAATGTTGTATCCAAAAACAGGACATGTTCTATCTTTTTTCGCAGGGCCACGGTACGGACATGCGGTTGCGGAGAGCAAATGGTGGCCCCCATTGAAATAAATCCACATCCACATCCGATCCGCAAAAAATGCATATCAGATGTAGACCGAAAACATGGTTGTGTGCATGAGGCCTAAAATTTAGGAGTACAAGGCAGACAGAATCACATTACCTCTTCAGACATCCCTGCCGATTGCCTGCCCTCCGCATTAAATGGAGGTTTTAGGTATCCTCTGAAATATAGTGGTACTAGCTCGTGGAAGGTTGTTAAGCAGTCCTAATGGAAGAAAGATAATCAATGCATTCAAATATTCTCTATACACTCATTACAAAACGCACACTTTTCATGTTTCTTAGTAATGCCTTAGAGCAAACTGACTCATTTTCCTTCAACTGTGTTCTTTTGGTAAGTAAAAGCTCCTGCACATGGCAGTGCCACAAGCATAGGCCGTATACCGTGGCACACACTCAATGGGGCAGATTTAATAATCAAGATGCAGCAGAATTTCAGCTCAAATCGAGTCAGAATTCTGCTCACATAACATGCGCCACATTTACTAATTGGACAATATTTTGGACACTTCCTTTATCATGTCTGACAAAGAGCATGGCTTCACAGAAATGAGTCATGGCAGAAGGCACACAAAATTCTGGTGCAAAGTAAGCCAATAGATGGTATAAATTGATAGTCGATACGTGTGCCAGATTTACTCTCCAGCATCAGCCACCTTGATTTTTAGTGTCTATTGTACATTTACACAGCTGGATGCTAGAAAGGATTACTAAATCTGCCCCAATGTTTTCTCCTAAAAGCAATACTTCCGCATAACATGACGTGATGAAGCATTCATACATTTGTGAACACCTTCCACATCGAATTTCTGTAAATTGTTGCAGATTTTTAGTGCGGAAGGGATCCAACTGCTGAGACCCACAGTGATCTTGGTACTGTCCCCCTTCCCATCAGGGCGGTGGTCTTGCACATGTAGTAACTCTCCCATACAGTAAAAAGTGAAAAATACTGATCAGCTATGAATGATCAATTGGTTGTTTTTGAATTTACACTTGGTCTTGCAGCCTATCTCTTGGAATCGTGAAGGTTCCTGCAGTTGGGCCCCTACCAATCAGACATTTACGACATAACCAAATCAGTATGCCACTAAAAAAAAGTTTTAAAGCGCTAAGCACATATTGTCAACCATTGACTCCACAAGCAACAATATATCCAGGCATTTCATCTCCAGCAGGCACACCACATGAGAACAGGCCTTCAATTAGATCTGAGCCTCTTACCCGCTGCTCCTTGTCACATATGTACGTGAACCACTTCAGGCCTGCCGCCACATGGGTGATCTCGTCTGTGTAAATGACTTCTAAAACCTGAGCTGAACTGTCGTCTCCCTGTGCCAAAAATCTTTGCAGCGTCTGAGGGTGGACATCTAGACCTCTTTCAAAGATAAAGAACTAAAGGGTTAATATAGGTTAGTGTACATCACACTCGGAGACATCTCATGTGGCCTGTGCATCACACAGACTGCACTAGTGAATGGAGGCAAACCTAACAATCGTGGTGGTGCACCTGCTATAGGGGATGCCCACTCTCTGGTGTGCTGATGGCTCCACATTTGCAGCTCATTACCTGGCTTCATGGACCATGTGTACAATAGCCAACCGTCCAAGTAAGTCATGTGCTGTATCTGAAGCAGACTGCCACAAGCCTGCAAAGACATCCATGGTCATAGGAGTCTGTGCACAAAATACGGATTACTGATCCACTGCTGCATGTTCTCACCATTGTGCACAGGTAGATCTCCAAAACGACTGCCCAGGTCCACAAGCCGCTTCTCCAGCAAGCAGTAATGCTAAGGAAGACAAGTCAAAAGTACTTTGCGTCACATGAGAAAAGATTTCTAGCATTATGCATTGCAAGAGTTACAAACCTTTGCTTCATCACCAGCAACTTTCACAAAATCTGAGAAGAATTCTTTTGGAAGCCTCTCACCGGTCTGCAGCTCAAAGGCAGCGAAGCGGGTAATGATGTCCCAGGACAAGTCTATTGCCCACTGCTCGATGTTTGCCAGGGAGTGCAGCAATGCTACTCTACTGGCCTAGGAGCCAAACATACAGAACGATTGTTAGAAAAATGCCAGATTAGACAAAATTATGTGACTACTCTTTATTCTTTAGGGGTCTTAAAACTCCCCCACATGCTCTCTTAGATAGGGAAGGGATTTTTCCTGATAACACAGAAAATTCCTTTAATATGGCATCCCATATTGCATCCTTCAGAATGATTATCTGGCACAAACTGTCCTGATGCTGAATTAATCCCTTAGGCCTTATTCACACGTCCGCATATATGTCCGCATGTATTCCGCAATTCTGCGGAATACATGCGGACCCATTGACTGTGAATGGGGCACGGAACGATGCGGAGAGCACACACTGTGCTCTCCGCATCAGTTTTTGCGGAGCGCGTCGCCGATCTTACGGCCGCAGCTTTGCAAAAAAGTAGAGCATGTCCTATTCTTGCCCGCAATTGCGGACAAGAATAGACATTTCCTGGCTCCGGCCAGGTGTGTTTATGGATCTGCAATTTGCGGATCCATAAACACTACGGACGTGTGAATAAGGCCTTAGAGGGGTGTTCCAGGGTGTATCCCTAAGCGTCATTCACACGTCAGTGTTTGATCAGTGATTTCCATCTGTTGTTATGAGCCAAAACCAGGATTGAAGCCTCCACAGACATAAGGTATAAGGGAAAGATCTGCTCCTGTTCTGTGTTTAGAGCCACACCTGGTTTTGGCTCGAAATTACTGATGGAAATCACTGACCGGACACTGATCTGTGAATGAGCTATTAGGATAGGATATCAGTATCTAATCGGCGAGGGTCCGACACCCTGCACCCCTGCTGATCAGCTGTTTCAGAGTAGCTCTGGAATTCAAAAAAACAAAAAAGCACAACTTAATCTACTTCATAGTAGACACGATGGCGGTGCAAATCCCTTTACTTCAATGGGAGCAGTGCAGCAGTGACCAGCCCTGTCCCAATGCCGAAGCTACTGAAGAACAGCTGAAAACCGAGTGTCAGACCCCCATCTAGTTTGGGACTTAAAAGGGAACCTGTCACCTTAAAAATGCCATTTAAACTGCCTATAGTACCATATTCATGTACTTAAGGAGCTTAGGAAGTAGTTTTTGTGGTAAATGCACTGAAAATTCACATTTAATTTTTCTCCTGCCATATGCAAATAAGTCTGCTCAAGTCAAGGAGGCTGGTGTTTTGCTCCTCCAAATCAAGGTCTCCCGGTCTGCCCCGCGTCTCCTGCAGCTTGATTTAGGTTATTTCAGGCAGGGAATGTCTTCACCAGGGCTCACTGAATCTTGCGCAGGCTCCATTGCTGTACTCTCCTGCTGGTACAACCACATTCACTTACATGGCATGCAGGGGATCTAATGAAACCTGGGGGTGATGTTCCCTGCCTGAGAGAACGTCAATCAAGATGCAGGAGACGAGGGGCGGGCAGGGAAACCTTAACCTGGAGGAGGAAACAGTTGGCCTCCTTGACTTGAACAGACTCATTTGCATACGAGAGAAAAAGATTAAGGCCATCCTGCACACGTTGCGGTTTTTCCAAGCGTTTTTCCGTGCAGCATATTACAGAACCAGCAAAGATTACAAAGATCTCATGTACACTTTGCAGATTTTTTTTCTGTGCAGAAATTGGCCTGCATTGCGAATTTCAAAATCTGCAGCAAGTCAATTATGTTTGCAGTTTTAGCTGCGGATTTCTCCTTTTTAATGGAAGGGCGAGATCTGCGTCAACTCTGCACCAAAAACCGCTGTTAGAAATTGCGGATTTTGGTGCGGATATGCTGCAGAAACGCATATAAATCTGCACAGAAATTGTGTGGATCTTATGTGCAGGTGGCCAAAAGGTACTTCCAGAGCTCCATGAGCGCGTGGGTAGTATAAGCTACTTTCACAGGGGATCTCAAAACCACAGCAAAACGCTTCTGTTCGGATAATACAACCGACTGCATCCCTACAGAATGGATCTGGTTGTATTATATTAAAAATGAAGAATTCGGATCTGACACTAAAACCATTGTAAGTCAATGGCCGCTGGATCTGGTTTTTTTTTTGGATCCAGCACCATTGACTTACAGATGTGAAAGTAGCCTAAAATGGCGTATCCAAGGGGACAGGTTTTCTTTAAAGGGGTTGTTCGCTTTTGTAATATTGATGACTTACAGTTACTTTAAAACCCCCAGAAAAATCCACCTGAATTTTGTACCATGCAGTATAAATAATCAGTTTTATTGTATGGATTGTTATACGTGCAGTGGTACCAATGGTTTTTATGTAAATTTGCTTTTTTTTGTGGGGGCAGGGGGGAGCTTTGTTTTTTGCTAATATTTATTAAACTTTTCATTTTTTAAACAATTATTGCTTAAATCACTTTTATCCTGTTTTAGAGTACACAGTATTCCAATACAATACTTCCCGTCAGTATTGCACTGACAGGCAACCTAGTAGCCCATACCTCTAGCAGGGCCTAGAAGGTTGATATGGATAGCTAACAGAAACCCTCTGTGGAAAACACCTTAGACACCACGGTCACTATTGACTGCAGCATCTGAAACAGTGATATCAGTGGTTCCTCTGATGTCCACCATTACAGCGAGGCTACACTGTGTATTCCAGCCATTGCACTGCTCCTGATCACACCAGCACACATTTTTCCTGTGAGAAACTTACTGTCCCAGTATGTTAGGGAGATATACTGTAGCTGCAAAAAACTACAAAACTTCGTGTAAAATCCTAAAAGGTAATTGAACTTCATAATTCATCTAAGTTTCTTTATCCAGAAGATTTGTCTGAACCACGAGGTGGAATGTGTCTTATGAAAACAAATTCCGTGTTACCATGAGGACTAAAATCCTTACCGTTCCACAGAAATTTTATAAGTGCTACATGAATCTCAGACAGTTCTTTGGATATTGTGGAAATAGAAATTAAAATGTATAACATTTTTCTAAATAGCTGTAATCTGCTTATCAAAAATCACAGACTACAAGAATTGATCTGGGCCTAGGCCCCACAAAATAAAAAATAAAAAAATACACTGTATATAATATATACCAGGGGTGGCCAACCTTACAGACACAGTGAGCCAAAAAAAAAAAGGATGATTACCAGGAGCCACAAGCTATACATTTACAGTCACCGTATTTTTCGCCCTACAAGATGCACCTAGGTTGTAACAAAAAAATATAAGAAAAAAAAAAAGATTTTTCATCTGATCTGAGGTCTGATAAAAACAAAAATTTTTATTTTTCATTAGCAGAGAAAAAAAATATATATATTTTTCACCAGACCTCAGATCAGACTCCTAAATCGGGATCCCCAATTCTCATCTGACCTAAAATAAGATCCCCAAACCTCAGACCTCCAAATCAGACCCCCAATGCTCGTATCCGACAACACAAATCAGACTCCCAGTGTCAGACCCTCAGTGCTCAGATCCCCCCCATTCTCAGATCTGCCCCCCCCCCCATGCTCAGACCTGACCAACCCATGCTCACACAAGACTCCCCCATGCTCAGATGTGACCCCCATGCCCAGATCAGACCTCCATTGCCCAGATCAGGACCCCTCCCCCATGCTCAGATCAGAACCTCCCGTGCTTAGGTCAGGCCCCCATGCTCAGTTCTATAGTTTAAAAAAAGTGCATGTCTTCACGTACTACGTTCTCACACTGTGTGCATCAGGACGTAGAGGAGAGTGAGCTGCAAAGTAGCAACGGTGCCCGATCAGGAAAAAATATCTGAGCATGGGGTGGAGAGTGAGCCAGCCTGACTGCTTCCCAGCTCCACAGCAAGAGCCGCACTTGAAGAAGCAGAGAGCCACATGTGGCTCAAGAGCCACAGATTGGCCACCCCTGATATATACCATATATAGTTTCTACTAACTGCTTAAATCCATATTTCACCTACAGAAGGACCATTACAGAACTTATTGCTACTGTGAACCATATTAAAAAAGAAAAAGAAGGTGGACTTATATTCCCCAAGATCGCATGCTGTGAACATGCACATCAGATAATATTCAAAGCCACCACAGGCAGTAGTGTTATCTACAATAATGTAAGATACATAGTTATTTTGACTAATTAAAGGCAGATACTGAAACATCAATTTTCTTATCGGTTCAGAGACTTTCTTTACAAAGACTTAGGCCTTATTCACACGTCCGTAGTGTTTATGGATCCGCAAATTGCGGATCCATAAACACATCTGGCCGGCAGCCCCATAGAAATGTCTATTCTTGTCCGCAATTGCGGGCAAGAATAGGACTTGCTCTACTTTTTTGCGGAGCTGCGGCCGTAAGATCGGCGGCGCGCTCCGCAAAAACTGATGCGCCCCATTTACAGTCAATGGGTCCGCATGTATTCCACAGAATTGCGGAATACATGCGGACGACATTGCAGACGTGTGAATAGGGCCTTAGAGACTCTCTATTGACTTCTATGGAAAGTGTTGTGGGCATGCTTTGTAGCCTGTGCATAGGTCACTGTGCAGGGAGGGGGAGATGGTGTGCTGCAACCATCACAGCTTGCTAATGGTGTAGCTCTGTGTTATCTTCTTCCAGCTAATAATAAAGGTGTTGCCGTTCACTGTAATCCTGCCTGTAGTGATAATGAGATGCCTGCCGGAAAGTGATCTCTAGAGAACAGGAAGTGTCAGCCTGTGTGAAAACTTTATGATTTCAGGGTGTTTTTTTGTTATTGAAACAATATGGCTTTTATGAACAATAGATTCACTTCACCTTCTTCTCTTTTTAATTATCTATTTAATTATCTATTGTCATTTATTAAATATTCCCTGCTGGGATACGCAATGCACATAGTTGCATTTATAACCAGTGCTCACATACTTGCAATAATTAGAATCCTCCAGTATATGGCATTCTACTCCGTGTACCATCTGAATAAAGCACAGCCCAATGCTGTCAGACACTCACGGATATTAAACATTACTGAGGTTTTCTTACCCACATGATAGGTGAGAAATATCTGACTGTTAGGGGCCCCACCACTGGGACCCCCACGATCCCTAGAACAGGCATTACATGCCCCCCATTCCTCCTCACAGCACAACCGCACTCAGGAGGAGTTTGAATGACGTGGTGGTCCAGTCCATAAGAAATCTATGGAAATGAGGGAGCCAAATACCACCGTTTCTGTCAGTCCCATAGACATTGCATGGAATGACATGGCTCAGGGTCGGCTGAAGCTCATTTCATCCCCCCACACTTACTGCAGAGGCGCAGTGGATAGGAAGAAGGGGCTTGGAACCCCTGTTCTAGTGATCAGTGGTGGGACCTTCAGTGATCAGACATTTATCACCTATCCTATGGACAGACGATAAATATCTACTATGAGAAAAAGCCTTTAATACACTCCCTGCATTGCTTATATAGCCAGGTTCTCAGAGGTGAAAAAGAGAGCTAAAGAAATCGACACGTCTCACCAGTGTGCCTCCCTTGCCTCTCTTGATTCGACCTGGCTGTACTATGGTGAGGTTCTCTTTCCGGCACGGCTGGACAGGGGGTTCCGTGTGTCCAATTTCTGTAATTCTCCCCGAGTTCCACAACTCTTGTACTTGATGGGTCAGTTTAGCCTGGGGAGAACACCACACTTATGTACTGCCTCTACACAAAATAAAATATAAAAGTAATAGTAACAATGGCATTCTGCCAAGCAGACTAGTGGACTCCTATGATAGACAGCACATTTTTCACATTTGCAGCCGCACCTTCTCTTCTGGATCTGGAGTGCAAAGGATTTTGCTGGCCCAGAAGGTCAAGGAACATTCATCACCTATGGCTTGTGTGCTTCCAGTAGCTTCAGTGTTACCTATAAAACATATTACCTGTTAGTGCCGATACTACAACCGAGGTTTGAGGGAATTCTACTGCTGACTACTGAGCATGGTTCAAAGGGAAATCCACTCAAAATGCTTTTGTGATATCACAGATACATTTGATACGATTACATAAGATTCATATGTGTTATTGGGCTACCAGTGATTTAGAGAATGTAAGTACCTAATCCCTCTTTGGCCCCATTTAGAGATTTCTGTTACATGAAATCTGACGCAACACGATAAGGGCCACTCAACTCATCGGAAGTTAAGAATGGTGCTGTCAGTACCAGTTTAAAGGGGTCATGGGGGTACACTGTCCCACCAAATCCGACATGCATACTAAGGGGGTGGGGGGCAATTGTTGAGGAAAGCATTCGACACCCACCAATTATTGTGCACATGACCTATAACACGAACAGACGCACCGGTGCATCATACTTATCTACCCATTGTGTGGTGCTGTCTCTGCCTGCACAACTCTTTTAGGGTACTTTTACACTAGCGTTGTTCGGATCTGGCAGGCAGTTCCAGCAACGGAACTGCCTGCCGGATCCAGCAAACCGTATACAAATGGAAAGTGTTTTTTTTTCAGATCCGTTAGACGGATCTGGTGATATACAGGATCCGCCTCATCCGGAATAACGGATCCGATATTTAATTTTTTTCCAAAGATTAAAGGCGAAAATAGCTCCTCCCGGCCAGGCGCAGGCCGGAAAATCGAATCTGGCAACGCGGCAATTTCCAGAACACTTGGTACTGGATCCGGCATTAATACATATCTATGGAAATTAATGCCGGATCCCGCAAGTGCGGTAGTGTTCTGGGATTATGTCCGGATAAAATACCGCAGCAAGCTGCGGTATTTTGACCGGTCAGATACTGTACAAGGGACGGAACAGAAGACATCATGATGCATACTGAACAGATTGCTTTCCATTCAGAATGCATTAGGACAAAACATGCGTTTTTTTCTGGTATTGAGACCCTTTACAGGATTTCAATACCGGAAAAGAATAACGCTAGTGTGAAAGTGCTTTTAGTTGCCATTACAGACAATATACACGGTCATCAAAATGCTCATACCTGGCTCTTTAGGCTGAGTTTTCTTCCAAGGGTTTAGAGATAATGCATTCTGCGTCTGAATATAAACTTTCCCTTCACAAACTTTCACTTCATACACTTGGTTCTAAAATCACAAAATTTAAAATAATTAGTAAAAGTAGGAAGCCGGCTGGCCTAACCACCTTCACCGATCCCCTATCGCTCGACAAATCTAGCGAATGTGATGCGAAGATTTAAAGGGGTTCTTTGGACTACAGATATTGATGACCTATCCTGTGGTGGGGAACCGACACCAGGCACCGATCAGCTGTTTTGGGCAGTCATGGCGCCGGAAACTAGCAGTGTAGAGGGGAAGCAGAAGGCTCCATGGACTGTGTACGGGGTTCACTATCAAAGACACAATTCATTTTTTAATTTGAAACATCCGCTGACCCTTGGATTTCTGCCACAGATTTGCATTTGTAGACGTTGCAGATCTACATGTGGATTTAGCCCTATTCAAAGAGCTTAATCCACATGCGGTCACTAGAAACCATGGCAAGAATGGACAGGTCACCTTTTTTTTTCAGATACACAAATTTCAAATTCACCAGTGGTGAGGTCCTTGTCATATGAACTAAAACAATGGGAGGCTTATATTAAAGAGGTTATCCAAGACCTATAATGCCCCCCCATATCCCTTGTACTTGCCTTGCTCCCCAGCACCCGCATTGCTTCTGATCCCGGTACGACCGCCGCTGCATCCCCCCGTCACGCAGATGAAAACATCCAGCGTTTAGGGGGAGCAGCCAATAGCAGGCTGCAATGGGAACGAGCCTCCCTAGCATCGTGAGTGACCCCCCCGAATGTTTTCATCCACACGACAGGGAGATGCAGCGGTGCCCACGCTGGCATCAGAAGTGACTTGGGTTCCAGGGAACGAGGTAAGTGCAATCTGTGTGAGGTGCCTGGGCATATGGGGGACATTATAGGCCATGGATAACCCCTTTAACCTCCCTAGCGGTAATCCTGAGTGTGGCTCAGGGTTAATTTACACTGCAAGAAGCGGTAACCCCGAACCACACTCGGGATTACCATGGGTTAATTACAAAGAGGCAGGTATGGATGCGGACAGCACATAGTGTGCTGTCCGCATGCGCATTTTCAAAGCGTGCCCCGAACTTCCGGCCGTTTATCCGCAAGAATGTACCGCTAAAAAAATTTGACCGCCAGGGAGGTTAAAGAGTTTAATGAATGTACGCTCACCTGTTTTATCCTTTGCTTCTTCCTGCGCTCCAGTCCTCCCCGCTGCTATTTGTTTTTATGGCTGCACTGGTGAGGTTTTGTGCACACAGGTCACTGCTGCAGCCAATCACTAACCTCAGCAGAGTTGTTGGCTGCAGTGGTGACTTGTGCATGGAACGTCATCGCTGCAGCCAAGAAAATGAAGTCAACAGCAGGAGGACCGAAGCACAGCACTCAAAGAAACAGACTTTAGGCCTGAGTTTTTATATAACTCGGACTACCCCTTTAAAGAGGACCTTTCACCTGAAAATGCATGTGAAACTGAAGACATACCCTTACTTGCCTGTCCCCCGTGGTGCTTAATCAGCTCTTCTTTCAATATGTGCCCCCGTTTGTCCGCGGTGCCCCCTGCAATAACTCCCGCCGTGTATGCCAATGAGCCATTCGGCTCAACTGGGCGGGCCTGCAAAAGTTCTCCCGGGCGTGTCTTTCTTCTCCCGGGCACAGAGCGCATCCAATCAGTGCGCTCCGCTCTTAGCCAGGGAGCAGAAGCTCCAGTTCTCGCGAGAAGGATGAATGAAATTGCTCCTGTTCTCGCGAGAACTGGAGCTTCTTCTCCCTGGCTAAGAGCAGGTGCGCTAATTGGATGCGCTCCGTGCCAGGGAGAAGAAAGACACGCCCGGGAGAACTTTTGCAGGCCCGCCCAGTTGAGCCGAATGGCTCATTAGCATACACGGCGGGAGTTATTGCAGGGGGCACTGCGGACAAACGGGGGCACATATTGAAAGAAAAGAGCTGATTAAGCACCACGGGGGACAGGCAAGTAACGGTATGTCTTCAGTTTCACATGCATTTTCAGGTGAAAGGTCCTCTTTAAGTGTGGAAAGCAAGCCAAAATCCTCATCAACAATCCACTGTGGGAATAAAACCTAAAGGACATATTGATGCAGGACTGGATATAGTTATAGCTATCGGAGTTGTATCGTGTAAGAAGCAGTGCACTTCTGTAATCATCACGTGATGAGGGAAGATTTCTATCCACTGGAATTACGTTTATTTTTCGGTCGATGGAGCTGTGTGAGGTAGAGTTGTTTCGGTACCAAAATTTTGATTCGGTATCGATACCATAAAAAAGTATTGCGATACTCGATACCATTCGATACCACGCGAAAAAAATAAAAACGCCAAAAAAATCCGCGTGCATTCCACATTTTATGAAACCGCCGGCTCATAATACAACAGTCCTATCCTACTTTTTTGTGGGGACAAGGCGACTAAAAGAAAATGGCGAATCGTGCATTTTTTCTTTTTCTTTTACGGCGTTCACCGCATAAAAGTGGATTTTTTAATAGTTTGGACTTTTGAGACGCGGCGATATGTAATATTTTATTTATGTATTGTTTATATATTTTATATGTAAAATTGGGAAAGGGGTGATTTATAATTAATATTTTGGTGTACTATTTTCCCCCTTAGGGGCTAGAACCTGGGATATTCTCATCCTATTCACCCTAATAGAGCTCTATCAGGGTGAATAGGATCTCACCCTCTCCCTGCTGCCCTGTGCACAGTACACACAGCAGCAGGGAGCAGACCAGGGCAGCCAGGACTTCAGGAGCGTCCTGGTTACCATGGTAAGCGATCGGAGCCCCAGAATTACACTGCTGGGGCTCCGATCACTGCCACTGCCACCAATGAGGAGGAGGTGAGGGGACCCTGTGGCCACTGCCACCAATGATTTTATTACTGGGGGAAGGGGGACAGGCGGGGCACACTGCCCACCAATGTTTTAATACTAGGGAGGGGGGCACACTGCCCACCAATGTTTTAATACTAGGGAGGGGGCGGAGCACTGGCCAGCCTAATAACGTTCATATATAAGTGCAGGCAGAAGACACAGGCTGCCGGCACCTGCCTGTGACCGGCGCTGCGATCAGAGGCTATTAACCCTCAGGTGCCGCACCTGAGGGGTTAATAGCCTCTGATCGCAGTGCTGGGTCACAGGCAGGTGCCGGCAGCCTGTGTCTTCTGCCTGCATTTATGTATGGAACGGTACTCGGCATTGCTGGCCAGAGCGCCCGCCCTCCTCCCGCCCCCTCCCTCGCGCTCTATTGGTTGCAGCGGCAGCACAGGGGGAGGGAGAGACTGCCTCCTTCTCCCTGTGCTGCCGAGGAGAACATGGCCGCGCTGAGAGCGGTGCAGCCACGTTCTCTGATACTGGGCTGTGCAGTAGCGCAGCCCAGTATCGATAAAATACTTTTCCTGGTATCGAGTGCGATACCAGAGAAAAGTATCGATTGGGTATCGAAAGTTCGATACCCGAAACAACCCTAGTGTGAGGGCTTAAATTTTTTCGCGGGATGAGTTCTCATTATCATTAGTTTTATTTTGAGGTGCATAAGACTTTTTTTTCGCAAAAGGCAGCAATTCTGCCATTGCTTTTTGGGTTTTGTTATTGCCACGAACATTGTGCTGGAAAATGATGTTATCTTTATTCTTCTGGTTAGTACTATTATAGAGATACTAATGTTATATAGTTTTCTTTACGTTTTACCACTTTTGCACAAAGCATTTAAAAAAAAATAAAAAAATCATGTTTTTGCGTCAGCATTTTCTGAAAGCCATATTCTTTACATTTTTCTGGCGATAGTCTTGTGTGAGGACTATTTTTTGGGGGATAAGGTAATGGTTTCATTGGCACCATTGTGGGGTACGTACAATTTTTTTGATTGCTTAATATTACACTTTTTGTGAGGCAAGGTGACTAAAAAATGGCACAGTTTATATTTTTACGGTGTTCACTTAACTGGTTATATCATCTAATATTTTTATAGAGCCGGTTGTTTCAGACATTGTGACACCTAATATTACACTTTTTGTAAGGCAAGGTGACCAAAAAATGTCTGTTTGTACTGCATTGGAAAATGTTTCACACTGACAGGTGCCCATGAGACCCAGTCTGAGGCCTTTGCAAGGCCTCAGCAGCCATCGGACCCCCTGTCATTGTGGCGCAGGGGGCCTCATCTCTCAGCCCCCCCCCCCCCCCAGCATTATTCTTCTGAACCTGATCCACCAACAGAGCGGCACTCCCCCTAATGATGTCAGAGCGACACTCCCCCTAATGATGTCAGAGCGACACTCCCCCTAATGATGTCAGAGCGACACTCCCCCTAATGATGTCAGAGCGACACTCCCCTAATGATGTCAGAGCGACACTCCCCCTAATGATGTCAGAGCGACACTCCCCCTAATGATGTCAGAGCGACACTCCCCCTAATGATGTCAGAGCGACACTCCCCCTAATAGTGTTAGAGCTCTTTGAGATTGGACAAAAAATATAGGTGGTGGCAAACCCAAGTCCTACAACAAATAGAGAACCAGAGGCCCCGGTGATCCACCCAGTGAGGTCATACAAGGACCAGATTTGTTTTCCCGCCAACAGCAGCCCCCCAGGGCCAGGAAACCAAAGGCGGATGAAGCCAGTGTGCTGGTGAACCATGTAGGGAGAGTTTGTTCACCGGTACCTTTTTTTTAGGCAGGGAATCGCGATTCTACCTCTAGCACGGGATAGTGTTTGCCAACCAACAGACCTACAGAATCTACCTCCTAAAAGAAGTGTGTGGGCAACTTTAGTGAGCCTTCTCCCCCATTTCTTTCCCCCGCGAAGGGGTGTAAGAAAAGATCAAGGGGAGCCTCCAGCAGTGGAAGAGGTCTCTTCCCACACCGAGGTTCTGATAGGAATGTGTGTGATCTGCAGCCAGTCCACACTGAGACCACTAGACCTGGGACATATTGGGTAATCAGGATACCTACAGATTCACCCCAAAACACTGGTACATCAACACCCCACCAGAATTTCATGTGCACTTTAAGTCAACACCTCAGTCCAATATCCTATCAGATGATAGATGTGATCGTTACACCGTAATAGAGTGAAGTGCTACCCCGAAAATGGATCACACTTGTATTTTCTTTTAGCATAAATAGCAAAAGTTATGTTTTATCTTAAAGGGGTTGTCTCACCTTGCAATATGAGCACAGCCTGGATCTTAAGCTGTGCACTTTCAGTTCATTCTGGGGGCCGTCACACTTCATTTGATGCCTGTGCCGTGCTCGCTCCCCTGGCTGCGAGTGCAAGGGCACACTATATTACAAAGTTAAAAGCCGTCCGAACAGCTGACAGCCTAGATTCCGGACATGTAGTAGTTTGTTCACCCCCATGCTTGGAGCTGCTTTTTCTTGTGTTGAACAGCTCCGAGGCTTCTGACATTGCCAGGAGCTGTTCAACACAGTATATAAGAGGTGGCTGAGACAGGAGGGAGCTAGTGCGCATGAGCAGCTTTGAGAGCTCGCTCCCGTGATCCGGCCACCAAACAAGCCAGCGCTGTACTTCCCAATGAGCAGACGCGGCCACCGCTGCTAGATTGCAGTGGTGGCCGTAACCTCTGACAACGGGCATGCTCTAAAGGGCTACAAGATGAGGATTATCTAGGAGAGGAGGCAGTTTTGAAGCATTAAGTATATTAGTAAGTTGTTTATTATGAGGTTATCCTGAACATAACTATCATTGTTCCAAGTGAGACAATCCCTTTAACAAGGGTGACCCTGTACAGCAGGGATGCCCAACCTGTGGCCCTCCAGCTGTTGCAAAACTACAACTCCCAGCATGCCCTAATAGTTGTAAGCTGTCCAAGCATGCTGGGAGTTGTAGTTTTATAACAGCTGGAGGGCTGCAGGTTGGGCATCCCTGCTGTACAGGGACTCATTTTTGGGTCATCATCCCTCTCATTCAGTTTTTGTCAAGATCCCCACGGGTTGCACCCTCTAGGGATCTCCTTTTGTCAGTTCTCATATAAGGGGTTAATCTGCTGGGACTGGCAGATACAGCAGGGGCAGGGCTGTCACTGTCCCTGCACACGACTTACTAGTACGTCAATGTTGGTAAGGGGTTGAAAAGCCTTTTACAGGAGTCAAATATTGATGACCTTCCTCAAGGTGTACTTGGTATCGCAGCCCAGGCTCATTCACTTGAATGGGAACTAGCTGCACCTTTCCCATGTGGCCTCAAAAGCCTAGGAAGAGGACTCAGAGCTCACCGGAGCGTTGTGCCATCTTCTAAGAGCTGATCGGCAGGAGTGCCACCAATCAGATTTGGATGACCTACGCTATCCTGAGGATAAGTCATTGATATTTTACTCCCTGAAAACCTCTCTAAAGGTTCTATTATTTGTTCAACAGAAAATCATTGGACCTGTAATCCAGAGGTAGAGGAACCGTCATCCAAGCAGAAATCAAAGTAATGCCATGGACAGGTTAGTGCCAGTCGCCCATCACAGAGCTCCTCTATGTCTCCTTGCTCCAATGGACCACCTAATAGATGAGCACAAATACCATTCCATTACATAACAGCCGACACCAATTCCAGCTGCATGACAGATGTTAAAAAACTAAATCTCATAGGGTACCTTCATGGGGACATGCTGAATCCATGGCATAAAATTTACCATTTGTATGAATAAGGACCAAGTGCTCTCCATCCTCTGAATATAACCTTTAAAAAAATAAAAAAAGCAAATGTTAAAGTATATACGGTATATATATTATATTAAGCTGTATATCCAAATGGTTAATGTGTGCACCCGGTTAAAGGGGTTGTCTGGCCTAGGGGCAGATGATCAACCCAAAAGAAAAGAAAAGAAATATCCACTCACCTGACTGCAGTGCCGTTCCTGCCCCATGGTCCCAGCCGCTGTTTCAATAGATTTATCATGTGGCCACTCTGGGTCCCCGATGGACCAGAAGTGGCTTGGTCCTGTGACTGCTGTGACCAATCACCGGCCTCATTGGTCACATGTATTAGAACGGCACATCACAGGGACCTGAAGCAGCTAAGAATGGTGGGACTGCAGACAGGCGAGTGTTTTTTTTTTAACTGGTCATGAGTTCACGGAGTTGGTCGGCTCAACCACTAGGATTTGAGGGTGCTTTATTTGGAGTACATAGGCCAGAACCAACAAAGCTTCAGCACAGTGGACTGTCTGGAGCTGTACATTGCTTGAGAAAGTTCTGCGTACCAAGATAATCTCTTTTTGGCTGATATGCCTCAAAGAAAGCAGAGTGCTTGGATGCCTCGGACTTTTCTTCCAAGTTACGAGGAAACTGTAATAATAAACGCATCACCCTCCACACTGGTCTAATACCAGTAGGCATCTGCGAGAGGGTGCCAGCTGCCAAAAGCTCCCAATTCACACCCATCTGGACAGAGGTTTCATGAGCAACAAACGCTGGGCTCTGCGCCAACTTGATTACTGCAACATGCAACCACCATACATGGCTTTCCTTCATATACATTTATCCTATGACAATTATATGCACGCACAGTATCTCACAAAAGTGAGTACACCCCTCACCTTGTTGTAAATATTTTATTATATCTTTTCATGGGACAACACTGAAGATCTGACACTTTGATACAATGTACAGTAGTCAGTGTACAGCTTGTATAACGGTGTATATTGGGTGTGCCCTCAAAATAACTCACACAGCCATTAATGTCTAAACCACTGGCAACAAAAGTGAGTACACCCCCGAAGAGGAACTTTCACCCCTCCTGACCTGCCTATTTTAATAGCTACATATATTCCCCTTGTAATAACAGTCCTGGAGCACCTATTCTTATGGCTCTATGTTGTACCATTACTTTATTATTTGCACCAGAAGTTATGAATGAATTGCTAGCAGTCTGCAGTAAGGGTACAGAGGGGTGGTAACCAGTAGGGGGTGTGGCACAACATAGAGCAGGGGTCGGCAACTCCCGGCAAGCAGGCTGATTTTTACTGGCACGCCACTGCAATTTGTGGTGGCTGCAGTTTTAATAAACAAATTAATGTCAGACGCGCCAGGCCCGCCGCCTCCGATGTTTCCCTCCACGCCGGCCAGCAGAGTAGACTCTGCTACCTCACGGGCTGGCTGGCGGTGTAGCGATGCGATACACCGCGCTGTGCCTTTAATAAATGAAGAAATGTGAGACGTGCCATGCAGGGCACGTCTCCTAGGCCTGTCCCTCGCGCTTTCAGCCGCGCCAGCCACCCAAATGCATTCTGCTGCTACCTCATGGCTGAGCAGCGCTGAGGCTGTTATCTGTTACCTTGGAGCGGGCGGATTAAAGGAAGCCGGTGAGCATGGGGATAAAGTAAAGGAGCATGGTAACTAATTTGGGGGTGAGGGGAGGATGGTGGGACAATGGGGAGCAAACTTGTGACAACTTTGGGGGGTGGGAGAGAATGGTATGCCTGCTGTTTAGAAATGTGAGAAGATGGGGAGCAAGCTTTCGACTATTTTGGGGGGTGGGGGAGAATGGTTAGCCTGCATGTGATTGTTGGGGGGGGAGATGGTGAACTTGTTTCTGATTGCTGGGGGGGCATGTTGGGGGTGATGGGATGCAAGATTCTGACAACCGAGGGGGGAGGATAGTAAGCCTGCATGGGGCTAAGCTCGGATTATTACCAGGGGGGATGGAGGGGGGTCAGTGTATTGGGCGCCAGTAAATGGGGCCCCTCTCCACCAATCATGCACTTACTGACAGTGGTGAGCCCTCATTTAAAATGACTGAGTGATGGCTGTCCTCCCCACCACTGTCAGTAAGTGCATGGTTGGTGGAGAGGCCCCCCATATATTGTCCCTTAGGTGGATTCAAAGGAGCAGTGAAAATCTATGTACATCACTTGAAACATCCAAAGAAAACACATGGGGAGATTTATCAGAACTGGTGTAAAGTAGAACTGGCTTAGTTGCCCATAGCAACCAATCAGATTCCACCTTTCATTTTACAAAGGAGCTCTGAAAACTAAAAGGTAGAATTTGATTGGTTGCTATGGGCAACTAAACCAGTTCTACTTTACACCAGTCCCTTTTCATGTGTTAGAAATCACTTCTAGAGAAACTTGACTGTTGGAAGATTGCATTTGGGTTGACGTATTTATGTGGACAAATCTCACCTATGAATGGCGTCCTCTGCCCCTCGTGGAGCCGTGTTTAGCTCAAAGTCTCCTCGTATCAACCAAATCAAGAAAGTCAGTGATCACGCTGAATGGTAAGTTAAACTGATAATTTGGTTTATGTCACATACAGTTGTATTATATGACTTTCCTTTATTGCTCGGCACGCCAAGCGCTTCAACTTTGATTTATTTATTTTTTAAATTGGCACTCCGTCTGAAAAAGGTTGCCGACCCCTGACATAGAGCCATACGAATAGAGGCCCCAAAATTGTTATTACATGGGGAATGCATGAAGCTATTAAACCAGGCAGGTCAGGAGTGGTGACAGGTCCTCTAAGTGAAAATGGGCAAATTGTGCTCCATGAGCCATTTTCCTTCCTCGGTGTCATGTGACTCGTTAGTGTTACAAGGTCTCAGGTGTGAATGGGGAGCAGCTATGTTACATTTGGTGTTATCGCTCTCACACTCTCTCATACTGGTCAGTGGAAGTTCAACATGGTTCCTCATGCCAAAGAACTCTCTGAGGATCTGAAAAAAAGAATTGTTGCTCTACATAAAGACGGCCGACTCCCTGAAACTGAGCTGCAGCACGGTGGCCAAGACCATGGGGTGGTTTAACAAGACAAGTTCCACTCAGAACAGGCCTCAGCATGGTCCACCAAACTGATTTGGTTCAGATAGTGTCAAGCATGTGTGGCGGCAACAAGGTGAGGAGCACAAAGACAAGTGTATACTACAGAGCCGTCCCATTGAAATGAATGGAGCGGCTTGGGTGGAATTACACCTGCTCACCGCTGCAGATGCAACGGCCAGCATGTAAACAATGACGAGGAGGCAGAGCTGGCACGGCGCTCGCCTTCTCTTCAAACAGCTGATCGGCGGGGGTGCCGGGTGTCGGACCCCCGCCGATCTGATATTGATGACCTATCCTAAGGATAGGTCATCAATAAATATAACTTGGATAACCCCTTTAATGGCTGTGCGTTGAGTTATTTTGAGGGCACACCAAATGTACACCGTTATACAAGCCGTACACTGACCACTGTACACTGTATCAAAGTGTCAGATCTTCAGTGTTGTCCCATGACAAGATATAATAAAATATTTACAAAAATGTGAGGGTAGGGTTGTTTCGGGTATCGAAGTTTCGATACCCAATCGATACTTTTCTCTGGTATCGAGCTCGATACCAGGATTAGTATTTTATCGATACTGGGCTGCACTACTGCACAGCCCAGTATAGGAGAGCGTGGCTGCGCCGCCCTCAGCAGTCTGTCCCTCCCCCTGTGCTGCCGCTGCCAATGAAGAGAGACGGGAGGAGGAGGCGGGGTCACTGACCACCAATGACGAGTAACGTTTCATATATAAATACAGGCAGAAGAAACACACTGCGAGCACCTGAGGGGTTAACTGCCGCGGATCGCAGCGCTCGGTCACAGGCAGGTGCTGGCAGTGTGTTTCTTCTGCCTGTATTTATATATGAAACGTTACTAGGCATTGGTGGCCAGTGCGCCCGCCCCCAGTATAAAAACATTGGTGGCCAGTGTCCCCCCCCCTCACCTGTCCCCAGTATTAAAACCTTAGTGGCCATAGAGCGAAAACAAAGATTGGGGAGGTCATTACCAATCTGCAGGATCTGATGGAAGACCCTCTGCATACAATCAGAGGCCTCAGGAGTTCAGTACAGAACGGACCAGGGTCACTGAGCCAAAATCAGGAGAGTGAGTACCACATATTACAGGTAGAGTGGCATGTGGTGCAGCAGTCACATATTACTACTACACAGGTAGAGTGGCATGTGGTGCAGCGGCCACATATTACTACTACACAGGTAGAGTGGCATGTGGTGCAGCAGTCACATATTACTACTACACAGGTAGAGTGGCATGTGGTGCAGCAGTCACATATTACTACTACACAGGTAGAGTGGCATGTGGTGCAGCAGTCACATATTATTACTACACAGGTAGAGTGGCATGTGGTGCAGCGGCCACATATTACTACTACACAGGTAGAGTGGCATGTGGTGCAGCAGTCACATATTATTACTACACAGGTAGAGTGGCATGTGGTGCAGCGGCCACATATTACTACTACACAGGTAGAGTGGCATGTGGTGCAGCAGTCACGTATTATTACTACACAGGTAGAGTGGCATGTGGTGCAGCGGTCACATACTACTCCACAGGTAGAGTGTCATGTGGTGCAGCGGTCACAGCTTACTACACAGGTAGAGTGTCATGTGGTGCAGCGGTCACATATTACTACACAGGTAAGAGTGGCATGTGGTGCAGCGGTCACATATTACTACACAGGTAGAGTGGCATGTGGTGCAGCGGTCACATACTACTACACAGGTAGAGTGGCATGTGGTGCAGCGGTCACATACTACTCCACAGGTAGAGTGTCATGTGGTGCAGCGGTCACAGCTTACTACACAGGTAGAGTGGCATGTGGTGCAGCGGCCACATATTACTACTACACAGGTAGAGTGGCATGTGGTGCAGCAGTCACATATTACTACTACACAGGTAGAGTGGCATGTGGTGCAGCAGTCACATATTACTACTACACAGGTAGAGTGGCATGTGGTGCAGCAGTCACATATTATTACTACACAGGTAGAGTGGCATGTGGTGCAGCGGCCACATATTACTACTACACAGGTAGAGTGGCATGTGGTGCAGCAGTCACATATTATTACTACACAGGTAGAGTGGCATGTGGTGCAGCGGCCACATATTACTACTACACAGGTAGTGGCATGTGGTGCAGCAGTCACATATTACTACTACACAGGTAGAGTGGCATGTGGTGCAGCAGTCACGTATTATTACTACACAGGTAGAGTGGCATGTGGTGCAGCGGTCACATACTACTCCACAGGTAGAGTGTCATGTGGTGCAGCGGTCACAGCTTACTACACAGGTAGAGTGTCATGTGGTGCAGCGGTCACATATTACTACACAGGTAGAGTGGCATGTGGTGCAGCGGTCACATACTACTACACAGGTAGAGTGGCATGTGGTGCAGCGGTCACATACTACTACACAGGTAGAGTGGCATGTGGTGCAGCGGTCACATACTACTACACAGGTAGAGTGGCATGTGGTGCAGCGGTCACATATTACTACTACACAGGTAGAGTGGCATGTGGTGCAGCGGCCACATATTGCTACTACACAGGTAGAGTGGCATGTGGTGCAGCGGTCACATATTACTACTACACAGGTAGAGTGGCATGTGGTGCAGCAGTCACATATTACTACTACACAGGTAGAGTGGCATGTGGTGCAGCGGTCACATATTACTACACAGGTAGAGTGGCATGTGGTGCAGCGGTCACATATTACTACACAGGTAGAGTGGCATGTGGTGCAGCGGTCACATACTACTACACAGGTAGAGTGGCATGTGGTGCAGCGGTCACATACTACTACACAGGTAGAGTGGCATGTGGTGCAGCGGTCACATACTACTACACAGGTAGAGTGGCATGTGGTGCAGCGGTCACATATTACTACTACACAGGTAGAGTGGCATGTGGTGCAGCAGTCACATATTACTACTACACAGGTAGAGTGGCATGTGGTGCAGCAGTCACATATTATTACTACACAGGTAGAGTGGCATGTGGTGCAGCGGCCACATATTACTACTACACAGGTAGAGTGGCATGTGGTGCAGCAGTCACATATTATTACTACACAGGTAGAGTGGCATGTGGTGCAGCGGCCACATATTACTACTACACAGGTAGGTGGCATGTGGTGCAGCAGTCACATATTACTACTACACAGGTAGAGTGGCATGTGGTGCAGCAGTCACGTATTATTACTACACAGGTAGAGTGGCATGTGGTGCAGCGGTCACATACTACTCCACAGGTAGAGTGTCATGTGGTGCAGCGGTCACAGCTTACTACACAGGTAGAGTGTCATGTGGTGCAGCGGTCACATATTACTACACAGGTAAGAGTGGCATGTGGTGCAGCGGTCACATATTACTACACAGGTAGAGTGGCATGTGGTGCAGCGGTCACATACTACTACACAGGTAGAGTGGCATGTGGTGCAGCGGTCACATACTACTACACAGGTAGAGTGGCATGTGGTGCAGCGGTCACATATTACTACTACACAGGTAGAGTGGCATGTGGTGCAGCGGCCACATATTGCTACTACACAGGTAGAGTGGCATGTGGTGCAGCGGCCACATATTACTACTACACAGGTAGAGTGGCATGTGGTGCAGCAGTCACATATTATTACTACACAGGTAGAGTGGCATGTGGTGCAGCGGCCACATATTACTACTACACAGGTAGAGTGGCATGTGGTGCAGCAGTCACATATTATTACTACACAGGTAGAGTGGCATGTGGTGTAGCGGTCACATATTACTACACAGGTAGAGTGGCATGTGGTGCATCGGTCACATATTACTACACAGGTAGAGTGGCATGTGGTGCAGCGGTCACATATTACTACACAGGTAGAGTGGCATGTGGTGCAGCGGTCACATATTACTACACAGGTAGAGTGGCATGTGGTGCAGCGGTCACATATTACTACACAGGTAGAGTGGCATGTGGTGCAGCGGTCACATATTACTACACAGGTAGAGTGGCATGTGGTGCAGCGGTCACATATTACTACACAGGTAGAGTGGCATGTGGTGCAGCGGTCACATATTACTACACAGGTAGAGTGGCATGTGGTGCAGCGGTCACATATTACTACACAGGTAGAGTGGCATGTGGTGCAGCGGTCACATATTACTACACAGGTAGAGTGGCATGTGGTGCAGCGGTCACATATTACTACACAGGTAGAGTGGCATGTGGTGCAGCGGTCACATATTACTACACAGGTAGAGTGGCATGTGGTGCAGCGGTCACATATTACTACACAGGTAGAGTGGCATGTGGTGCAGCGGTCACATATTACTACACAGGTAGAGTGGCATGTGGTGCAGCGGTCACATATTACTACACAGGTAGAGTGGCATGTGGTGCAGCGGTCACATATTACTACACAGGTAGAGTGGCATGTGGTGCAGCGGTCACATATTACTACACAGGTAGAGTGGCATGTGGTGCAGCGGTCACATATTACTACACAGGTAGAGTGGCATGTGGTGCAGCGGTCACATATTACTACACAGGTAGAGTGGCATGTGGTGCAGCGGTCACATATTACTACACAGGTAGAGTGGCATGTGGTGCAGCGGTCACATATTACTACACAGGTAGAGTGGCATGTGGTGCAGCGGTCACATATTACTACACAGGTAGAGTGGCATGTGGTGCAGTGGTCACATATTACTACACAGGTAGAGTGGCATGTGGTGCAGCGGTAACATGTTACTACACAGGTAGAGTGGCATGTGGTGCAGCGGTCACATATTACTACACAGGTAGAGTGGCATGTGGTGCAGCGGTCACATATTACTACACAGGTAGAGTGGCATGTGGTGCAGCGGTAACATGTTACTACACAGGTAGAGTGGCATGTGGTGCAGCGGTCACATATTACTACACAGGTAGAGTGGCATGTGGTGCAGCGGTCACATATTACTACACAGGTAGAGTGGCATGAGGTGCAGCGGTCACATACTGTACAGTGCTCTACTTTACCACCTCCAGGCTCTTACTTAGTACAGGGGGATTTAAATCTCTCCTCCTCCCCGACACACTGCCAGTTACTGTGGCCGACCACCTCCTTCAGGGCGCTCACCAGCTCCTCCGAGAAGCCCTCCATCTCGGGCGGCGCACGGCTCAGGGTAGCCGCCAATGAGCTCACCTAGCCGGCAGGATGTAGAACTACGAGCCGGAGATTCGGCCTTACTACTGGGAGCCTCCTGAGGGGCGGGGCGAATGACGCACTTCAGGGTCCTCCTCCTGTTGTTAAGGCAACATGGATTTGGTCTTTGAAGCATCTTGTTCGTTACCATGGTTACAGAGATCACGTGCTGCTCCTTGCGTTTTTGTAGGAACGACAGCGGATTGTCCATAGAAGCCTGACTGTCTCTTATGGGGGATAGACAGCGCAGAGCACCAGCGTCAGTGCCCCCATAATAACGCCGGAGAGTAGAGGGGGTGACCCCAAACAAAGCCACAGCTTTAGGACATGAAGAGTAACGATCCCATTCACAATTCACAGCTAAAAAATACCTCATAGATTCACTGCATTAAAACCATGATAAAATGTACTGTATTTCCCACACAGCAGGTGTAATTTTCACTGACCCCTGTTCAGGGATACAGTACCTCATCCTAGGGTTGCCACCTTTCCCAACAAAAATACTGGTCAGGTTAAGCTACACCCCAAATGGGGTGAGGTTGTGGTTCAACACTGGGTGTTAAGTTGCCATGTTATAATGTGGCGCCCATTATTAATAGTGCCCCCATTAGTGCCCCCACCCCCATAATATTAATGCCTTCATTAGTGGCCCCCAGAATGGATAGTGCCCCCACCCCCGTAATATTAATGCCTTCATTAGTGCCCCCCAGAATTAATAATGTCCCCATTAGTGCCCCCAGTAAAAGTAATACCCCTATTAGTGCCCCCCAGAATTAATAATGCCTCCATTAGTGGCCTCCAGAATTAATAGTGCCCCCAATACCCCTATTAGTGCCCCCCCAGAATAATTAATGCTCCCATTAGTGCCCCCAGTAATAGTAATGCCTTTATTAGTGCCCCCCGGAATTAATAATGCCCCCATTATTACCCACCAGAATTAATAATGCCCCTATTAGTGCCCCCAGTAATAGCAGTGCCTCCATTAGTGCCCCCCGGAATTAATAATGCCTCAGTTAGTGCCCCCATTAATAATAATGCTTCAATTAGTGCCCTCCAGAATTAATAATGCCCCTATTAGTGCCCCCAGTAAGAGTAATGCCTTCATTAGTGCCCCCACGGAATTAATAATGCTCCCAGTAATAGTAATGCGCCCATTAATGCCCTCTCCCATTGAAATAGGAAGCTGGAAAAAAAACAGCTCCATGTGAGTTCATGCATTTTTTGTGTGTTTTTATGCACAGACTAGCTGTGTATTGAAACACTCATTGGTTAAAAAAAAGACGCCTCAAAAACCACACAAAAAACAGATTCTGCGCTGATTTTTTAAGCGTGTTCTTCAAAATCAGTTGTGTGAACTGGCCTAACACATTTGAATACTTTACCCACAGTCGCGCTGCAATGGACCTAGATGTGTGATTTTCATGTGTCAGATCTCATGTGGATTTTGGCGCAGATTCTGTACCCACATCTGCGTGAAATTCACATACCAGGCATGTGAATGGAGATTGACGCAATTCTGGAAATCCATGTTATGTTGGGTGGAAACGGAGACGACTAGCCCTATTGAATGACAAGGGTCTGCTGCGTTCCTGCAGAAATCCAAGGGTTCGATCCCAGAAATACATGTCGGATTTGAATTTGACATGTAAGGCCTCTTTCACACGAATGCATGTACGGACCGTTTTTTTGCATTCCGTATACGGAACCATTCATTTCAATGGTTCCGCAAAAAAAACGGAAATGTTTCTGTGTGCATTCCATTTCCGTATTTCCGTTAGAACATGTCCTAATATTGCCCGCAAATCACGATCCGTGGCCCTATTTAAGGCCTAATTCACACGTCCGTAGTGTGTTTTGCAGAAACACGGATCCGCAAAACACGGACGGCTGCAATGTGCATTCTGGACCGCACATTGCTGGCACTATATGGAGAATGCCTTTTCTTGCCTGCAATTGCGGACAAGAATACGACATGTTCTATTTTTTTGCGGAAACGGAAACATGGATGCGGACATCACATAGTGTGCTGTCCACATCCATTCCTGCCCCTTTGAAATGAATGGGTCTGCAACCCTTCCGCAAAATTGCGGATGGGATGCGGATCCATTTTGCGGACGTGTGAATTAGGCCTAAAGTCAATGGTTCCGCAAGAATGCCATACGGAAAAACGGAACCGAAACAGAAACACAACAGAAATAAAAAACGGATCCGATAAAAACAGCCCGCAAAACAATGAAAAAGCCATACGGTCGTGTGAACAGAGCCATGGCGTGCTACACAGGAATGCTGGCTACAATGTAACTTACCGTACAATACCGCCACATTATAAATGTTCATGTAGTAAGGCTTATCATCCTCTGGGTGCTGCTGAGTTTTCAGCCATGAAGCATCGGTTTAGTCATCTGTTATATTTCCAGAGCAACCAAAAAGTGGTCAGAAAGTGAATATACTGAATAACCTGCCATTCATCAAGTACAGGGTTTAATCCAGTGTAAGGCTACATTCACACGACCGTATTTTTTTCATCCGTATTTTACGGACGCAAAAAACGGAAGCCGTATGTCCGCATTTTGCGGAAGAAGGCTTCCGTATGTCTTCCGTTTTTTGCGGATCCGCAAAATACTGAACTGGAGGGAGGGAAAAAAAAAAAAGAGAGATAATAAAATATTCTAATAATAATACGGAAACGGATCCGCAAAATACGGATAACATACGGAAACCTTTCCGTATGTTATCCGTTTTTTGCGGATCCATTGACTTCTATGGGGCTGCGGACCGATTTTTGCGGACAATTATAGGACATGCTTCATATTTTTGCGGATGAAATATGCGGACACACGGATGCGGACAACTTACGGAAAGTTGTCCGCAAATTTTAAAAGGCCATAGAGATGAATGGGACCGTCTCTATTCCGCAAAAAACGGAAACGGATGCGGATCGGATGCGGAATGAAAAATACGGTCGTGTGAATGTAGCCTTACAGGAGGTTCCGTTACTCCTTCCAACCCCAGACCTGGCATAGCCGCCATCACAAAAAAAAAAAGAATCATCGAACAGTCAGAAAGGAATTTTTTTTCTCCTAAGATTAAGAAAATTAAGAATTATTTTCCAGAAAATGAATATTATTCTCCCTAAAATTAAGAAAATTAGCCTTTACTCCGGGAGGCTTTGTTTTCCCTGCTCTGGATCATAGGATGACCTGGACGGGATGTTCATGCATTCTACTTATCAACAGAAGCTAAAATCACATACACTCCTCAACACTGAAATTGAAACCCCAAGTTATGGAAATCGAGGGAGTAGCAGGAGTTGCTAAGATTGGAGCTAGGTGCTAGAAAAATCAATAATTTGCCAATCTATGACATATGGGGGAAGGGTATAAAAGCCAGATTTAAAGCAATTTTTTTTTAGCCCCATGAAACCTGAAAAGTCACGTGAGATGATTGTGCGATGCCTCTTGATCGTTGACATGCCAGTTAGGGACAGAATCTTTTGAACTGAGAGACTTTGCTAGATCACTACACGCCTAGACCGAGATGTCAGCACTGTTCAACGTTGTGTGTCCTGTGGTCGGGCGAATAACGATAAACTGGAATGACAGCAAGAGTTGCACAGAGGCGAACCTCTGCACGGACATATTGTCTTTAAAAAAAAGGCACGTAGTTATCCATTCTGTAATGCCACTGCAATTGGACATCACATCCCAAGCCTAGGGCGGCAAACAGTGTCTGCACAATCCATCAGAAGACGTTTGCACTGGGCTTGGAGCCAGACGTCCAGCTACAGGTGTTCCATCTTGCTATTGCTCTCAAATGCTATCACGGTGCACAAGAAATGGAATGGAGGTCTATCCTCTTCATTCATGAGTCCCGCTTTTGTCTTGGAGGCAACAACAGCCTCTGGAAACCATGTGGACAATGCCATGAAGAGGCCTTCACAAGGGAGCATCACACCAGTCCCACTCTTAGCATAATGATGTGGGGTGGCATAATGTACGGTAGCAGAACCCTCTAGTCTTCATTTCGGATACACCAACATCTCAGCGTCACATAGATTTGGTTGTAGAACCAGAGGTACGGCCATTTCTCCAAAGTGTCCCATGGGCCGTTTTTCAACAGGACAACACCAGGCCAAATGTTGCTCGTGTAGCAAATTTTCAGAGATGATCCCAGCAAATTCTGGGTGGGATTTATGTAATCCACACCCAGAGGTAGCCATTCTGGACCTTGTTTGGGGTGTGTCTGAGGTCTCTGCATAATGCCCCAAACCAAAACAAATGTTCATAAGAAAACTTTACTCAGCAATTCTTATCAGAGTGTTACTATAAAATGTCTAGGTGCTCCTGCATCACTACAGTGTGGTCTAGATACCGGCTCTGATATTTACTCTCCATGTTTGGTAGAAGAATTGATGGTTTTATCTTCTCTTCCACTGTGTTCTTGTATCTCCATGATGAAGAGAGGCGATTCTGTATAAATGTGACCTGGTTACTATAGGTAACATTATAAGGTGCATTATAAGGTGAATATGAATATGACCCCTGCTGCGATCTGTAATGGTGATTATATTCATTCTGCACAGAAATCCTCAAATCCTACAGGTATTACGTTTTTCTCTTCTATACCGATGTCCTCAGTTATAAAATTGCTGAATACCGATAATTATTGGATATTAACCACCTAACAGTTTTGCCTGAGCTCAATTCAGGCTTTGGGAAAAGTACTTAAAGGGGTTGTCCATCCATTAATATTGATGACTTATCATCAGGATAGGTCATCAATATCTGATCGGCACCCCCGCCCATCAGCTGTTAGGAGAGGAGGTGGCGCTCCATGTAAGTGCTGCTTCCTCTTCAGTACATGGTACTTTGTCCAGTGTAATACAAGTGCCCACTTCATTGAAGTGAATAGAGCTAGTGCTTATAATAATTACACTGCACCACTGCTACAGGGGAAACAAGACATAGTGTGGTGATGAGGAGGAAGCGGCAGTCACATTGAGCGTCCCCTCCTCTTCAAACAGCTGATTGGCGGGGGTGCCCGTTGTCGGACCCTGCCGATCAGATATTGATAGAGTCATAAGAATAGATGTTCCAGAATTGTTATTACATGGGGAATGCATGAAGCTATTAAAACAGACATGTCAGGAGTGGTGAAAGGTCCTCTTTAAATGTTCTGCCTGAGCACATCTTGAGCAGAACGAGAAAGAGGAGGGAGGGCTTCTTTAACTGCTCATATCTCTGGATTGTTAGCAGCTGGGCCTGGTCTTGTTTGAAAGCTGGCATTCCAGACCAGAATAACAACATTAGCATAACATCAGCAGGAGATGTCACTGTTGGGGCTCTTTCACATGAGCGGATGCCGTGCGTGGAATCCGCTGCGTGAAAGAGTGCCAAGCCGCGCTCTGGACAGCAGAGACACGGAGCATTAACAGGATTGATAACGTTATGTGCCTCTCTGTGATCTTTTTACTACAAAATCACAGTGACAACTTTATCTCACTGTGATTTTGTAGTAAAAAGTCTCAGAGAGGCACGGAGCATTATCAATCATGTTAATGCTCCGTGTCTCTGCTGTCCAGAGTGCGGCTTGGCTCTCTTTCACACAGCGGATTCCACGCACCAAGAAATACAACCAAGTAAAAAACTCGGTAAAACGTGCTTTTACTTTCACTTTCAGAGGCATTCACCGAATCTTGATTTCTAACAGCGATCTCTATAGTGCATTGCATTTTAATGGCAATGCTATTCTAACATTGACCAGCAGGCTGCGCCAGAGAGGAGCAGCCTGCTGTAAATTACTGAAGGCTGGTCTGGGGCCTACATCAGACCCCAGGCAGCCTTCACCCACATCGGCACCCCGCGATCGCATTTGCTGGGTGCAGATGGGAGACACAGGGAGTCCGACCCCTCTGTCAGCACTTTACATGTAAAGTGTTAAAGAGCCCAGATCAGCACTCCTGTGGGTCCGGGCTGTTAGAGCAGGGCCGCGGCTCTCATGTAAGAGCCGGGTCCCCGTTCCCCGGTGGTCATTAAGGGGTTAAAAGTTATGACTGCTGTATCCCATGAGTTGTGCGCCTACAATAAAAAAGTGAAATTTTTGGGAGAGTTTTTCCAATTTTAATGTGACTGTTAGGAGGTTAATCTTCTTTACCATGAATTCTTATGTTCTCTTTTTACTTACAGAAAGTAGAGCAGAAGCTTAATATGTAATCATATGAGGAGACCAGTGAAATACAGCCCTGAGCAGCACATGGCTCGTCAGTGGAAATAAAACCAGACACACAACGATATGGGGGAGAATAGAGAATTTTATTTCATTTATAATTTTATTAATGATGGGACAGAGGATTTGGTGTAAATACCAAATCAAAGTCAAGGATATGTTAGATCCATTGACTTTTATTGATTCAAGGGAAGGCGAAAAAACCCCCTGTAGGGGGAAAAATTCCTTCCCGACTCCGCTTAGGGCAGTCAGACTATTTCCCTGGATCAGATATTATTAATCCAGAGGAAGGCGAAAAAACCTCACTGAGCCTCAGCCATCAGCTTCACATGAGGAAAAATTCCTTCCCGACTCCACGCATGGCAGTCAGATTAGTCCCTGAATCAATGACTAAATAATCTGTCCACAGAAGGTTGGCCAAATTGTACTTTTGATTAGGGGAATGGCTGAATTGGGGGAAGGGCAACTGTGTTGATCCACAGGAAGGCGAGAAAAAACCCCTTTATGACATTTGCCAATCTGTCCTGATCTAAGGGGAAAAACACTCCTTCCTGACTGCAAATATGGCAGTGGGAATATAGTCCCTGGATCAAATGCCCGTATACATACCCACAGTCATCCAGCGTTGATCTGTGAGATCCAGGACCAGTGTCCTCTCTCATCAAGTGTCTTCCAGATGTTATTTTTCTTCAGCCCAGTGCCAATCGCAGGTCCTGTCTTCATATGTTCTTCACACTGTAGGATATATGACAGGATGAATCAATACAGATACCACAAGAAGTGATATAACATATAAAGACTGAGCGCTACATGTGCAGATGAGGGATGTTACACAACCATTTAATGGTCCTAAGACTGAAGCCACACATTTGGGGCACCTTAAATCTTGAATCATTAGGAAATTCATACAGCAGAATAGGAGCACCACTTATTTCCAGCTATATACCTGGGTCCGTTCTTCTGCCCGTCCATCTTCTCCAGGAGCTCAGGAGGACATCTTGCTCTGATGACATTAGAGCTGGTGGAGGGTTTACCGGGTGACAAATGAAAACCCTCTGAAAATGGCCTGATCTTTGGATGGTAAAGGTCCCTTCTTGGCCGCTGCTGCCTCCATTCTGTCCAGGTTGAATCGCCTGGCACAGCGTTGAGGTGTAGATGGCTATAAGAAAAAAATAGATGAAAATCAGGATATGGTCATCACAAGTCGTTACAGACCTGATATGAAGCTTCTGCTGGTAGTATTATCACATGTAATATGATCACCTTATGTACCCATCCTCCACCATAATAAGATATAGTCTTTCTGGAGGAGTATAAAGCATCTTAAATGCCATTTTAGGGTCATAGCCTACACTCCTTAGAGAGGTCTGCCTCCGACCAGCTCCATTCAACAGTATTTGTTATAATTACAATCCTGACTTTTTCTTCAGAAATACATTTAAGGTGTAGACTAGTAAAAAAAGCTCCTTAATAGAATAAATGCTTGGAGGCATCAGATCTGCCTGAGCAGCTTTCCCTTCTGGCCCCTCTCTATGGCATGTATGTACCCTACTATGACATATGGACAGAAGTTATCATCTTGAGAGAACCCTATTAAAAGCTTCATAAAGAATATTATAAATAAATAATGGAGGATATATGTGTCAGATCAGGACCTCAAGCGCTGTCCAGAACCTGACATTTTAATTCAGTAGTATTTCTCCTCCGATACACCCTCGTGTGGGTTGTGGTGCTCTTCTCCACTAAGGCTAAGTTCACATTACCATCTAGCTTTCCGTTTTTCTGATCCATCAGAAGAAGAGAGAGAGAAAAATCCTTAAAAAAAAAAACCACAACAGATCCTGTTGAATCAGTTGTCATCCGTTTGAGCCATTTCTGTCTGAGATCCGTATTTTTAAGAAAGTCCTGAAAAACGGATCCCAGGAAATGTCTTAAATGGATGACAACTGATGCAACAGGATCTTTTTTTTTTCTCTCTTCTTCTGACGGATCAAAAGAACGGAAACCCAAGCGGTGATATGAACTGAGCCTAAGTCATACATAAAAGCTCTGTATGGTGACATGCATCCCTGGATTTGGAGTTCAGTGGTCCAGTCACCAAACTACCATGTCCTGTGACAGCTGCGTCCCTCTACTTTCCACCTACTAACATGTCTCCCTATCAAGCTACTGTGGCCAGACATCCGGTTTTAGGCTGGACAGTCCGGTTTTCTGGCTCCCTGTCCGGCGTAGGGCCTGGATGGACATAGGAACTCACCCCCAGTCAGTCTGCAGACATGGCTCCCTGTGGCTGACTGAGGAGGAGAGAAGCACCCCAGGTCACCTTTCATTCAGAAACGTCTTCCGTCTCCTCCCCCTGTCCCCCGGCTGATGATGGGGGCGTGGCCTCACAGAGGCTAGACTGGGCTTCATGGAAGTGGGCGTGGTTTATTGGTTTGGGGCGTGGTCGGTGAGGTCCGGTTTTCTGAGGTGAAGCCAGTGGCCATCCTATATCAAGCCCCTGATATTGAGAATCCTATACAGTATATAACGTGTATGTAGAGCAGGTAGAGCTTCTCTTCATTTACTTACTACAGGGATGTGTGGTGGGGGCATCCGAAGGGCTTCCACTGAGACCCAGTCAATATGCTGGAAGAAATGATGGCCTCGGATGTTCCCGTGGACTCCTAAGCGCTTGGCAGGATCTCTTTGGAGGAGCTTTTTAATGATGTTTCCAGCGCCGGAGCGTGTTGTGTCAAACAGTGCAGGATGGTAAGTGCACTGACTGGTAATCATTTCATTTAAGATGACACCAAATGAATACCAGTCCACTCCGACACCATACTCCTCCTCAGCCAGCATCTGCCAGAAAGGAGAGAAGAGTGACTACATGGCTTATACTATAAACCCGCACTTAAGATATTAGGTTTCTCCACCAGCACCCACTTCAGTGGAATTGAATGGCCACACTGAGCTTCCCCTGGCAATAACATCTGATCCCTGAGGGTTAGAAAAGTCAGACACACTGTGATCCCTGGATTATTGGGGTGGCTTCAATCTAAGAAGTAAATATCTAATCACTTGGAGGATCACTTAGCCCTCATAAATGTCTGTAGGTGAATAGAAAATCTCCTGTCATGGAAAGCTGCCTGTCTCATCCTGTATTGTCCACATTTCATGGCAATAACTAGAACAACTCCATGAACACTTAATGCTGCTATTAACCTAAACAGGTAATAGGCGGGGGTGCCAAGAGTCGGACCTCCACCAATCTGATATTATTGGCCGATCTTGAGAATATGCGAACCTGGAAAACCCCTTTAATACAAATGGAATGGTAGAAATGAGGAAAACTCCCTTTTTCTCACCTCAGGAGCCACGTAGCCCTTTGTCCCAGCATATTCGGTGGCTGTGCGGTCTCCAAGCATGTTCTCAAGTGCGAGACCGAAATCAGTGATCTTAACATGGCCCGTCTCAGCCACCAGGATGTTCTCGGGCTTGAGGTCTCTGTGGACGATTCCCTTCGAATGGAGAAACTGGATGCCACACACGAGCTCAGCGGCATAGAATCTGTCAGAAAAGTAACAAAATGAATATAATGCGAGGATAACACAGAAGACTCTTAGATTTTTGACTCTTATTCCAGTGACTGGTAATAATGTCTAAGTCATCACTTTCAACTGAGGAGGCAAGTTCTTATTGTCAGGGCAGCATGGTGGCTTAACATCGCTCACCCCATTAAGCAGCTCTGCTATTGGAGGAAACCAGTTCTAGTCACGTTCTAGGACAGGTTGCTTGTGACCCCTGATAACCATTCCCGGAGAACCCCTTAATACCTGGGAAAGTGGCTAAGGCTTCTTCACATCACACTGCGGAGATCTGTTCTCCTGTATGTCTTTTAATATCAGATGAATGATCACAGCACAAGGAAGAAGGGGAAACATTCCCTAACATTTCCTGAGGAACATTTCTTCAATCCTTCTTTGGTAGAGAAGAAACGGGGGAGTAGATCTCCTCAGTGGGATGTATATAAGGCAGGACGCTGTATCTAATATTTCATGGCATCTTCTGACCGTTAAGCTGAGGTTTTGTATTCAGCCTTACCTTGCACTGGGGATGTCAAGCCGCCCCTTCATCTGCAGGAATTGATCAAAGTCCCCGCAGCTCATGTATTCCAGCCCAAGAAGAACAAGCATCTGTGACATAGAAGACGCCATTACTGAACCATCAGATCACATTTACTGTGCAGAATATAGCAGCGGCTTCTGTAATTCTTGAAGGGATATTCAAGTTTCATTAAGTAAAGGCTATTCTTTGTATATTGTGAAAGATTATACAGTTTTACGATCTTTCTGTATCAGGTTGTCAGTTATTATGATCTCTGCTTGCAGTTAATGAATAGTAACCTTCAATGCTTTCCTGCAGCTGCTATAAATCTGTCCTGGTCCTAAAATTGTGATGTTAGGACAGCACTACTTACTAGGAAACCCCAGAAACTTCATTTAGTGGCGGTGCCTCCAGTTTACTGAACCTGGCCTCAAGGTCCATCCAAGGATAGAAGTAAAATGTAGGAACTGCGGCACTCCAATGTTGGAAAAATTTCAAATCTTTATTGCACCCACAAACAGCGACGTTTCGATCTGGTTCGGTCAAGCTCCATAAAGATAAGCTTGATAAAGCTCGAACCAGGTCGAAATGTCGCTGTCTGTGGGTGCAATAAAGATTTGAAATTTTTCCAACATTGGAGTGCCGCAGTTCCTACATTTTACTTCTGTCCTGGTCCTGTGATGGAGACATGGTGGACATCCCTTAGGTCCCATTCACATGACCACATCCTATTTTCCAGACCGCAAACTGCAGATCTGCCAAAAACGGACACAGGTCCTTCCACGTGCTTCTGAGTCTGTGCAGCCATGCCTCAAAGGATAGCACACGTCCCCTCTTTAGCCGCATCATGCGAATCGCAGACCGCATGGGTACACACCCCGAAGCAGGGAGCCCACAGCCATTGTATGTGTTTTAATGCATTTTTAAATGGGGCAGTGGTCACATCTGCAAACTACCTCTTCATTCACATGAAGGGGACTCAGGGACCCCTGTTCTTCTAATCACTGGGGGCCCCTGCAATCCTACCAGACCCATTTGCTCTGACATGGATAGTCATTCTGTCAGGTGTTACAGTGAAGGGTCTTGGGTTCTCCAGCGAGTGCTGCTGGCCCCTTTTTCTGCTGATTGGGTTACAAGTGGAGACATTTGATAAAAGTGAAGTTGTCAGTAGTTTACCTTGGTCTGAAATGCAAAGTCTGCTTGGACAAGGAAGGGGCTCCCAGATGCCAGCTGTAACACTCGGTGCTCCACCAACACATCCGCCTCATCACAGTCGGCAAGCATGGCTTTCTTGCTGATGATCTTCACAGCATACTTCTGATGGTTAGAAGTATCCTCAGCCAAGACGACCTTTCCATAACTTCCCTGCCCGAGCACATGATGGAATATTAATCTCTCCCTGATGTTCTCGGAGATTGTGCTTCTAGAGCAGGTTGGCCGAACACCGCTGTCCTCAACTGGGGGGAAAAATAATGGAAAAACATGAGAAGACATTTAAAGGGGTTGTCCGGGTTCAGAACTGAACCCAGACATACCCATAATTTCACCCAGGCAGCCCCCATGACAAGAACATCGGAGCATGCTCCAATGCTCTCCCTAGCCTTGCGCTGGATAGCGCCGGGCACGGGCTCTTTTATTTACAATAACACTCTACCGGATGGAGGCTTCCGCCCAGCAGTGTGTTCGGTGACGTCACCGGCTCTAATGGGCGGGCTTTAGCGCTGCCCTAGCCGTTTTACTGGCTAGGGCAGCACTAAAGCCCGCCCATCAGTGCCGGTGACGTCATTGGGCTAACTACTGGGCGGAAGCCTCCTCCTGGCAGCCCTAAGGAGAGCCCGGTTCATCACCGGAACTTCAGAAAATGCCTTTGCCCTGAGCAATTCAGCGCATGGCAAAGGAGAGCATCAGAGCATGAACTGCTCCTATGCTCAAGTCAGGGGGGCTGTCTGGGTGAAATTGGGGATATGTCCGTCCCGGACAACCCTTTAACCACTTCAGCCCCCCTAGCTTAAACACCCTTAATGACCAGGCCACTTTTTACAATTCTGCACTACACTACTTTCACCGTTTATTGCTCCGTCATACAACTTACCACCCAAATTAATTTTACCTCCTTTTCTTCTCACTAATAGAGCTTTCATTTGGTGGTATTTTATTGCTGCTGACATTTTTACTTTTTTTGATATTAATCAAAAATCAACGAAATTTTTGCAAAAAAAAATGACATTTTTCACTTTCTATTGTAAATTTTTTTAAAAAAACTACATTTCTATATAAATTTTTCTCTAAATTTATTGTTCTACATGTCTTTGATAAAAAAAAATCCAATAAGTGTATATTTATTGGTTTGGGTAAAAGTTATAGTGTTTACAAACTATGGTGCAAAAAAGTGAACTTCCGCATTTTGAAGCAGCTCTGACTTTCTGAGCACCTGTCATGTTTCTTCAGGTGCTAGAATGCCAGGATAGTATAAATACCCCCCAAATGACACCATTTTAGAAAGAAGACACCCCAAAGTATTTGCGGAGGGGCATGATGAGTTCATGTATCATTTCATTTTTTTTCACAACTTAGCGGAAAATGACACTTTCTGAGGAAAAAATAAAAATAATAAAGTTTCCATTTCTGCTAACTTCTGGCAAAAAAAATAAAAAATCTCCCACGGACTCACTATGACCCTCAGTGAATACCTTGGGGTGTCTACTTTCCGAAATGGGGTCATTTGTGGGGTGTGTTTACTGTTCTGGTTCTTGGGCGGGGCTAAATTGTTAGCAACCTTGTAAAACCTAAAGGTACTCATTGGAATTTGGGCCCCTTTGCGCACCCAGGCTGCAAAAAAGTGTCACTCATGTGGTATCACCGTACTCATAAGAAGTAGGGCAATGTGTTTTGGGGTGTATTTTTACATATACCCATGTTGGGTGAGAGAAATATCTCTGTAAACTGACAACTTTGTATACATTTTTTTTAAAAGTTGTCATTTACAGAGATATTTCTATCACCCAGCATGGGTATATGTAAAAAAAAAAAAAAAAAAAAAAAATAGATTCCAGACTTCTTCTCACGCTTTAGGGGCCACTAAAATGCCAGGACAGTATAAATACCCCACATGTGACCCCATTTTAGAAAGAAGACACCCCAAGGTATTCCTTGAGGGGTATGGTGAGTTCATGTAAAAGTTTCTTTTTGGCACAAGTTAGTGGAATATGAGACTTTTTTTTCTGTGAACTCGACATGCCCCTCACACCTTGGGGTGTCTTCTTTCCAAAATGGGGTCACATGTGGGGTATTTATACTGCCCTGGCATTTTAGGGGCCCTAAAGCTTGAGAAGAAAAATGCGTAAAAATGCCCTGTGAAATCCTAAAGGTACTCATTGGAATTAGGGCCCCTTTGCGCATCTTGGCTGCAAAAAAGTGTCACATGTGGTATCGCCGTACTCAGGAGAAGTAGGGCAATGTGTTTTGGGGTGTATTTTTACACATACTGTGTGTGAGAAATATCTCTGTATAAAACTTTTTAAAAAGTTGTCATTTACAAAGTTGTCAATTTACAGAGATATTTCTCTCACCCAGCATGGGCTTATGTAAAAATACACCCCAATACACATTGCCCTACTTCTCCTGAGTACGGCGATACCATATGTGTGACACTTTGTTGCAGCCAAGATGCGCAAATGGGCCCAAATTCCAGTTAGTACCTTTTAGGAGGGCATTTTTACGCATTTTTCTTCTCGCGCTTTAGGGCCCCTAAAATGCCAGGGCAGTATAAATACCCATGTGACCCCATTTTGGAAAGAAGACACCCCAAGATATTCCGTGAGGGCATGGCGAGTTCATAGAAGATTTTTTTTTTGGCACAAGTTAGTGGAAATTGATTTTTTATTGTTTTTTCTCACAAAGTCTCCCTTTCCGCTAACTTGTGACAAAAAGTTCAATTTTTCATGGACTCACTATGCCCCTCAGCGAATACCTTGGGGTGTCTTCTTTCTAAAATGGGGTAATTTGTGGGGTGTTTGTACTGTTCTGGCATTTTGGGCGGGGCTAAATTGTGAGCATCCCTGTAAAACCTAAAGGTACTTGTTGGAATTTGGGCCCCTTTGCATCAGGCTTGCAAAAGTGTCACACATGTGGTATCGCCGTACTCAGGAGAAGTAGGAAATGTGTTTTGGGGTGTATTTTTACATATACCCATGTTGCAGTGAGAGAAATATCTCTGTAAATTGACAACTTTGTATGAAAATTTTTTAAAAGTTGTCGTTTACAGCGATATTTCTCACACAAAGTATGGGTATATATAAAAATACACCCCAAAACTCATTGCCCTACTTCTCCTGAGTACGGCGATACCACATGTGTGACACTTTTTTGCAGCCAAGATGCGCAAAGGGGCCCTAATTCCAATGAGTACCTTTAGGATTTCATAGGGCATTTTTTACGCATTTGGATTCTCACGCTTTAGGGCCCCTAAAATGCCAGGGCAGTATAAATACCCCACATGTGACCCCATTTTGGAAAGAAGACACCCCAAGGTATTCCGTGAGGGGCATGGCGAGTTCACAGAAAAAAAATAATTTTGGCACAAGTTAGCGGAAATTGATATATTTTCTCATAGTCTCATATTCCACTAACTTGTGACAAAAAATAAAATTTTACATGAACTCCCCATACCCCTCACGGAATACCTTGGGGTGTCTTCTTTCTAAAATGGGGTCACATGTTTTTGTACTGCCCTGGCATTTGAGGGTCTCCGCAATCATTACACGTATGGCCAGTGTGGTAAGGTGCAGGGTGCCGTCCTAGATGGCAGGTACGTGTCACCGAGGTTCATAGCCTCGGTAAGGTAAGAGCCGTTTGTTGATGTCAGTAGCAGGTAGTGCTACTGACACATTTGCTAAATAGCATGGCTGCAAAGCCGATCCGGGCCGGCTCTTACCGGGAGCAGCTAAAGTGTAGGGTGGGTGGCTGCTCCCCACGACCCAGTCCTGGTTTTGGGCTGGGTTTAAAAACTCAGCCAGCACCAGCAGCTGGGAGAGTGTTTGTCCTGGAGCTGATCACAGTGCTGTGGAGCTCTCTGACCTGGAGGAAGGAGCTCAGCCAAGTGGGGTTATTCCTGGAAGCCTGATATGGTGGATTGTCCTGCGGCTGGGCTGACAGCCAGGTGCGAACCCGCACCTCAAACCTCCCAGGTGATTGGAACCTGTGTTTGGACTTTTTGTTTTTCCACTCGTTTTCTGATGTGTGTGTGATTTAACACCAAGTGACTGTCTGCTGTTAATTTGATGCAAGTGTGAATAAAACACTGTTTTCCGCACCTTCTGGACTCCCTTGTGCCTCTATACTGCACCCGCACCGCTGTCTACCAGAGCGAATCCCCACACCAGCATTAGGAGTTTCTGCGATTCTCCGTATATTGAGCATACGGGTAATGAGATTTTTTTTTTCCATTCAGCCTCCGGGCTGAAAAAAAAAAAAAATGAACGGCACAGATTTTTTCATTCGCATCGATCAATGTGGATGAAAAAATCTCTGCCAAAATCAGTGACTGTGGTGCGGTGGGCTGGGCGCTAGCTACCTAACAAGTAGCTAAATAACTGGCCGTGATAAGGGACCCTTATGCTCCATTCACACGTCCGCAATTCTGTTTGCGGAACGGAATTGCGGACCCATTCATTTCTATGGGGACAGACTTTGCCCCGCTCGGATCCGGAATTGCGGATCCGCACTTCCAGGTCTGCACTTCCGTTCAACAAAAATATAGAATATGTCCTATTCTTGTCCGCAATTGCAGACAAGAAAAGGCATTTTCTATATAGTTCTGGCAATGTGCGGATCTGCAAAATGCGGAAAGCACATTGCCAGTGTCCGTGTTTTGTGGATCCGCAAAACACATATGGACACAGGGCCGGCCTTTGGGGTGTGCGAACTGTGCGGCCGCACAGGGCGCCGTGGCAACAGGGGCGCCCGGGCGGCCGACACAGCTCGCACGCAGTTAGTCTCTCACACTCAGCCTGGGCCTGCGCCTCGCTACCCATCAAGCGGGCGCAGCTGCTTCAGGGCGCCGGCGCCCCTTGTGGAAAAAAATGAATGACCTTTTTTTTTTTTTTCCCCTGACTTTACCTCACTTGCGCCGCAGCCTCCCGAGTCCCGCCCATCCCCAGCCTGCTGCTTGACTATAGGTAGTCCGGCCGCCACTGCCCTCTGCCTCACAGCAAGTTCCAAGTTCATAGGCTCAGGGCAGGCCAGGGGGCGTGATCGAGCGGTGCCGCAGCGGCGGGAAGCAGGAGACAGTGCAGCAGCCCGCAGGTCCTAGAGGTGAGCTGACTGACAGTGTGTCAGCCGCCTCAGCCAGAGCCCCAGCTTGAAGATGCAGCCAGCAGCAGGAGAGGAGACATCAGCTGGAAGGAAGCCTGGACAGACAGGACTAAGGAGGACAGCTGTTAGGGTAGGTGGTGACCTGTCACCTGTGATAAATGATTTATATGATCTATGATGATGAATCTACAGTGTGTGAATCAACAGTGAGTATCTGGACTCTGGACTGGAGTCTGTCGGTGGGGTCACTGGGCCCTTGGTACATTTTCATGGTTGCTAGCTAGGCCACTGCCTGCATTTAAAGGGATTCTTTCACCCCCAAACCCCAATTTTCACTACTTACATCATTATTTGGTAAACAGTCCCCCCATTATATAGCCACTTACCCCATCATTTTAAAACTTACAGATGATGAGAAAACGACGTTTATAGGACCTGTCAATCAATAGTGAAGGAGCCCAGGGGCGGCGTCATACCGGCCGGAGCCCAGGCCGCGCGCTCATCATACTTTTCTACCATGCCCCCTTTCACCCAGGCGGTCCGCCCATTGTGATGCGCTCGGCCTCGTCCAGAACTGGCCAAATCCCGCGCCTGCGCCAGTACACTATCGCAGTGCGGGCCCCGCGCCTGCGCACAGGGTAGCCCGATGCTTGCGCCAGCAATCGGGAATCCAGTGCATTGGGCGCTGCACACGCTGCACACCGGCAGCTCCAGGTAGTTCTAAATGAGGAGAGAAGATGAGCTCTAGGCCACTTAGTAGGATGCTGCTGTGCCTGCCCTTGGTACATTTTCTTTATGGCTGCTAGCTAGGCCACTGCCTGCATTTAATGGATGGGGGGGGGCGCCACAAGAGTAGCTCGCACAGGGCGCCTGATGACCTAAGGCCAGCCCTGTATGGACATGTGAATGGAGTCTTACAGGGGGGTGATCAGTGACAGGGGGGTGATCAGGGAGTCTAGATGGGGTGATCAGGGGTTAACAAGGAGTTATTAAGTGACAAGGGGGGGGTGTGTAGTGTGGTGCTAGGTGCTACTTTACATAGCTACCTGGTCCTCTGGTGGTCGATCCAAGCAAATGGGACCACCAGAGGACCAGGTAGCAGGTATATCAGATGCTGTTAACAAAACAGCGTCTAATATACATGTTTGATGCCTATTATTTTAGATCTACAGCCTGCCAGCGATTGATCATCGCTGACAGGCTGTAGTATAACTTCTGAGACACAATCTGCTGTGAACGCGCTCACGTTCACAGCAAATCTCGCCTCTCGCGAGATGACGCGCCGCCGCGTCAAAGAGGAAAAGACCTGCCGCCGCCTGGACGCATCCCTGCGTTAGGTGGTCGGCAGGCGGTTAAAGGGATATTCCCATCTGAGGCATTATTACCACATTGATTGACTTAGCCCTTTCTGTTACTCTCATAGTCCATAGTTAACAACAGTAATGAATCTGCATCACCAAATACAGAGCTGGGCTATCTCCAGCAGTCCCATGGACTTTGAATGGTGATGGGTGGGGGACTATACTATTCTATTTATTAGTATCCTGCACCTGTAAATAAATACAGACTCCGACCAGACTCCAAAATAAATGCAGAAAACAGACCCCCTAAATAAATACAGACCCCAGACCAAGTACCTTAGCCCCTTAAATGGGTTCTCTCACTTCAGTAAGTTGCATTTATCATGTAGAGAAAGTTAATACAAGGCACTTACTAATGTATTGTGATTGTCCATATTGCTTCCTTTGCTGGCTGGATTCATTTTTCCATCACATTATACATTGCTCATATCCAGGGGTTTCGACCACCCTGCAATCCAGTATAGGTGGTCATGCTTGCACACTATAATAAAAAGTCCCAGGCCGGCACTTTTGCCTATAGTGTACAAGCATGGCCACCTCTGCTGGATTGCAGAGTGGTCATAAACCCTGGATAAAGGCAGTTATATTGAATAAACAAAAACATTTCTTTGCATCAAGATTTTCTGACACCCACAACTTTAAATATTTCAGAGCTGTGTGAGAGCTTGTATTTCGCAAAATTAACTATAGTTTTTATTGGTACATTTTGTGGGTACATACAACTTTTTAGTCACTTTTTATTCAATTTTTTGAGGGTGGCACAAGATGACCCAAAATGGTGAACTGGGTGTTTTTATTTTTTCTTGTTAAGACAATAATCTCCTTTTTAAAAATCCTAATATATTAATACCAACCCCTTTAACCCTTCCTGACATGTGACATACATATACCGGGAGACTCCTTCAACAGTGGGTGTCAAATATTAATAAAAGGTTTCATAACATTTAAAAAATATATGTTAAATGATAAAAAAACAACTTTCACATTTGCCATTTGAATATGCAAACAATAACCATATACCGTATTTTTCACCCCATAAGACACATTCCCCCCCCCCCCCCAAAAGTGGGGGCGAAATTGCCCCTGCGTCCTATGGGCCGAATACTCTGAGCCATTCCGTTATGGAAGCACTCATTAGTACCGGAGGACCAGGAAGTGGTGAAGGCTCTGTACTCACCCCTTCCTGGTCCTTGGCTGTCGGCTGTGAAGTGGCTGCGCACAGCACAGCCGACAGAAGGAGGAAGAAGCTCGTGGGTGGTGAGGAGCGGCAGCTTCCAGGAGCAGGAGAGAGGTAAGGTTTTTATTTTATTTTATAAAATCTAAGCCAATATGGGGCTGCTGGGAGGGTAGTCTGAGGCAATATGGGGCTGCTGGGGGGTGATCTGGGGGCAATATGGGGCTGATTTGAGGCAATGGGGGATAATATGAGAGGCAATGGGGGCTGATATGAGGCAATGGGGACTGCTGGGGGCTAATATGAGAGGCAATGGGGGCTGATATGAGACTGCTGGGGGCTGATGAGAGGCATGGGCCTCTTATCTGAGATCTTATTGGGGGTCATTCACATTGGGTTCTGAGCTGAGGTCTGATTGGGGGTTTGATCTGAGGTCTTGCTGGGGTCTTATTAACTTTGGGAGTCTGATTGGGGCTGTTAGCTGAGGTCTGATTAACATTGGGGGTCTGATTGGCGGTCTGACCTGAGGTCCTCTAAAACCTAGGTGCGTCTTAAAGGGCGGAAAAATATGGTATCGATAATTGGTATCACCATGTCTGTAAACTTCTGACCTATTAAATTGCCCATACAGTGAACACTTTATAAAAATACACAATGTGAGAATTGCTGCTTTTTCGTCACTTCACCTCCCAAACAATGGAATAAAAGTGGTCAAAAAGTTGTATATTTGGTACCAATAAAAATTAAAGGTCTGTTGAATGAATACATACGCTCTGGGTTTTAGAATATTTTATTTTGTACATGTAGTAAACACATATATTTAGTATCACCATGACTGTAATGACCGGCCGGATACAGATAACATAATTTTTACAGTGAACACCATAAAAACAAAAACTTTGTAAACTTGCAGACCCCTGAATACAAATCCCGGAGTAAACACATGCCCCATAATATATATAGACCCCAAACCACCTAAATAAGTACAATTTTGAAAGCTGCTGCAGAACAGCATTACAGAGCTCAGATGCTGCAGACCTTCTCCCAGTCCATTACTGGGGGGCTCTTTCCCACTTACATATTCAGGTCAGTGTTTGGGGTCAGTATTTGTGATTCTAAACCCAGAGAGGAACCTACACAGAGAGGAAGGATCATGGAAACCTCTGCATTTCTTATGTATGTTCTGTTCCTGGGTTTCACTTACAAAAATACTCTTCCTAGAATACATTATTAAGAATATAAGGGTACTTTCACACTGGCGTTTTGGATTCCGTTTGTGAGATCGGTTTCAGGGCTCTCACAAACGGTCCATAACGGATCAGTTCAGCCCTAATACATTCTGAATGGATAAGGATCCGTTCAGAATGCATCAGTTCGGCTTTGTTCCGCCTCTATTCCGTTCTGCAGGCGGACACCAAAATGCAGCTTGCTGCATTTTTGTGTCCGTCTGACGATGCAGAGCCGAAAAGATCCATTTTGACTTACAATGTAAGTCAATAGGGACGGATCCGTTTTCAACGACACAATATGGTGCATTTGAAAACTGATTCCCATTGACTTTCAATGTAATTCCAAACGGATCCGTTTTGACTTTGACATTTTTTTTAAAAGCTAATGCAAACGGATCCGTTCTGAACGGATACAAACGTTTGCATTATAAGTGCGGATCCGTCTGTGCAAAAAACAGACGGATCCGCACCTAACGCAAGTGTGAAAGTACCCTTAGAAGTCACCTTAGAGGTCAGTGATGTGTAGACATGGGCTCGGCATGTGGCCTTGTACATTTCTATGGACATGGAGCTCCTGACCACTTCTAATCATTTCCATTAGGGGCACATTGCTCCATGTATCAGGATCACCCCTGTGTATGCAGGGTTGTTACAGTGTGTACTGTACACATTATAGACTGCTGTTTATGACAGCCTGTATTCTGTCCATGCACAGCTCTACTGACAACTCATACAGGACACTATCGGGGGGATTGGAAATAATTCCTATAATAACATTAAATACTTAAGATTGGACTGTGTAAGGCCTAATTCACACTTCACTGCCCCAGCCCTGTATCTAAATACCCTGATCAAGACAGAATGGCTTGTTATGGCTCCCATGGAACTGAGCACCCTGAGTACATGGCGGCTAGCACCCCGCCCCCACCCCTAGTAACCCCCCAGCTGTAAATGTGGAACCCCCTTCCTTCTGCTTGTCTCAGGTCTCAGCGCTACAGATCAGACTAATGTAAAGTTATAACAATGTGTCCAGGATGTATAACTTCTGTATTCCTGTATGTGTGCACCTACCTGAGACTCTCTGGTCCCCCTGCTGGTCTTCTGTCTTCAGGACGTCGTCCTCCTTCTTGATCAGGGACTTCTTTGCTCCTTTTGAAGAGATAAGGATGAGTTTTCTCTTCTTGGCACATTTGGGCGGTGCAGTCACATCTTCATCCACTTGAATGGGCTGATCCTTAGGAGACGTCTTCTTGGAGGAGCTGGAGGTTCTTCTGTTCTTCCTCTTCTTGCTCCTCTTGGGTGTCTTCTTCTCTTCATCCGCTGAGGTCAGGATGGTCCGTCTCTTCTTCCCTCCTTTCCTCCTGATGAGAGTCTCCTCTTCTTTCTCCATCGCGTTCTGCTCATCAGCCGATGAGTCAGAAATTGGTCTTCTTTTCTTCGCTCCTCTCTTCCTCACAACAATCTCCTCTTCCTCGGAATCCATTGTAGCGCTTTCCATCCGGTCAGCAGATATGTCCTCCGTCGCCAGTCAACTCTAACTGCCACTTCCAACTGCCACCTACCATTCAGATGCGGGCACCACAGTTGCCCCGGTGACACGGTTGTGATGTGAGCAGGAACTGACCAATAGCGTTCAGCCATTTCTGCCATTCTTATTTTGAACATAATATTTATTGAAAATATGTTTCTTCTGTGAAATATGATGGATATAAGTTTTACTATGATCTTTAAGAAACACATTGGAAACTTTTATCAAATGAAATGTAATACAAAGGTGGAGCAATAATCTTCATTATAAAGATGGCAGGAGAAACATGTGCCCTCTTTATGAAATAATTCTGTTGTTATGATAACTCTCTGTATTGTGCCATTCTTCTGTTATTCCTACTGGAAATTTGTGAATACATTGACAACTGCTTGTTACCAGTCCTCTTGTGAAAGGGTTGTGTCCCTACATAGTCTGACAATATGGACAAGACAATAGTAAGAACAGTTGTCGGTTAGGCTGGGGCTACACAGAAACTTTTTGTAGAACTACTGATTGATTTGTCACAATTAAATCTTATTATTTAAAAGGGTATTTGTCACGCCGCCCTAGAATCAGAGAAAGAGAGCGTGCACCCACTAGACTGCCACCCACGCCTCTGTCCCTGCCTACTAGCACTACCTGTCCTAAACAACGGAGCGCAACTGGATGGTGGTCCCTAACTTGAGTAAGTGTGGGAGGGACAGAGAAAAGCAGAGACAGGAAACGGGCGGCGTGCGGCAGCAGGAGCGTACAGCAGGCAAGAAGGATAACCAACTAGCAAAGGTCACTACAAGAGGTCACATCAGAATACAAGGGAGAGGCAAAGACAGTACGAGGAACAAGCCAGAGGTCAAACCTGGAGGTCGCATCAGAATACAAGGGAGAGGCAAAAGGGAGGTCAAATCACAAGCAGAAGGTCAAATTCAGAGCAATGAAACTGAGTATAAAGTAGCCCAATAAGCACAATCACAGGCAACCTGTGGCCCTCAGGTTGCCTTCTTATATACACAGGGGCTAAGGTCATGTGACGTGGCCAGTGCCACATGACCTGTCCCAGGACTGACAGCTGAGCGCCGAGTGCCCAGTTTAGAGCTCAGTCTACACAGGTATCCTGGCAACGGAGGACGCCGGCCACACATAGAGGGAGGGTGCGGCTGGGCGCGCTCCGCCTTCCATTGCCATAGCAGCGGAGACACTGCCGGAGAGGGACAGGATGCCGGCGGCGCAAGGGGGAAGACGCGCGTCGCCGGCATCCTGTGACAGTATTCCCATCTGGGAATTTGAGGACAGATCTCTAGGGCAGATTTCTTTCTCCAGAATGGAGCCCTCAAAGGGAACAGAGACTAACTATACATGAGGAAGAAGTTTGTGGAAGTTGAAAAAATAGCCAAGCGTTGTCTTAGCTACTTCTGGTAATTCCATATAGCCGAGCCATTGCTTGGCTATTTCCTGAACTCCTATGGTGATTAGCGATGAGCGAATCGAAGTTGACGAAGTGGAATTCCATCCGAATTTCAAGAAAAATTCAATTCGCACCGAATCCGAATTTTATCACGCTTCGTGGTAACGAATCACATTTTTTCCTAAAATGGCTGCTGCACGCGTTACGACATGGAGAAAAGAACTTTGGGAATGAGGGATCACCCACAATGTCATTCATGCAGCCAATTAGCAGCCAGCCAGCCCTGTGATGTCACAGCCCTATAAATATCCTCAGCCATTTTGTATTCAACCATTTTCCAGTGTGCTTAGTGCAGGGAGAGACGTCAGCAGGCGCTATTGACAGTGGTAGAAAAGACTTCATTGTGCTAAAAAAAAACTATTTACAAGTTCAGCAAAAGATTAGTCAAGGGTAGGGAAAGGATAGGGAGGCATTATCTACACTATAAAAGGAGAACAGGGTGCGATTCTATTACACCTTGCTGCATCACTAATTCCAGCAAACCTTGCTTGTGATTGGGGTGCAAGTTCTGTTATACAGCCATTTACAGGGTGTATTAATAGGAAAGATACATACGTCCTATTAGCCTTTCTGCGTTGATTTTACATTGTTTTTCTTTTTTTGGGGGGAGGGGGGGGGGATTAACATTAGGGAAAAATATATGTCATAATTGCTGTTCAGCATCGAAGTTACATTGTACTACAGCCATTTACAGGGTGGATTAATACAATAGATACGTACGTCCTATTAGCCGTCCTGCGTTGATTTTACATTGTTTACCTTTTTCTTTGGGGGAGTGTATTAATAGAAAAAAAATAAAGAAATAATTTGCCGGTTCTCTGAATTTTTTATGAAAAGTTCGATTCGAATATATTTGCGGCAAATTATGTTAAAAAACTGCTATTTTTTGGCTGCTGAGAGCCTTTATAGTGGTTTACAACACTGTGCCATGCAGTAACACGCATAGGGAGTCTGCTTTGGTAGTGAAATAATACTGTGAGTCCATATGACATGAAGATGACATGCGTCGCTCTTAAATCCCCTGCACACTTCACTGATTTGGGAAGTCACGGGGCCAAAATGGACCAAATAACTCAGGTATGAACTCAGTCTTACAGCTCAATGTTAGTGTCAAGAAGAAGCGCACTCCTTTTACACCGTTGTCAGCTGATTCCCCATAGATGTAAACAGAACCTGTTCTATTAAACGCTTATTAAAGTAGAGCCCCCCCCGACAGAGTGGAGAGGAAGTTTGTGTTGACGTCACTGATTATTTTGCCCTTCCTCTGATCCATCAGAACAATAACCCCCTAAAAACGGATCCTGTCTGTTGAGCATTTGCCTTCACTCGGTCAGCATTTGGTCAGTAATACATTAGTATTGCTAATGCCAAAAAAAAACAGGAGTAGATCCAAAACAGAGATGACACGTGAACCAAATATTTGCATGTCTTCTTTGTTTTGTACCCACTCCTGCTTTTGGCTACCAAATCACAAGCCAATTCTGATGGGACTATACAGGCCTTACAGCTGCTACACAGAGTGGATCCGTTGTGCATTTCATTTTATCTTCCTTCATACAAATCAGAAAAAAGGGTCAAATAAATGATGTCAGCCAAGCCAAAAAGGCTAAATAGTGGCCCAGTCATGAAGTGGGGAGGGTGGGAACAGCATGAGAAGACCACAGAGTGGCACTATGACATACTAATGAGGTGGAAGCAGCATGAGGAGACCACAGAGTGGCCCAATGACAGAGTGTGGAGGTGGCAGCAGCATGAGGAGGCCACAGAGTGGCCCAATGACAGAGTGTGGAGGTGGCAGCAGCATCATCAGGAGGCCACAGAGTGACATGACGACAGAGTCTGGAGGTGGCGGCAGCAGCAGCATCAGGAGGAGGCCCCAGGATGGCGAAATGACAGAGTCTGGAGGTGGCAACAGCAACTTTAGGAGGCCACAGAGTGACACAATGAAAGAGTGTGGAGGTGGTGGCATCATCATCAAGAGGTCACAGAGTAGCACAATGACAGACTGTGGAGGTGGCGGTAGCAGCAGCATCTGGAGGAGGCCACAGAGTGGCACAATGACAGAGTCTGTAGGTGACGGCAGCATCAGGAGGAGGCCACAGAGTGGCACGACGACGAGAGATTGCAGAGGTGGTAGCAGCATGAGGAGGCCACAGAGTGGCATGATGATCAGGGATGGTGGAGGTGGCAGCAGCATGAGGAGGCCACAGAGTGGCACGACGACGAGACATTGTGGAGGTGGCAACTGCATGAGGAGGCCACAGTGCAGCCGCTTCGTCTTTTCATTTATAGGGAATATGGGACAAAACAGAAGGTTAAAATTTCTTAACCTTATAAAGTGTTGCTTAAAACACGATTTAATGATACACGTTCTCCAGCACAAAAGGCTTGGCAAATTGATTGTCCGGAAATTTCCCTCAAAGATTGGCATAATATATTGGGAAATTTAAGTTTACTTTCTTATATTTTTTATCAAGTTTTGGTTCAATTTAATAATAAATATTTAATAAATTTAATTAAAAAAATGAAGAGTTGCCTAAGACAGGAGAGAATCGGCCAGTCTTCTGTTTATTCGACTATGTAATTGCGATGGAGAAAGCATTCCAAAAAACTATTTCTCTGCACCTGGAGACGATTACTGTCAAGATTGATGCAAATGCGGTATCGGCTGCTCATCGAGCCAGATACTTCTGGGGGAACCTGCCTGGCATGAACAGGCTTCTAGTAGCTACAGACAAGGAGAAGACAAGATTGCTTGGAGCACAGAAGAGTCGCAAAGTTCATCAAGTCTTTGTCACATAAAGAATTTCATCACAAAGTAATTCGGTCCATACCGCAAAAGGAGGTGTACAATCACCCATACATTTTCCCCCCAAAAAAAACAGTGTCACATTAAGAATTTCACCACTAAGTAATTTGGTCCATACCGCAAAAGGAGATGTACAATCACCCATAAATTTGATGAAAAAAGCCTGTTTCATATAACAAATTTCACCACTATGTAATTTGGCCCATACCACAAAAAGAGGTGTACAGTCACCCATAAATTTGATGAAAAAAGCCTGTTTCACATAACAAATTTCACCACTATGTAATTTGGCCCATATCGCAAAAAGAGGTGTACAGTCACCCATAAATTTGATGAAAAAAGCCTGTTTCACATAACAAATTTCACCACTACGTAATTCGGCCCATATGGCAAAAGGAGGTGTACAATAACCTATACATTTTCCAAAAAAAAACAGTGTCCCATTAAGAATTTCATCACTAAGTAATTTGGTCCATACAGCAAAAGTAGGTGTACAATCACCCATAAATTTGATGAAAAAAATGCCGTTTCACATAACAAATTTCACCACTACGTAATTGGGCCCATACCGCAAAAGAAGATGTACAATCACCCATAAATTTGACGTAAAAAAGCCTGTTTCACATAACAAATTTCACCACTACGTAATTTGGCCCATACAGCAAAAGGAGGTGTACAGGCACCCATGAAATTTCCCAAAAAAAGCCAGCTTCACAGAAAATATTTCACCGCAAAAAGGCCTTTACCACATATAACTGCACAGCTGAATGGCAAATAGGCCTTTACTTTTTTAAACTTTTCCACTACACAAGGCTTATCAACAGATAAATGCAACAATGAACGGCGAATATAATTTTCTTTCTGCCACTAATACACGGCAAAATGGGCTTCTGAATATATAACTGCACCGCTGAGTGGCAATTAGGCCATAATTTTTTCCCCATTTTTACACAAGGCTTTTCAACAGAGAAGTACAACGCTTGACGGCAAATATATTTTTATTTCGCCACTAATACACTGCAAACAGGGCTTCAGAATATATCACTGCACCGCAGAACGTCAATTAGGCCCAATTTTTTTTCTACTTTTACACAACAGGCCTTTCAACAGATATATGCAACGCTGGACGGCGAATATATTTTTATTTCTCCACTAATGCACGGCAAACGGGACTTCCGAATTTATCACTGCACTGCTGAGCGGCAATTAGGCCCTCATTTTTTCCCACTTTTACACAAAAGGCTTTTCAACAGATATATGCAACGCTGGACGGCGAATATATTTTTATTTCGCCAGTAATACACTGCAAACAGGGCTTTAAAATATATCACTGCATCGCAGAACGGCAATTAGGCCCAAATTTTGTTCTACTTTTACACAACAGGCTTTTCAACAGAAAAGTACAATGCTGGATGGCGAATATTTTTTTATTTTGCCACTAATATACTGCAAACAGGGCTTCAGAATATATTACTGCATCGCAGAATGTCAAATATTTTTCTTCTTTTTCCACTAATACACGCAAAAAAGGGCTTTAAAACAGATAACCACCGCTGAGCAGCAAATATATTTTTCCTTTTTGCACTAATACACGTAAAAAAGGGCTGTAATTTTTGCCCTTCACCAAACAACGACTAATGAGCTCTTTTTTCCCACTAATACAAGCCAAAAATGCTTTAGAACATATAACTGCACCGCACAAGGGCAAATAAAATGTAAAAATATTTCCTTGTAATAAACCCTGCTATTGCCTGTATCAAACAGCACTTGCACCCTAATAAGACAGGTTTGCTGGAATTACAGAGCTATATAATGGCAATTTGGATCCCAAGTCCAGCAAGGTGTAATCAGATTGTTCCTATTACCTAGGCTGTCACCTCCCCGACTGAACCCTGTTCAACACAATTGCTGGTGGAATGATTCCTCCCTATCCTTTCTCTACACCTTGAGTAATCTTTCCCTGCACTTGTAAATGATTTTTTACCACAATCAAGTCTTACCTATCACTGTCCCTAGCGCCTGCAGACACGTCTCTCCCTGCACTAAGCACGCTAGAGGGCTGTGACATCACAGGGCTGTCTGGCTGCTGATTGGCTGCTGATTGGCTGCATGCATGTCAGTATGGGTGATCCCGCCTTCCCAGAGTTTCTTGCCACATGTCCTCACACATGTAGCAGCCATTTTAGGAAATAATGCGATTCGTTACCACGAAGCACGGGGAAATTTTTTTACAACACCCATGTGCAGCGGGAGTCCCCAAAACTTCATTATCTGTGCTGCACTTACTGGGGTCCAACCTAGGGGTCAAGCGTATGCCGATGTAGGGTTCTGATCAATAAATTGTTGGGAGTATAAATTGGTTTGGGCCACCATAAAATTTATAAAATCTTCAGAGAAGAAGATTTTGAAAAAATCTAGTTCGGTGAGGGCCGCACTATATATCTGTATTCTGGACCTGCCCTCAAAATCTAGAATTTGGGACTAATAATCGTCAGGGGGTGGGTTCCATAAGGCTTCACTCTGGGGGCTGCCTCCGCTGCTACCCTGCGGCACCTTCTAGAGGGTCCCTCATCAGCGGATGATGATGAGGGGGTAGAGGAGTAGAGGAAAGTGGCATTCTCTTCTCCCTCACTGGCAGACTCAGTATCGGAGGCAAGCATGGCGTATCCCTCTTCAGTATACTCATTGGGATAGACTGGTGCGTCCTAATTGCCGTTCTGTGGTGAATTGTGTTTTTTTTTTCTGGGGAGGGGGGAGAGTTTATTAATCAGAAAAAAATGTATATATGTCTTAATTGCCGTTGAGTGGTGAAGTAACATTGTACTACAGCCTTTTTTGGAAGGCTGTATTTTAATTTTAATTTAATTCTTTTATCATACAGTATGTCAGACAGACAGGTGACAGGCCCTTCAAAGAGAACGGCAGTGGCCAAAATGTTTGTGTCGCAGGCAGCAGAAAAAGGGGGGGGGAGCAGAAGTCGCAGCGAGAGGTCTGAGCTCCCGTTGTCATCTAGCGGTCGTGTCTTGACCAGCAACCCAGGGGTGCTTGAATGGTTGACTCGGTCTTTGAGTTCATTGCAAGTGACATCAGACACCCCCAGCCAAGAATCGGTGGGTTCCTCTGACAGGCCGCTTAGGTGGCATGGCCCAGGAGCATGCCCTATACCCCCACCTGTTCTTCCTCTGTCATTTTCAGTTCCCTGAGCACAAGAAGTATCATATGCTGATATGCTGTAGGCTCGGCTCCACTTTTCAGCAGCTACTGCCCAGCCAAGATCTGGAGGAGACATCTGCCTCTTTCTCTGGTAGGCGGGCAAGTAGTGATGAGGAGAGTCACGTGGGAGCAGGTTTTGCAAGCGGTTAGGCTCCTGGCCCTGAGACCGTTGAGGAGGACATCAGTGACTTGCAGACAGTAGCGGATGATGATGATGATGTAGCCGATCGCACTTGGGAGCCTGGGGAAGAAATGGCTTCATCATCAGGAGAAGAGGGTGACAGCTTGCGCATGAGGCAGCGGCTGAGCAAGCAGGGAGGAAGCGTGGCTGTGAGTCAGCAGGGTGACAGCAGTGGGAGGTCGGGAGCCAAACATGCCCGGGGTAGACCAACCGCTTTGCAAGAGCCTACCAGCCCGGAAAGTAGCGGTGCAGAGGTTCGCAGAGGTTCACAGAGGCAGCGGTAGCAGGCAGTCAGTGCGGAGTATTGGTGGGAAAATGCCATACTCGCTGGTGTGGCAATTTTTTGTTAGGCCGCCGGAAGAGGTGAACATGGCCATTTGCCAGATATGTTGGCAGAAGGTGATGTTGGCACCACGGCCCTGCGTAAACAAATGCAGCGTCACCATAAAATGGCCTGGGAGAACAGTGGCTCTGATGTGGTGGTCCAGCCTGCCACAGCAACCGCTTCATCACCCAGTGGAACGCACCCAATTGTGGTTCCTGCACAGCCACACCAGCAACTTGGCCAGGTGACGCCGCATCCGCCTCCACATTCTCACGCCGTTGGTCCTGTGGCAATGTCTGCCTCTGCCTCCTCATCCCCCACTGTGTCCTCATCCTTCACTGCAGGGACAATTCACAGTGCCTCACCAGCATACCACATGTGCAGGGCACGCGGTGTCATGCTGTTCTGCACCTAGTTTGCCTGGGCGAACAGAGTCACACAGCGGAGGAACTGCTCCACGTCCTTCATCAAGAAATCGAATCCTGGCTTTCTCCTCGACAACTCAAAATCGGAACCATGGTGACCGACAACGGGAAGAACATGGTGTCGGCGCTGCGTCAGGGCTGAGCCATGCGCCCTGCATGGTGCATGTGTTCAATCTGGTTGTAAAGCATTTCCTGAAGTCTTCTTCCCATCTGCAAGACATCCTGAAAATGACCAGGAAAGTTTGCATGCACTTCAGCCACTTGTGCACCTCAAAGCACACCCTCCTTGAGCTGCAGAGGCAGAATGGCATCCCCCAACATAGGCTGATATGCGACGTTCCCACCCGTTGGAATTTCTCCATATGCTTGACCGACTATATGAACAGAAAAAGGCGATAAACGATTTCTTGATGATACAGGCGGACAAAGATACTCCCCTTTGTAACTTCGATGTTAGCCAGTGGCAGCTCTTGCGTGACACCTGCTGTTTGCTCTGGCCCATTAAGGAGGCCACTTTATTTGTCAGTTGCCAGGACTATGGGATGAACATGCTAGACTCTCGCTACTGTCGTCTCCTCATGCTGCTGCCACCTCAACACTATGCCTCTGGCCACTCTGTGGTGTCCTCATGCTGCTGCCACTTCACCACTCTGGTCTCCTCATGATGCTGCCATATCATCACTATGTCACTGGGCCACTCTGTTATATCCTCATGCTCCTGTCACCTCATCCCTATGTCATTGGGACACTCTGTGGACTTCTCATGCTGATCCCACCCTTCCCACTTCATGACTGGGTCACTATTTAGTTTTTTTTGTCCTGGTTGACATTGATCATTTATTTGACCCTTCTGATCTGTCAGAAGGAAGGCAAAATGAGATGCACAATGGATCCTGTCTATGTAGCAGCTGTAAGGCCTGTATGGTCCCATCAGAATTGGGTTATGATTTGGTAGCCAAAAGCATGAGTGGTTACAAAACATAGAAGACATGGAAATATTCTATCCACGTGCCATCTCTGATTTGGATCCACTCCTGTTTTTTTTGGCTTTAGCAATACTGATGGATTACTGACAAAATGCTTACCGAATGAAGGCAGATGCTCAACAGACAGGATCCGTTTTTTGGGGGTTATTGTTCTGATGGATCAGAGGATGGGCAAAATAATCAGTGACGTTAACGCAAACTTACTGCTGACACCATCTCCACTCTGTCGGGGGGGGGGGGGGCTCTACTTGTATAAGTGTTTAATAGAACAGGTTCTGTAGACATCTATGTGGAATAAGCTAACGGCGGTGTAAAAGGAGTGCGCTTCTTCTTGATGCTAACATTGATCTGTAAGGCTAAGTTCACACTTGAGTTATTTGGTCAGTTTTGGCACCGTAACTGCCCTAATAAGTGAAGTGTGCAGTGATTCTAAAAGCGACGCCTGTCATGTGCGTGTCAGTATTGTTTCACTACCAAAGAAGACTCCCTATGCGTATTACTGCAAGGCTCAGTGTTCTACACCACTATACAGGCTCTTTGCAGCCAGGAAATAGCTGTTTTTGTTTATTGAGGACCTATTACCTGTCCTGACACTTCTTAGTAATAAATGGCATTTCCCTTGTAATAACAATTCTACAGCATCTATTTTTATGACTCTATGTCATGCCTAGTGTTGAGCGCGAATATTCGAAAAGCGAATTTTTTTAGCGAATATCGGCACTTCGCTAATTCGCGAATATTTCGAATATAGCGCTATAAATTCGCTATTTCGAATATTCGTTTTTTTTTTTTTTTTTTTTAGTTATATTTTTTTCTTTCCTACTTCCCAAAAGTAGTTCTTACCTGTCCTGAGGATTCCTGGCTTCCTGGCTGCTCTAGTCAGTGCCCGTTGCCGCTTCTGCCGACTTCCGTGCTCATGTGGAGCGTCCCCATCCATGGGAGAATCTCCATATACTAAAATGTACTGTCGGATTTGAGGAATTACGTTGAAATCGCAATGCGATTAATTCAAGTTATATTAATCGCATTGCGATTACAACTTAGCACTGCTATCTTACATAGGCTAGAATTAACGAATATGGAGTATAGCTAATAGCTATGCACTAGCAGTGCTAAGTTGAAATCGCAATGCGAATACTTTAAGTTAAATTAATCGCATTGCGATTTCAACTTAGCACTGCTGCTATATTCCATATTCGTTAACTCGTTAATTCTAGCAAGCTGACCCATTATAAACCCAGCTCTAAGTTGAAATCGCAATGCGATTAATATAACTTGAATTAATCGCATTGCGATTTCAACGTAATTACTCAAATCCGACAGTACATTTTAGTATATGGAGACGTTCCCATGGTGATGGGGACGCTCCATGAGCACAGAAGTTATGGTTGGCTTGGTAGAATTAGCGAATAGCGAATATGACGAATGTATTCGTCATATTCCTCAAAACGAAGATAACGAAGTATTCTACATCTTCGTTTTAGCTACCTATTCGTCTCGTCATCGTCAACTTCGCTATTCGCTAATTCTAGCAGCAATCAAATAGGAAGGATGACTTACCAGACAGCTGTGTTAAATTAGCTATGCGATTTTTTTTTTTTAATACAATAATTATATTACTTGATAAAATTATTATAAGTATTCTATTTATTAAAAAAAAAAAAATCGCATAGCGAATTTAACACAGCTGTCTCACTCTCTATAGTCAACCTTCCTATTTGATTGCTAGAATTAGCGAAGTTGACGAATAGGTAGCTAAAACGAAGATGTAGAATACTTCGTTATCTTCGTTTTGAGGAATAGACGAATACATTCGTCATATTCGTCATCCTCGCTAATTCTAGATAAGAAACCAATAGGAAAGTAGCCTTAAGTACAAATCGCAATATGCGATTATTTAAATCGCATGTTAATCGCGATAACTAGAAAAAATGACGAATATTCGATTTCGACGAATATGAAACGAATATTCATTCGAATATTCGCGAATTTCGTCGAAATCGAATATGGCACCTGCCGCTCATCACTAGTCATGCCATTCCTTTCCAATCAGTGCTGCCACAGTTAGACTATGCCAGGATACCCACCAACTGGTAACACCCATGTAGACCTTGATTGCAAAATGCTAGCAATTCATTTATTACTTCTAGCAGGAATAATAAAGGAATTGGACAATATAGAGTCATAAGGCTAGATTTGCCAGAATAGTCATTACATGGGGAACACAGTTACTAAAACAGATATATCAGGACCAGTAACAGGTCCTTTTCAAATAAAGCCAGCAGCAAAGGATCCATGGTTAAAATCAATAAGTTTCATGCCAAAAAGTGTAAAGTATTTAGGAACAAAGTAACGTGCTCATTAAAACAATACCTTTATTATTATTTATGGGTAAATGGAGCAGAAAACTGCTCAAGTGATAACCACGACTTAAAGAAGGATAATTTAAGGCAATTGACTCCTACTGTGATTCGGATACCACAAAAGGATAGATAATTTACAGGGATGAATATGTAGTTACATAGGTAATTTTACAAATTCTATGCAAACCATTAGAAAACGTGGTGTTAAACAGGCAGGATATGCTCAAACCCACATGCGGTTGTGCATATATATATAGGGGAGCATATCCTGCACTTGTAGTCCGTTGCTTATGGCAATCAACAGCAAAAAAATGCATACAAAGGAAGATGCCAGCAACGGACTACAAATACCACAATAACCATCCTACATAAGGTAACAATTATATGGATGTGAAGAACAATCAAAGACTAAACAAAAGCAAAGACAGGTGCACTCTTCGATAATACTAAACCCTCACACTTATGTAAAATTGAGAGGTTAGTTCGACATATCCTACTAGGAGGACATGTCTTAAGCTCGGGCACCACGCCAAGGTCTCTCAAGTAGCCCGAGGCCCTATCACTTACCTACCTGTGCCGTTTGGGCAATACCAGGGGCCAGTGGGCGGATTACGGGAGCATAAGGCCTAACCCAAAGACAGCTTACTAGTAACCTGAGAGACCTTGGCGCGGTTCCCGAGCTTAAGACATGTCCTCCTAGTAGGATATGTCGAACTAACCTCTCAATTTTACATCAGTGTGAGGGTTTAGTATTATCGCAGAATTCTACAAATTCATCTGAGGACAGGTGCTGGGGAATATTAGGCGGGAAAGGAATATCTCTCCCTAGATGTCCCTAAAGACCTAGGCCCAGGGATACCCCCTAATGGTAGAGATACCCTGTCCCCATACCTATGACTATTTTCAACCTGAAATAACCCTACTAAGGTGATGGATGCATAAATACACTTAAAGGATACACAAATAAAATAAATGATGATACTTAGCTCCAATCAACAATTTGTGGGAAGTATATGATGATACTGAAGTACTCCTGTCAGTCTATAAATAACTGAACAGAAAAGGGCCCACTCTCTGCTGTCGTCGATGTATAAGGGAGCTGATAAGGCCACATCAGCTCCCTTATACATCGACGACAGCAGACAATGGGCCCTTTCCTGTTCAGTGACAGATTCTCGATAAATCCATAGGTTACGTCTTCTGATTGTAGACATTCTCTTTCATTTTTTTCTCCATACAGCCAGGTGACCATACCACATTCTCTTGACTACTGCAGAAACACCATGGGCCCCTCACATTTGCAGCCATTACCATCTTCCATAGCAACACAAAAACATTCAGATGCCAAACCAGTAAATTAAATCACACCCCAGACCAGACCCATGATGAGTTCAAACCACAGACAAGACCTCTTACATTTAGATAGCAGATCATAGTAAAGAATTATTCAGACCTATATAAGATTGCATTAAGATATTTGCACTACTTCCACCTCGTGTGGCATCTCTTTGGAAACCTGGAAGGAGGGTAATATCCTTCATTGGATGAATCCAGTAGATAAGAGCTGAGTTAAAAGATCTATACTCAAATTTCATTCAAAGAGCAAATTTCGGGAAATTTATTCTGAGAGCATTTTCTAATGTGAAAAAAATGCAAATTCTTTTAATATAACACTGCAAAAAAATGGGCAGAGCTTAGCGGGCATATTTACTATAATTTATGCTCATAGCTGGTATATATTTGCTTTTCTGGTGCAGGAACTGCCAGAAGATATGCATGCACCTCCAATGATTAAAACTTGCGTATTAAATGAGCCAATCTTAAAGTGTAACTGCTGTTCTATTTTTGTAATGTATAGGGGCAGTGAAACTGACAATTTTTGTAATATACTTTAGTTACTGAAATCATACATTTCTATTAGAAAAATTGCTCGAAAGTGTCTCATTTTGAGCCTTAGCAACGCTCCTCTGTCTTCTGTTTACATAACACAGTCAGTGTTGAGCGAGTCTCCACAGTTATGTAAACGGAAGACAGAGGAGCGTTGTAAGGGCTCAAAATGGGCCACTTTACAGCTATTTTCGTAATAGAAATGCATGACTTCAATAATTAAAGTATATTACAAAAATGGTCAGTATCACTGCCCCTATACATTACAAAAATAAAAATAGAATGGCATTTACACTTTAATAAACTCTCCCCATAGGCTTTTTTTTTTTCAATCATCGCAAGTGCAAAAGAGATAAAAGAATGTTAAAACTTTTAAAAAGCACAATACACCACACCTGGCCTTTCTGTTTTTGAGGGTTAGCAGTTTTTTTTTTAATCTTGAGACATAAGACCTCTAGATTTTCATTTATGAGGTCTCATTAATTTTTTATTATTACAATTTTTGTGTCTCTTAATTGTAAACTTTGACAATGACGCACCACTTACCTGAGAGTGTTCTTCACTTGGATAGATGTTATGAGGGGGTTTCCGGTACCAAGTAACGAATTTTGCAGTCGTCCACTTTAGCTGACTTTAACTAACTTGTGCTTTTCGAGGTATTTTGGTGTAGAGATCTCCCCATTGGTTTCCTTCTTTTTAGAAATATATCATATTGCTGATTCAGCCACTACTAAAGTCCGTGCTGAAAACATTTTTGGAGCGTAATGATGTTTTCTTTTACTAGCTTTGACACTTCTTTGGACCACATTTGAGAGGTCACATGAACAACTACCAAATGAAAATTAAATATATGGAATGAACTACAGACCTTTTTGGTAGGGAGGGACATGTTGCAGTGTCTTCATGTGGCTCATGATTTTGTGGGTAATACCTTAGTTACCCAAATGTGGACGCTGCAAGCTCCTTAATTTGTCATGAAATAGGGATGTTCTTGAGTGTTAGCCGTGGTTTGCAACTTAAGATAAACCTCTAGATTTACATTAATTGTAGACTTTGACAATGATGTGCTACCTACCTGAAAGTGTTCTTGACTTGGAAAGATGCTGTAAGGAACTTTTCTGTACCAAGGAAAGATTTTTGCAATCGTCCACTTTAGCTGACTTTCATGCTCTTCCAGGTCTCTTGGTGTCACTGAGATCTCTAGTGGTTTCCTTTTTCTAGAAATGTACCACATTGCTGATTTGGCCACTCCTAAAGTTTGTGCTGTCTCTAATAGATATTTTAATAAATCTATGAACCTAAGGTTTTTACTTGCTTACTTACTTGCTTTGACACTTCTTTGGACGGGAGCCAATTGCCAAGTCTTTAGACTTATTTGGACCACATATTGAGAGTTCCCATGAACATCCACCAAAAGCAGATTTAATATATGGAGTAAAGTGCTGACTTTTTTTGGGTAGGGAGGGACACATTGCAGCGTCTGCATGTGGGTATCATGTGGCCCATGTGTGTTGCCCCTTGGCCTCACAATTTTTGAGGTAAGACCTGAGTTACTGGCATGCAGACACAGCAACACTGTAACACCAAACCATAAAATGGCTCAGTTTTATGGCCAGCTGTCCAATTGCTTTTAAATCTGTGTTAAATGGTAAAAATGCATAAGAAATGGTAGTAAATACTAAACCGCAATCTTTAAATAAAACCGCTTAAATTAAAGCTGAAAGCCTATACATCAATTACTTCTTGTCCCTGTATTATTTTTTAGTAAAATTATATATATATATATATATATATATATATATATATGTTTTGAAGGGGGCACTATCTATGTGGTACTATCTTTTTAAGGAGGTTTTATCTGTTTCTGCAGTACAGCATTTGGGGGACAGTGGTCACAGTATTGGGGGTGGCAGCAGCAGGATGACACTGTGGGGGCACTAGGATGGGTTTTTGAGAAAGTGGGAGGATGATGGAAAAGTGAAATACCTTAGATGTCTGTGTGACAATCTTTGCAGAGATGAGACAAGGCTGTAAGAAATCATAATGGAAGTCTGGTCCAAATGGAGCAGATGAGAAAAGAGAATATCTTATCAGAGGAGAGGAGACCTGGATGAAATAGATATGTACTACTCAGGGGTGCACCTAGCCTTTCTGCTGCCTGAGGCAAAAATTGAAAAATCTCCCCCCCCCCATACCAAATTCTCAACTTAACCCCTTCCCTCCTAACATTACGTAATGTTATGAGGGAAGGGGTTAGGTCTGAAAGGAGAAGGTGAAGAGAGAGAACATCTACATCAAAGGAGACGTTACTGGATATACGTATATCACTACAGAACATACAGGCTAATACAGCGCCCCATACCTCTTACATCCAGTAATGTCTCCTTTGATATAGATGTTCTCTTTCTTCATCTTCTCCTTTCAGACCTTCAGACAAGACCACCATTTTTCAGCCATTTCTCGTCTCTGCAGTTTGATAAAAAAATCTTAATTTACTACTTTTCATCCTTCCATCTTCTTGACAAATCATCTTACCACCTCCAATACTGTGCCGCTGTGCTCCCCCTGATAATACTAGTACCATGCAGATAGTGCCCTTCAATAATTACTGGCACACAGTGTCTTAAAGCAACTGTGCCGAGCAAATAGTGCCCCCGACACTAGTAGTGTAAACATCCCCAAAAAATAATTGTGGTAAGCTGATACTGTGCCAAGGTGCCCCCACAGTAATAGTGCTCCCAAAAGTCCCACCAATAGTAGTAATTCTCTGTTAAAGCACACATGGTAGTAATAGTGCTCCTAGAGTGCTCCCAACATGTCCCCACTGTGCTCCAGAAGTAATAATGCCCCCATAGTGCCCATACTAGTAATCATGTTCCCCATAAACCACCAGTAGTAATAAAGCCCACCGTAATGCCCCCCAGTAATAATATTTCTACTTATGATGTGACAGTACAAATAATGCCCCCTTATAATTTGTGCCAGTGCCAAAAATACCCCCTTTTAATGCCCCAGTTGAGCTAATGTCCCCATAGTGCCCCCATAATGTGCCAGTATAAAATACCCCTATATAGTGCCCCCAGTAAATGCCCACATAGTGCTCCTCTTCCCCCTTTCTCCTAGTGCCCCCCATAATGTGCCAGTATAAAATGCCCCTATATAATGCCTCAGTGTCCCCCATAATTTTCAAGTATAAAATACCACTTCTTAGTGCCCCCCGTAGATGACTCCATAGTACTCCGCTCCCCCCTTACCAATAGTAGCCACCATAATGTGTCCCAGTATAAAATGCCCCTATACAGAGCCCCCCATATAAAATACCCCTTCTTTGTGGTCTCAGTAGATACCCCCATAGTGTTCCTCTCCTCCCTTCCCCCATAAAGTGCCCCCCATAGATGCCCCCAATCATGTGCCAGTAAGAAGTGCCCACAATCATGTGCCAGTAAGAAGTACCCCCCATAGATGCCCCCCAATTATGTGCCAGTAACAAGTGCCCCCCCATAGATGCCCTCCCAATCATGTGCCAGTAAGAAGTGCATCCACAGTGTTCCCATAGCGCTCCTCTCCTGTATTGTACCATATAAAAAAAATAAACACATATACCTACCTCCATCAGGCAGGCAGCGATTTGATGCAGGCCTCTTCCGGCCTGTGTCCCACACTGTACGGCTCAGACGGCACGATGACGTCATCACGCTGCCGACACCGGCCTCTGATAGGCTGCAGGCCTAGTGCCTGCAGCCTATCAGAGGAACGGGGAAGGGAGACACCTCTCCCTCCCCTGCCCCGCCGCAGCACATCTATCTGTATCGCCGTCCCCATAATGTAACTGCTCATCTCCCTTTGCCCTGCCGCCCCCCACTTGTCACCAGGGCCGTGCCGCCTGAGGCGATCGCCTCACCTTACCTAATTGGTGGTGCGGCCCTGGTACTACTGTATTCTCCTGTATGTTTGGTAGCACACAATGTAATTCATAAAGAACACTGTTTTTCAGACTATAAGATTCACTTTTGCGCTTTAGGACATAGTGCACCTAGGAACGCACAATGACCTGGCGCTGTGCTCCGTCAGGTCACCGTACACAGCAGGATCCCGAAGACACAATAAAGTGGTGTGTCTTGGGTCTGCAGCACCGTCTGGAGTAAGCGAGGTAAGTTTATTTTTTTGTAACGTCTGATGGGGAGTCTGATCTGAGTCTAATCTGTCTCATTGGGGCTGGGGGTCTAAAGGGGGCTGATCTGAGGCTAATGGAGGCTGGGGGGTCTGATATGAGGCAGATGAAGGCTGGGGAGGTCTGATGGGGGTCTTATCTGACGCTGATGGAGACTGTGGGGGTCTGATCTGAGGCTGATGGAGGCTGGGGGGTCTGATGGGAGGCTGATCTGAGGCTAATGGAGGTTGGGTAGTTGATCTGAGGCTGATGGAGATTGGGGTCTGATTTTGAAGTCTGATCTGAGTCTGATGAAGAATGGAGTCTGATGAGGGTCTAATCTGGGGTCTGATGAAGAATGGGTATCCACTACTGAGGAGGGCCTGACATTTATATTATTCCCTCCTCTAACTAATGTGCCTCTAAACATATTTTAGATAGATATGATAGTAGCAGATAGAGACTTCCTGCACAAATACTTCTCCAACGTAGTGCAACAGGCCACAGCTGACAATTTAAGAGAAAGGTTGAAACTAAAATGGTAGATTTCCCAACAGTGCATAACCAGTTGTAAAAAAGTTTCTGCACTAGCTAAGGTGTGCATTATAAGGCACAATAATCCCTTTACTGGAAATTATAAAGAATGTTTATACATTTTTGCAAATATTGTAAAGGAGTCAGTGTACAGCTTGTTAAACAGTGTAAATTTGCTCATTCAACAGCATTCTTCCCACCTTCCCCTCTTTTGCTCGGCGTGGGAGCGCGATTTAGGGGTTCAACTCACCTCTTCCCAGTGGAGGAGATCCTTCCTTCTAACTCATAAGGCGCTGATCTGCACGAAGGCGCAAGAAACGAATTATAAGGTCCTCTCCAGGTGGTACAGGGTACCTACCCTTCTTCACAGGTGGTTTCCGTCTGTGTCGGACCAGTGCTGGAGGTGTTTATTGGAGAGGGGCACCATGGTTCATATATGGTGGCACTGCTCTGTCCTGCGCCCTTTTTGGAACCTGGTGCACGCCATTGTGCGCAAAGTGACAGGGATTCCTATTCCTAACAGCCCCGAATCCCTCTTACTCTTCGCCTTTGACCTGACCATACCGGCCTATAAAGCCTCCCTTCTGAAATATATGCTCCAAGCAGCCAAAACGGTCATTCCCCGTCATTGGAGGTCACCTCCCCCCCCTTACTGACGGAGTAGTTTGAGGAAATTGCTCTCCACCAAAGAATGGAAGATCTTATCTGTACTACCCCAGCGGCGGTCTCCCGTTTTGTGAAAACGTGGAGCCCGTGGGAAACATTCCGTGTTTCCAGTGAGTTCCAGGCTGCACACTCATAACCAGCGCTTGTGTCTTTTCCCCCCTTCCTCCCTCTCTCCCCTTCTTCTCCTCGTGTGTCCCTCTTGTCGTCTTGTTTGTTTATTCTTTCCCCCCCATGCTCTTTCTGTAATATGTACGCTATTAGTACAGGGGTACTTCCCCTGCCGCATTCTATGCTTAGATTTGTAATATGACAGTTTCTGATTTATTGATTCATTGCAATATGATGTTTGTTTGGATGAACATTTCTGCTCTTACTTTGTTCTTCCTGAAAAATTTAATAAAAACCTTGAATAAGAAACAGTGTAAATTTGGTGTGTTATACAAGCTGTACACTGACTACCTTACATTGTGTCAAAGGGTCATACTCATATCCTCACTATTGTCCCATGAAAAGATATAATAAAATATTTTCAAAAATGTGAGGGGTGTACTCACTTTTGTGACATACTATTGCATATATATCATATATAGTGTTGATCACGAATATTCTAATAGCGAATTCTTATCGTGAAAATCGGCACTTTGAGCATCGAAGATCTAGAATATAGTGCTATATTTTTGTAATCGCGAATATTCTAGTTTTTTTTTTTCATTAGTACTACTGGCTCTTGCTTGTGGGCCAATGAGAAGGCTGCAATATCTGTGTCTGAGCTTAGCAAAATCCCTAGCAACCAATAGGGAAGTTGCCTACCCCTTACTATATAAGAACCTCCCCAGCAGCCATTTTTTTTTTGCAGTTCTGAGAGAGAGAGAGCAGTGTCATTGCTGTGCTCTGTGCTTAGCTGAGTCATCTGGATCCTTATTCAATTACATTAGATAGTTAGTTAGTTAGTGGGAGATAGTCAATGTAGGTTAGATAGTGATATAGGGCCAGATTTATCATTAGCCTAAGTCACTTTTCTGGAGTCGAAAAGTCGCAAAAAATTGTGCAAAAAGCCAAATTGCGCAATTTTTTGCGACTTTTTGGAGACTTACGCCACTCACTCCAAAACCAAGTTTATGGGCGTTTTGTCGTATGTAAATCACTTGCAAGACAGATTTATTATTGCGACTTTTTAAAAAGTCGCAAAAAAAGCCGCAAAAAATTGCGCAAACTCACTCCACTCATGACCATGCTTATGTTGGACAAAATCACTTTTTTAAAATTGTGACTTTACCAAAGACAAAGCCAAAATACAACTAGGAACCAGAAATACACCAGATTTATCAACCTCTGAAAGAGCCCATGATAAATTTGACTTGACTCAAATACACATACGCCTTCTTTGAAAGTGGAGTGAACTGCAAGAGTAATGATAAATCTGGCCCATAGTGTATAGGTTCCAGTGCAGGGTGTTAGGTAGTGTGATAGGAATTACTGTGCTGTGATAGGGATTAGATTCTTTGTCTTTCATCTTTGGAAAAAAAAAAAAGTCATTTGCATTCGCAATCAAGAAAATAATGACTGGAGATCACGAATTGGCTGGTGTAGACTTTAGTTTCTGGCACACAGAGTGGCAGAGATGTCCCTGATTTATTAAGAGGCATCTTCCTCTTAGGCCTCTTTCACACAAACGTTTTTTTTGCGAGTGTACGGACCGTATTTTTGCGTTCCGTATATGGAACCATTTTTTCAATGGTTCTGCAAAAAAAAAAAAACTGAAGTGTTTCCGTGTGCATTCCGTTTCCGTATTTCCATTTTCTGTTCTGTGCAAAGATAGAACATGTCCTATTATTGCTCGCAAATCACGACCCGTGGCTCCATTCAAGTCAATGGGTCCGCAAAAAAAGGGAACGCATACGGAAATGCTTCCGTATGTCCTCCATATCTGCTCCATTTTTTGCGAAACCATCATTCAAAAAATTTTAAGCCCAGCCCAATTTTCGGAAAAACTGAACGGAAAAACAGAACCGAAATGGAAACACAACGGAAACAAAAAACGGATCCGATATAAACGGCCCGCAAAACACTGAAAAAGCCATACGGTCGTGTGAAAGAGGCCTTAATATATTAGTCACATCTCACTCCGGTGCAGAAGGATCAAGACTGGTGTGTGTCGTGTTAATGGACACTGTAACTTGACTTGTCCTGCTCCTTCATACACTTGATAGATTTAGCAGATGACTGAAGATTTTGAAGAAGAATTTGAATCAATAGTTTCTGTTGACAATGACTTTAGAAGAGAAATATTTGGTCTTCAGAAGTTGCCTCAGAACTCTTTCTAGAAATTATGCTGTCTACATTTAGCAAATGTTGCAAATACGTATTTTTGTAGACGCAAAAAAGGAAGTATGATCACTGTATGCTTGATGCATAGAAGAGCATATTTGTTTTATTTTCCGAAGCAAACAAAAAAAAACAATTTACCAGCCGCAAATGTTTCCTTGTCATCGAGGGTGTTATTTAGTGGCTGTTCTTTCCTTTGTTTTTGAAATCTTTGCCATGTGTTAAACCTTCTAATTCTTAGAAAAAGGACATGTTATGAACACCAATGACGTTATCTTTTTCAACGATAAACCACCACTTGCTGCACGAGACTGGTGACGGCCAGGTTGATAGCCCTGGTTTCTTGGCCAAGTACACAGTGTATACCATGATGGAAGTCACCACAGAAAAAAAATATTGGTTCCACCTGTGACCTCCATCTCTTTAACAAAAAATAGCTTAAAAAAAACATTAAATACCTCATCAACCAAAATCTAAATGTTAGTACTGCCGCAACTGACCACCATGTAGGCATATTTAAAGTAATACGCCAGGAGAATCCAGACATACTTCAGTAATTTTACATGTGGCACATGATGAAATCTTTGGACCAAAAAATGCTTGTTGCATCAAAGATGAAGTAACGCAGTAAATTGACTCTTTGGATTGGTTCTGTTAAAGGGGTTGCCCCATGAAGAATATTCCACATTTTTTAAACCAGCAGCTGGATCTGAATACCTTTTGTGATTGTAAGTAATTAAAACATTTGTATAGCCCCTGAGATTCATTGAAATCTTTCTGTATAGCGCCACTGTCTGCAATTTTTTTATTTTTTTATGTCCTGCTCACTGAGATGGAAGCACATGCTCAGTTCCATCCTTTAACTGCCACAAGCTGCAGCAGAAAGGACACAGCAACTGATAAAGTGCACATCCCCTAAGCTACCAGCTTAAAATAAATTTAGCAGAGTACCTATTTGAGGTAGGAGGAGAAACTCTCTCTACTCCCTGTGCCATAAACGCCGCTGTGCTGCCCTTGTGAATAGTGGCGAAATAAAGAGTAGCCGCTAAAACAGTTCATGTGCTATATTGTGGAATATCTGAAATATGCTTTCTGGTTCTGTCCTTAAAGTGTAACTGTCAAATTTTTTTTTTTTTTTACTATTGGATTTTGGTGATTAATATGACCTTGTTGGCCCTGTTTTAATTTCTGATTGTTTAATAAATAACCCCTAAAAGCCACCTCATTATTTGAGCATATACTGCAATACTGAATATGCGGTATATGCCATCACCTGCAGAAAATGCATTTTGCAATACAGTATGTGGGAATATGTGGGAAACAAATCAAGGACAGAACCAGAAAGCATATTTCAGATATTCCACAATATAGCACATGAACTGTTTTAGCGGCTACTCTTTATTTCGCCACTATTCACAAGGACAGCACAGCGGCGTTTATGGCACAGGGAGTAGAGAGAATTTCTCCTCCTATCAGAGGGGTAATCACAGACAGAAGCTTCTCAGCAGAGAAGCGTTCTGGAGGTTTAGATTGGGAAGCAGTACCTAAGGCTATGTTCACACGATGACAATTGTCGCGCGACAAAAGTCGCGCGACAAATAGGGCACAACTTCACTGCAACATTTGTCGCGCGACAAAAAGTCGCACTATTGTCGCGCGACAATATTTATAATGGGAGTCTATGGTGTCGCATTGCGACATGCGACATGCTGCGACTGCGACACGACAGTTGCAGAAAAACCCATCGACACCATAGACTCCCATTATAAAAATTGTCGCGCGACAATTGTCGTCGTGTGAACGTAGCCTTATGGTTTAAATAAAAGACATGATTTAACTTTGCAATACAGATGATTGTTTTAAATGAAGTGGCTTTTCATGTTTATTTTTTCACGTGCTTCTGATTTCCCTCCTGTGATGGTGTTTTTCTGACACCTGTTACACAGGTAGCTACTAGTGGGGAATCTAATTGATTGGCTGGGATTTTACCAACAGATAATTTCACACACTGCAACTTTTATTTGAAGATAAATGAAACATTACAAAGCAAATAACTGGTCTGTTCTGATTATTTAGAAGGACTGGATGTTGGCATCAGAGCTTTGGCTGTTTCGGAAATGATATATTGTCTAGAAGCTCATTTCCACATCCTGGTTGTTTTCTTGCATATCGTGTTAGGCTACTTTAACACTAGCGTTTACATTTTCTGGTATTGAGATCCAGCAGAGGATCTCAATACCGGAGAAAAACGCTTTAGTTTTCTCCCCATTCCTTGTCATAAGGGACAAAACGTAACTGAACATAACGGAATGCTCCAAAATGCATTCCGTTCCGTTTGGCTGCATTCCCATTTCGGAGAGCAAACTGCAGCAAGCTGCGATTTTCTTTCCGTCATGGGATGCGGAGCAAAATGGATCTGGCATGACCCACAATGCCAAGTCAATAGGGACGGATCCGTTTTCTCGGAGACAATAGAAAACTGATCTGTTCCCCATTGACTTTCAGTGGAGTTCATGACGGATCCGTCTTGGCTATGTTACAGATATTACAACTGGATCCGTTCATAATGGATGCAGACGGTTGTATTATCGGTAATGGAAGCGTTTTTGCTGATCCCTGCCGGATCAGGCAAAAACATAAGTGTGAAAGTAGCCTAAGCATTTAAATCCAGTGGAATTAGCCTCAGAGTCTGGATAAGTGTTATGGTTCTTGCAGACTACATAAGGGCATGGTATCTGACGGTGTTCACCTAAACAGCCTTTAATCCAGGCAGTGTAAAAATGATAAGCCACACATCGTAAGGCTCTATGGTAGAAAAAAATATTTTGATGTGTTTAAAAAAATGAAATACCAGAAAAGTACTAATTAGCAAGTTCGCCAGTTGGCATTAGGCATCTTTCTTCATCCATCTCCTCTTCCTGCCTCCCCTCTCCAGGGGCCCATTGAGGATCATCAACAGAAGCCATTAGTTCCATATTGTTGACGATTCCGGCTTCGATGCCTATTCACCAAATCCTGAATTCCCTATGTAATTTTAGTAAATTTCAAAGATAATTTTTGAAGGTCATGTTGGTGAAACGTGCGTCGAGGCAGCAGCAGTATCTGGGCTCTGGCACATAGGCTCGCTATGGGTAATGATTGATATATGCCTCAGTATGATTTATATGTCTATCTGAGTTTTTTGTCACTTTGTTTTTTACGCATATTATCATATGCGATGATTGTGACTTTACATCTGGTTCTTTCCCATTGTTTGAATGTCATATGGTTCATATGGGATGATGAATGATATGTCATTTTTATATATTTTTCAATGCACGTAGCACTTTACTTTTTGGAATATTAGTTTCACATTCCTAGGTTAAAGCCTGCTGTCCTACAACGTATGTACGAGCCTATGAGTAGCCAATGCTCCGTTCTGGTCTCTGATAGATTAGGGTGTGGGTGGGCTCCCTTTGGGGTCTTCTCCAATTTCTCCCAGTACTGTTTTCACGATTGTTTGTCATGTATTTTCAATAAAATTTGAGTATTTTATATCAATTGTGGTCATTGATGGGGTTATTGGTAGGCTCTTTCTAGGTTCTAAAAAAATGTAATACCAGAAAAGTACTAATTAGCAAGTTCGCCAGTTGGTATTAGGCATCTTTCTTCATCCATCTCCTCTTCCTGCCTCCCCTCTCCAGGGGCCCATTGAGGATCATCAACAGAAACCATTAGTTCCATATTGTTGACGATTCTGGCTTTGATGCCTATTCACCAAATCCTGAATTCCCTATGTAATTTTAGTAAATTTCAAAGGTAATTTTCGAAGGTTATGTTGTTGTGCTAAGTCTAAGTTAATACTGGTTCACTTCCTGTACCTGACTATAAACTTTAGATGATGTTAATGTCCTCCTCAGACTCAGTCATGTTTCATTATCCTAATTGAAGGATCACAAAACAAGATTTTATTGGAAATGTATAGAAAAACTTGCATATTGAACTCTAAATATTACATTGTTTAACTATGAAAACATTCAAGGGGGAGATTTATCAAAACTGGTGTAAAGTAGACCTGGCTTGGTTGCCCATAGCAATCAATGAGATCCCACCTTTCATTTTTCACAGCTCCTTTGGAAAATAAAGTAGAATCTGATTGGTTGCTATGGATAACTAAGCTAGTTTTCCTTTAAACCAATTTTGATAAATCTCCCCTGGCATAACTGTAATATATGTAATAATGGTCTTCAAATATAACATTCTATAAATTGGAGATGTGATGAAATTATTACTTTACCATGCCTGAGGTCTCTTCATCATCGTAGATATCAATCAGTGCAGATTCTTTCTCAGAAAGATATCCTCCAGTCGCCTAAATAAATTAAAAAAGTTCTATAATACAGCTAATCATAAACGAGTCCAAGATGTGTGGTGAGAGGTGGCATGGCTGCTGGGAATGTATAGAGGATCGGAGCTTCCGCTTGAACAAGTCCAAGATGCACGGTGAGAGGTAGTGTGGCTAAAGTTCTAAAGTACATACATTTGACTACGTATTTCACTATTTCTCTATTTTTTTTAATTTTATTTAGGGGACATAATTTCGTAACATCACATGCTTTTTATAATAAAAAAAGGATAGATACATATATGTTTTTTTTTTTTACATTGCAGTAAATGAGATTGAAATGTAAGACATTGCATTTAGTCACTGCAAGACATTGTTTCGCATCTAGAGAATGGGGCTGGATGAAATGATAAATTCATATTGCATATGTTGCATAAAAATATGTTCTAACACGCCATGTGGCTTTATGCATCCTTGATATTTAAGTAAAAATATTTGAATACTGTACTACAAAATAAACCATTTCTTATACATTTCTTATAAATGTATATATTTATTTTTCAGATTGTTACAGACAGCAAGGCCCAGGGTCACACACAGATGTCATAGGTAGAGATGAGCGAACATTTAAAAAAAGTCCGTTGTTCGGCGTTCGGGTGGTGGTAAGTCGCGCATCCCGTTATGGATTCCACTATAGCGGCATATGGAATCCATAAGGGGCGGCTGCCACCAACCCGAACTTTTGCACAGCTGAAGGACCTGGGGTGACGTCACTGTCATGTGATCAGTGCAGGGGGCGTGGCTCAGCACTGGATTTGATCCCGTGCTGAGCCACGCCCTGCACTGATCACATGACAGTGACGTCACCTCAGCTGTGCAAAGACTCGAGGTTGGTGGCAGCCGCCCTGATGGATTCCATATGCGCATAGTGGAATCCATAACGGATGCGCTTACCACTACCCGAACGCCAACAACTGGACTTTAAATGTTCGACTCATCTAGTCATAGGCCCCCTGCCCCTCAGTTTTCCACTATGCATGCATCAAACACTCCAAGGATTTGTGATGAATGTACATTTTGATTAGGCTCCATTCACACGACCGATATTGTCCGCAAAAGCGGATCCGTGTCACAAAAGCGGATTGCATTCCGTTTTTGCTGATCCATAGACTTCAATAGGGCAATGTCCTATTGAAGTCTATGGATCAGCAAAAAAACGGAATGCAATCCGTTTTTTTGCGGACACGATCCGTTATTTTGCGGACAACATACGGTCGTGTGAATGAAGCCTAAGAAGAACAGTTTTTTGTGAAAAACAATTGTAATTTAAAAAAAAGTTGCCCTCTGCCTCATCTAAATTATCTCACTTTTATTTTGGGAAGAGGGGACCAAGTGCTTCATAAATATGGCACTCATTCTGAACACTACATTTCTTAATGCATTTATACACAACTAGCATAAATATAATTCTCCTTATACATCTCTGTGTCTGCGTATTTCTTTATACAGTGTATTATTAAACTGTCTGCCTGCAGCTACCACTTGGGCGAGTTCAGTGCAGAAGTTTATACAGTTACAATTGACTTCAATGGATCCTGTAAAAATATTTTTATATTGACGGCTACATGAAAATGCAGTGCTTTCATGTCAGGAATAGAAGAAGTTCAGTGCTGGGCTCATCCTCGGGCCCCATAGTAGTGGAAGGTACTCCACCTATGATAGCAAATAACCTTATATTATTTTATATTTTGGGGATCATTGTAAAAAATAGGTGTGTAGTTTTTTATTTATTTATTTGTTTTGTATGGCAATATGTCACACATAGTTCAGGAGATCTGCTGTTTTGTAATTTTTTTATTTAGGTGATGGAGCATGCAGAAACTTTCACAAGGATTTCCTTAGAAACAGGGAAGTAGATATTTCATATGAGGTGTGAAACCAGTCTAATTTACAATATGGCAGTATTATTTATACAATGTATGGTCAATGAATTTAAAGGCGTTCTTCGAGAACACACAATGTCTAATAGGTGCCAGCAGCCTGCCTCCCCTCTTGAAAGCATCATGTTACCTGTTCTCTGCCACTATAGTCCTCGGCGCTCGATCCCGCGTCTCCATCTCCAATCTGGGGCTTGTTTTCTTCCTCCCCACCATCAGTATGGTCCCCTGATCATCTTCAGCCAACCGCTGACTTCAGTAGTAAGGTGTCTCTTGTGGACACAATACTGCTGCAGATGATCATGGCCATGCTGAGGAGGAAGAAAACTAACCTCAGAGAGTAAGGCCTCATGCACACAACCATTGTTCTGGTCTGCATCCGAGCCGCTGCGACCAGTTAATTTCAATGGTGCCGCAAAAGATGCGGACAGCACTCCGTGTGCTGTCCGCATCCGTTGCTCCGTTCCGTAGCCCCGCAAAAAAAGTATAACTTGTCCTATTCTTGTCCGTTTTGCGGACAAGAATAGGCATCTCTATAATGGGCCGTCCATTCCGCAAATTGTAGAACGCACACGGACGCCATCCGTGTTTTGCGGATCCGAAATTTGCGGACCGCAAAACACACAACGGTCGTGTGCATGTAGTCTAAGATAGAGACATGGGAGTCAGTTCATGGAGAGATGATCCTTTCAGTAGGGAAGGCAGGTGGACGGCACCTGTTGGAAACTGTGCATTCACAGAGAAGCCCTTTAAGCAAAATTAAAAATAATCTAGTTGATGAAATTATTAATGTGCATACAAGTGTACTTTTTGGCTAAATTCGGTAGAAACTACCCTGCATGATACCTTCACTTGGCAGGTGGAGTGCTGGTGTTTTTAGTGGTTTATTCTTGTGACCACTACATTTACAGTCCCTAGTGGACATTGTGTAATGTAGAAATCTCCCATATATAAAATAATGAAATTCTATCTGTCTGTCTGTTCTTTATGCACGGCCAAATGACTGGACAGATCTGCATCAAATTTGGCACATAGCTACATCGGGTGTTTGTGAAGGTTTTTTTTGTAAAGGTCTCAGTTCTTCTTGATATATTCAATTAGCCAATAAGAGATTGCAGGTTTTTCACTCATAGCCATACTTAACTGCCATACACATGGTCACATAACCCTTATCAGCCAATGGAAGTTCGCAGGTCTTTTTGTCTGGACATACACAGTTTTACACCAGGTTTCCATAACAACCATTTTTCTTCACTGTTACAGGTCACTGTTAAGGGGACGGGGCGCTGTGGAGGTCACTGTTAAGGTGGTAGGCGGCTCTAGAGATCAATAATAAGTGGGAGGGGCACTGTGGAGATCACTGTTAAGGTGCGTGGTGCTGTGGAGGTCACTGGTAAGAGGGTGGGCTGCTGTGGGGGTCACTGTTGAGGGGGCAAGCACTGTGGAGGTCATTGTTAATGGGTCGTGGTGCTGTGGAGGTCACAGTTAAGGGGGGGTTGCTGTGGAGGTCACTGTTAAGTGTGTGGGGCAATGGGAAGGTCACTTTTAAGGGGGTAAGTGCTGTGGAAATCACTGTTACCCTGTTACCCTAGTTACAAAAACGCGCATCAAAAAACGCGCGTCATACGCGCGATTCAAAAACGCCTAGGTGTGTTCCCAGCCTTAAGGGTATGGGCACTGTGGAGGTCACTGTTAAGGGGCAGATCACTGTAAATGCCACTGTTAAGGGGACAGGCTGCTGTGAAGGTAACTGTTAAGGGGCAGGGTGCTGTGAAAGTCACTGTTAAGGGGGCGGGTGCTGTGGAGGTCAATGTTAAGGGGGTAGGGTGCTGCGAATGTCACTATTAAGGAGGCGGAGTGCTGTGTAGGTCACTGTAAAGGGGGCGAGGCTCTGCGGTGGTCACTGTTAAGGGGCTGGGCACTTTGGGGGGGTCACAGTTAAGGGGGTGGACTGCTGTGCAGGTCACTGTTAAGAGGGCAGGGTGCTGTGGAGGTCACTGTTAAGGGGATGGGGTGCTGTGGAGTTCACATTTTAGGGGGTGAAGTGCTGTGGGGAGGTCACTGTTAAGGGGTGGGCTGATGTGGAGGTCACTATTAAGGGGACGGGCTGCTTTGGAGGTCA